>OX411307.1:159203643-159676143 GCA_948150685.1 Rhaphigaster nebulosa
GCAAAACATATCTTTAATTTTTTGTTTTATTCTAAAAGTTTACCCAATAAGTAGCGTAAAATAGAAAATTCAGTTGTGCAGATTCTATAGTTATCAATATTTTCAGAATGTTTCCAAACATATTTAATAAGTTATGCCTCGGAGTATGGATAAAACCTCACATAAATCTCTAAACTAAAGGGATTCCTAGCATCGTTTTAAACAACCTAAATTTATGTCAATTTTTTAGTAACACTTTCATACTTCTTATGCATTTATGTCATTTTATGACGTTTCGAACTCACATTGTCCATTATCAAACATCTAGAAACACATAATTTAATTCATGTACATTTATAATATTAAAAAAATAGATAGTTTAACGAACAAAATAGTTTACCTATATTTTTCATAATACATAGTGATTAAAATATGGTCAGACATTATTGAATTATTAATTTAATTGCAAATAAATATAAATATACATATATATACACATATACATACATACACACACATATATTATGTTAATATTATTCGTTGGGCTATAAGTCTAAAATAAAACAGACTTCTCCTTTTTTATAAGCCTTCACCAACGGTTGTTATAAAAGGTGATGTCTAAAATCTACTCCGATAAATAAAATGGAGTCCTTTACGGGCCTTCTCAGACTTGAGGATAGGAGGGATATAAGAATGCTTAATTTAGACTCAAAAGCTAAATGCAATCCTAACCGCCCACTGAAGGATCGTGTTGGTCAAAGGATACAAAACCATATCAAAAGGCAGAGCTTCCTACACAAAACGCGCTCAATAAAAGCAGAACAGTTAGCAGAAATACATCCCGAAATAAAGAAGGCAACAGACGACTTCCCACCATGGTCATGTCCTCGCAGACCCTCCATCTTTCTATCTATTCTGGGAATTAGAAAGAAAAGCGACCAGGATCAATCAGAAATTGGAGCTCGAACTCTCGAATATATGAACTCAACCTACCCAAAATGCTTGTGGACCAGAATCTATACGGATGGGTCTGCCGAAAATGCTTTTAGAAATAGAGGCGGAGGTAGTCACATAGAATTTCCAAATGGTCATGCACTTGAGAAGGCGATTGCTTCGGGTTTCAGCTCTACAAACTACAGAGCCGAGCGAGATTCATTGCTGGACGCCATGAGAATTCTAATAGACCTCAAGAGGACTCAAAAAGCAAAAATTGTTTTTTTGGCCGATGCAGCCGCAGTTCTTTTGGAAGAGACGAACAGACTACTGACACATTCTACTGTCATGCATTCTGATGGAGGAGAAACGGAGGCAGAAGTGGCCTGAACCTATTGACTTGGTGACCCAGCTGTACGGCGACCTGAAGGATTTCAGGAGTACCGCCGACTTTATTATACCATTCCCTGACTTAACCATTTGAATGGTAAGATCGAAGAATAAGAAGGTGAAGTGGTTTGTATTATGGTCTGCCATCAAAATTTTCTTCCAACACTTTGAATATTTAGTGATTAATAGAGGATGGGTTTATCCCTGGAAGGATCCAGGAACTAAATTACTACCTATAACCAGGTTTCGAATCTGCCTCTAGTAGCTGGGAATTCAGTATGTATATTTATGTTTTAAAGTCATTCTAAATTCCGAAAACCTAATTTTAGGAGTGATAGCTCCATTACAGAAATTATTTTTTTTATTTTTGTCTTCATTGTCCGTATGGTCGTTGTACTATTTGTAGTATCGGTATGGGGGATAACAATAATTTAGTTTATGAAAATTGAATATCGATAAAAATATAGAAAATTTAACCGGTCAAAATAATTAATCTCTTATAAAAGAAATGAAAGTACAGAATATTTTTGGGAAAACCCATATAGCTTAAGTCGCTTGTGTGTATTTTTGAATTTGCCCGGTCAGTGAACTCTTATATATATGTGCCTTTTACTGAGTGGGACTAAAAATAAAATTGCATAAGTTAGATTATTTATAAACCATTTCTAATTATAAGTTATTAAAGATTCTTTACCTTCAGACATAAAACTAATTTTCTGTGACAAGTGAGAACAAATATAATTTAGTAGATATAAGTTATAACATTTTTTTATTTTTTATAATAAGGCAACTCATTATTCATCATTCTTATTTTTGTTAAATACTTCAAAATTAGGTAACATAATTTCTCGTTTTATTAGACTTGATCAGTTATTATCTGTCTCGTTCCTTTATTGTAAATTATCTGAAATTAATGTTTTATTATTTATTATTAGTATATCGCTTTTCATTAAATTATTAATCTTATAATATTTTGATCGTAATACAATTTTTTCTTTTTTAATTTTGTCATTTCAATAATGATATTCAACTGTTGTAAGTAAAATTAAAGTGAAAAACCAAATTTATTAAAATAAAATGAAACACTCACAATTTATAATGATTAACGGAGTTCTAAATTAAAAAAAATTAATAAAATGAAATCAAAGTATTATTATTTTTTTCTGAGGCGTGTTGTCTCGGGTTTTACATCTTCAAATATTAATCTCGGGTACTAATTAATAATTTAATTTACTTATTATATATACATTATTGCATTAATGTATAATAAAATCATATGAAATAGTTTAGCATCAATTAATCAGGTCAAATAAGCTAGAGACAGAGAACTTTATTTACAGCAATGCTGCCCAAATACCTTGGGTTGCTACACATACAGCATACTCATCAATCCAAGGCTAGACATAATATATATATATATATATATATATATATATATATATATATATATATATATATATATATATATATATATATATATATATATATATATATATATAAAGACAAAATAAGCTATTAAACCACTGCAGTACCTATATTTTAAAAATTGACAACCCGAGGGGGAAACATTTTTTATTTTTTTTTTACATCTTGTAATTGTTCCTTTCCAATCTGGACGTCTTCGCTTCCATCCTCCAAGGAAGTCTAAGAGCTTTCCGGGAACCCTCAGGTTCTCTTGCCACGCGGTCAGAAGTTCATTCGACCTTTCCTGGGTACTTTACTACTTTTTTATTGGAAATCCTATTTATAAGAGTATTTTTACTTCATTGTTCAAGTACCCGATGTTACAGAACTTGAATTTTATCGTTTTTTTTTTGTTTTTTTTTAAACTCGTATTAAGAAGAGAATGCCATTTTTACAATTACTATCCTCAGGCAGACCTATTGTCCCTTCTGTACTATTAATATAGGATTTTAAATTGGATACTGAGTGCATTGGAAATCCTGGTCAATTATTTCAGTTGGATTTTGGTATCTTAACTTTATGCGACCGACATGTTTCTTTTTTACTTGAGGTGTCAACTGCCGTAGCTATTGTGGTTAAGGTAACAAGCGTCCCCGACTACTGTGTACCTCAAAAGTGACAAAGGAACCACTCTTAATCATAAAGGGGTTGGTTGCTCTGTCATGCTTTATTGTTACTCTTATTATATGTCTTTTATTAAAGACTTCTGAATGTTTTCTTTAGCAATTATTAAATTAAATGCTGCATTAAATTAGTTTATCTTTTTAATCAGGCATACACACGCTCACATATATATTAATATCTAAATACGAGCTACATGGTAATATTTTAGAGGTTCCTTGTATGATGCAGCTATTAAACTCTAAACTTTGTAGCAGTTATCAAGCGTAAACACGAGATAAGGAAGAGAGCTAATTAAAATTCATGAGTGTCGTTTATTAATGGAATATTGACATTGGATGGAAACTTTGCAATAGCTTTAATAATTGTCAACCGAAGAGATATGGGTGATTATCATATTTATATAGTTAATAAATCATATTAGTTTATGATCATATACACGTGGAAATGGAATAATGATATCATTTGTTCAATATATTAATCTTATGCATTAAATAAAATATGATAGGGATATTTCTTTCACATTTCTGATGAGACATTTCGAAAATTCCATACGTTTCATTGCGTGAAAAATGTGAACAAAATTAACATTTTCTTTCACATTAGTGTTTTAATCTTTTGTTTTATCATATTCATTTAAATATAAAATTAATACATTTTAACTTTTGCGTCATGTAATGGCGGTCATTAATGATTCAACATGGAAGAGGGATAATTTTCTCTCTTCAACGTTCCTACACTCATTACAGTCCACAACACACTTTAGTAACCACAAGCCAGCCTCTGCTCGGAGGTTGAAATATATTTGATCCCGACCTCAATTACGCGATTGTTACAATTATTATTTATAATCACTTCTAATAATATTGCTAATTAAATTAATGCTAAAATATTTTTGTAATTGTCTGATGCTTCAGAATATTAAAATCCTAAAGGCACATCTTACTACGAGCAAACCCTCACGTCTTTAAGGCGTTTGCCAAGTGAAGGTCAGCTGTTTGCTGTATATAGATACACATTTATATATATACATACATACATATATATATATATATATATATATACATATTGAATCTGAAAAGATATTAAGGGTAAATGGTGCTACTAAAAATTTATAAGGAATTAATAAATAACCTTTCACCATTGGTATTAGTATTGATATATAGTTAAATATATAGAATATAAATATATATATATATATATATATATATATATATATATAGTAATATTATATAGTAATGATATATAGTTGAATTAGTGTTTTTCTACATCTTTGAAATTTTCTCTTGTAATTTTCCGAACAATCATTATTATAAATGATCAGTATTAATAGGAATTTTAAGTATGTATTTTTTTTTTTATAATTTCCACAAAAAAAAAAGCTGATTCGTAGCACTAAGTTTTTTTTATCTAATTAATTGGTTCAACTACTTATACGATAATATTTGTGTTCGTTTGATCATTTGGCTCTTTTTTATCTAATTAAAAAATAGAAATATCGGATTGGCTATTATTGATAAGTACCTTGTTTTTAAAGAATTACCGATTTAAATGTTAATAAGAATTATTACCCTCACATAATATATGATAATTGAATACTCCAAAATAAATTTAAGGTATATAATACATTTTTAAAATGCGGTATTCGATATATTTATTTAAAAATCCGCATGCTATATATATATGATGCACATATGTTCTGGAATATCATTGACGTGCTAAAATGAAAAATGTACGAGACGAAATTTTGAAATCAATTGCCATTTCAGTTGTAAACTTATATTTTACCCAGAACAGATCAATACACTCTTTTACCCACTTAAATTTTGCCGTCCTATCTATCTATTCTTCAAATATAACCACGAGCCATTTTTCATTTTATGGAAAAATTTATATTAAGAAATAATGATTCTTCCCCACTTAAAAAAAAATAGTGTAAAACTTAATTAAAAAAGTGTAGACTTTAGAAGAAATATGAGACAAGTCTTTGTTTTATTTTCAATGATATGTGATTCATTCTCTTTTCTCGCAAAAAAAAAAATCTAATAAAAGTCGGTTTTATAAAAAAAACAAAAAAATCAAATTAAAAATCACCAATGTATGCATCTGTTATTAAAATATATTTTGTATTCATACTGAGCCCATGCAATCTATTCCAAAACGCTTATCCTTGAATTCCCTAAGTGGTGAAAGAAAGAATGAAAAAGAAACACTAGCATGAAAGAATAATTTCGATCGTTGGATTATTTACGTTCTACCGTTTATCAGCTAACGTTCGCGTTCCAATTTGCGCTTAATCACGATAATATCATAGCACGAGGAACGAATACGGTTTATTTTGTTGGGTTGTCACCTTCTCCGGGAGATGACTCGCCTGAGGATACAATGAGTGGGCGATTGCCGTCCTCTCTACATACCCTTAGGTAGTTGAGTAGCCCATTGTCACCCTATTAGCTTCCATTTTGTTGCTACAGGGCCTGCGGGTCACCATCTCCAACACGCACGCCCTTTTCTTCTAGTTTACGTCTAAAATACGAAAGGGGTTTAAAAAATGGCTCACGAAATTTTCAAATCGCCTTGGAAAATGGCAAGAAAGGGATGGATGATCTTTGCCTGGATATCCTATTCGTTATATCTATGGTTAAATGGAGGAAGTTGGCAAGTCGAAAAATGGTCCTCCTGAATTATGTGTATTGTGATCATCTCCCGAGCCTCCTGCAAACAACGAAGAAGGTGGTAACTCCAGCAGTAACTCTATTACTTGTAAAGAAGATCTGTGATTTACAAACTTCTTCCTAGTGTGCAGAAGCCTTAGAAGATGATCATAATACTCATTACTCAGGAGGACCATTTTTCCACTCACCAACTTGTTTCCTGTGATATACTACATTGCTATACATGCTTATTCAGTCATCAGCGTATAATTCCTATCTCATTTTTTTTTTTTTTTTTTTTTTTTTTTTTTTTTTTTTTTTTTCCGCAGCTCGATTAATAATCGGAAGAAAAGAAAATTATATTGAGACACGCATTTCCCATGGATTACTACATTTTTATTTTTGATAGAGAAGGATAATCAGAAGAGATCATTCATCCCATCCATGCCATTTTTAAAATTACTACTCTTTATATTAAATAAAGATAAAGAATAATCATATGTATTTTTTTTCCAAATTACTTTCGTCGCTTCGACATGACCTTATTTTAAATATTTTGATGATGAATTTGACACTAAAAAAAAAAAAAATTAAAACAAAATTCTGCTACTAAATACACAATGTGTGTAATTAAGAAAAATATATCTTAGATCATTTAATTTTGAAATTCTACGATCCAAAAAACCTGACTGTAATCATTGTTGAAATGTACCACATATACGTGTTTGTCAAAATTGAAGTCGTTTTGTTTATCGATTCTTTTTTCAAGTAACGTTCGAGTTATTTATTGAGATTGGATTGCATAATTAAACAAATACATGGTCATATTTTTCCAAGTTTATTTCCTTTCCATCAAGTTATAAAACGGGTGCGAACATTACGCAGTAGTGAATCCCGGCAGGTTCTGTAAAAATGCAGTCTGTCGTGTTTTCTAAATTCATCGTCGATTTAAATGTAAAATTAAAAAAAAAAATAGTTGAAACAAGATTATTTTTATTTCCTAATGACTTATCTTTCCAAAAAAATGTTCACAGTAAGCACGAACTGTTGGTTTTATTTTATATTTATTCATAATTCTGACTTACGGTGCATTTACACCGGATATATTAACATTTTTATAATAACAATTTTGCTAATAGTTAGAGACCGGATTTTCGTAAAGTTAAAAACCAGTAAAAAAATCAAATCGTGAACTAAGAACCCAAGAAGTATCAAATTGTCTGTCTATACACAATTTGAGTATTATATATAATACCTTAAACATGCAAAAATCATTATTTTTATTTAATTAGTGTGTATGTATGTATGTATGTATATATATATATATATATATATATATAGATATAGTATAATGCCCTGGAATGTACTATGATTTTTTATCTAATAAAATAAATTAGTTCGCATTTGCTTTATGTAGAATTAAAGCTGACCGTTACGACGATTTTATTATTTTTTAAAATTTATATATATATATATATATATATATATATATATATATATATATATATATATATATATATATATATATATATATATATATATATGTATTTTTTTTTATGGGTTAAAAGTGAAAAATATCACTAAATATGTTATCCTCATGGCTTATTGCACCACTAATTGTATTCAGACTTAGATTTATCAACTTATATATTAGTTTTTCTAAAATCTTTAGCTTTCCAACAATATATTATACATATATCTATATCACTACTCCTATTTCCGGCAATTTATTTTCAACCTGGGAAATTTTTCTCCTTTAGTTAAGTATCGAGTTCCTTCATAGGTTATGTTTATCCAATTATTATTACTAATAACAATGAGAAACGGTTAATTATTTAAAATTAACAAGATTTAAGGTACTTTTGAGGAAGCCATTTTGAAAATTCGGCATTTAAGCTCTGTTAGACTGAGCCCTGTTTCAATGAGGATAAGATTATTAACGGCCATTTAATTGTACATTGTTCGAACGAGTTTAATCAAAATCGTTGGAGCCGTTTTCGAGAAAATTTTGAAACAGTTTAAAGTTAATGGAAGAAAGTGGCACTTTCGGTAAGTCGATTTTGGCGAAAAAGTTGCTGTAACATCCCAGGCATATACCTACCCTAAATAGGTAATTTCAGTTTCGTACAGCTTATCGTTTTTAAGGTAGGCTGTTCACAGACATACATGGATACCATTTTGCGAGACCGAAGTGAAAGTAAAAACTGTTCAATGTTGGATCCATTTTAGAATAATTTTCAAAATCGTTCTGAAAAGTAATTATATTAAGATTAATGTGCTACGTAGTGCACGAGTTCAAGTTTAAATTAGGTACGAGACTGAAATACATAATTAAGATGTAAAATCAGACTGAATGCTACAACAGTATACATTACTTACGATTGAGGCAAAGTTTGTGAATTTTCTTTGGATTAGGTTCAGGAAATTCCCATGGCCGCCCTGAGTACGAGAAAAAGAAAGTGTCTTCTGTTGGACGAAGGCTTATTTACTCCTCGAAATAGGTCGGACGTTGTTGACATTTTCAGTTCCTGATGACTACATCGCTTCACAAACCAAAGTTGTCCCACGTAATTCAACTGCTCAAATCACGTTAATTATTATTTTTTTAATTGGAAGCGACCTTAAACCTACTTCGATACAAGCAGTATATTCATAATTGGCTTTAATATTTTCGTAATTACTTTTCTAAAAATAGCTATTATTTATTAAAAAATTGACATTTCTCAGGCATCCCCTGTAATAATACAAACATCATATGCAACAATTATTCTCAAATTTATTTATAAATAATCTAGAATAGAATAGAATAGAAGAATTTTATTCTGGGACTAGGTCCCTTAAGAATAACAATCGAACAAATAAAACAGAAACGGTATCTGGCCATAAGATATAAAATAAAGATCAATTAATATTTACGATATTTTCAATAAGCAAACAATATAAATTCTTGTCTTGAAAAGAATAATTAATGTTAAACAAAAATTAAAAGAAAAAGAGAGAAAATGAAAAATAAAAAAATAATGGGCTGATTAGCAAAGTTGAAGCTAGTGCATTAAAAACTACTATTTACTTCTGATCTTGATATCTAGATGTTAATCTTAAATTGCAATTTCGTAATTAGAGAGCATCATTTTGGAAAGAAAGAAGGTGCTGGAAAAGGAGGGATTTGAATGAGGTTAGAGAAAAAGCATGGCGGATATTAGAAGGAAAGGAATTCCAGAAGATAGAGGAGCGGGCGAAAAAGGAACGTTCGAATGTTTTGATTCAATAGGAAGGGGTGTAGTGGTCAGAAATGCGAGGTCTTCATATAATATAAAAAGATATATTATTCTTTTTTAAACAACCTTATTATAATTTATGTTTTCGATAATAGCATTTATCTTATTTTATTACTTATAAATCCATGGTCTGTATATCAAAAAAATATATTTATTAATTCAAACGAATGAGCAATGGAAAAGTAATTAACGGAGAAATAGATTTTTATTATGTTAACATTACCTTAAAGCTATACTGTTATGGAACTTATATAGTTCGTCAATTATTTTTAACCATTATTTATAAGGGACAATGCTAGTTTAGAAAATAAAATTTGGTTTTATTTTTATTTTATTACAATTTATTATAATTCAATTAGGACAGGAACGGGGTTACCTACAAATTCCCAACCTATTCTACAGTGAGTGAGGGGTCAAGATTTCTTTTTCGAGATGTTTTGCCATAATAAGGTTGTTTAAATTAATTATATTATAAGTGTACTTAGGTCGAGGTCTTGGAATTTGGATATTTGAAAATGGCGAATAACCGAAACATCAATTTTGAATCAATGACTATTCATAAGAATTATTTGAAAAGTATCCAAAATATCCATTTAAAAAAATTGAAATATTCTGTTTAGTTGTTATTGTCATGGAAAATATGGCAGAAATAATTAATAAAATACGATGATCTGATTCGGTTTTAATTATTTTTTGGGGGATGCATATAGCTTCGTTGAAGAGTATACGTTTTCTAGATTTTCGCCAAATTATTTATTCCAAGTTTTATCTTATCCTGAAAAAATAAAACAACCCTGCTGTAACCCATCCACGCGGCACCTTTGAATAGATCTGCCCTAAACCACAAACAGTCATGGTTAAATGCTCGACTGTCTGTCGGTGATTTTAACAAGTTGCTGATTCACCTCCAGCCACCTGTTGAAGTCACTCCGACAAGATGGCGTCCCGCCCAAACAGTTCACGGTACTTATACAACGGCCTTCTTCGTGTAGGCGTAGTGCTTTGTGTTTGTGCTTTGTCTGGATCCTTTTCCCTTGACGGTTGCGGTTTTTGATTTATGTATCATTATCAATGTGTATCATTAACATTAAGGAGAGAGATTCGCAAGTTTTGACATTTCTTTAACCTTCAATGGATTTCGTTATTAATAATTAAGTAAAGTGGCTAAATAATAATATCGCGAGATATGAATTTTATATACAAGCGTTTAGACGTCATCAATAATAGTGATACCATCATAATATGCGTTGATGTACTACATTTTCTTTATTCAAGCGGAAGATGTATTCTTAACAAAAGGCTATGATTTTTGTTGAAAGGCTAAATATCCATGGTTAAGATAATTAGCCTGAAAAGTTGTAGCTTCTTTATTTACATTAGGTAAAAGTAATATATGAGTTTGTGGTGTTGGATAATTTCTTCTAGAAAGCCTGTAAAAAGGATCTTCCTGGAAGGTCATTGATGAGGCAAATCCATTTGCTAGAAACTTGTTATTCACTTATCTTTCATTCTAATTGTAGGTTTTACACAATTACACTGCTGATGAATGTTTTTATGATTTTATTTACGTTGGCGAATTCCATTTCACTACCCCTACTCTAGTTTTGATGGGTATATCGGAATTTCTCCAAGACCGATTTAGTCAGCTCGACTTCTCCTATTTTAAAGTAAAAAAAAAAAATACATTCTACTTATTAACTTTATTCCCTGTTCCCAATCCGGTTTTTCGCTTGCCTTCGGACAGAATTGGCACATACGAAGTTACATAAAGCCACGAGGCATACGCCATGTCCATTGCTAAATGATGCAGAAATTTACTTTCTCCTGATTTAGCCCGTTGTCCGATGTGTTTGATGGCCCCTCTAGAAAGTTGCCGAGGAAGTGTTGTTGGCCACCGCTCCAACTGCCTTCTTTCGCATTCTCGATTTCAACTTGGAGCTGTGATTGGACGCCGAGACCATACCTAATTGAGCTAAATGCTCGGAACCCGTCCTAGCTAGCCGGAGGGAGTCAGGGAATATTAGTCTTTAGGAAGTCGAGGAATTCATTTGCGGGCTTTGATTCACTATCACTCCAATGAAACAGGATTCCTTCCGGGCTCATTCAGCCCCGTGATGAATGTTAAACTAATCAATAAATAAACATTAGTCTACTATAATTTCGGTGGAGTATAATACTATTTGTTTTGGGTTTTTAGGAAAATATGTAATTTTAAGACGATGGTAACGAAACAAGAAAATTGTGGGTAAAATGTATTGCCTGTAATTAAAAAAATATATGTTAATAATAAAAAATAGGCGCATTGATGGTATACTATTCTATTTATTTTATTATTATAATATATATTTTTTACGTTTATAAATTACATATAATTAGTGCTAATTTATGTTACCGCTAAATAGCGGTTTGGATTGTTCTTGTATCCATGGTTGCGTCTCATTGAACCAAAGACTCAATGAAAAAGCTTCCTATATGTCAATCGGATATGTCAAGCAATGTGATTACTTACCTTTTCTGGCTACTTATCCGAGAAATTCGCCATAAAAGAATTTGCTATCAGTTCAAAATCGTTATATAAACTTGTGTCATCCAAAATACCATAAAACATAAAGCCATAGACGACCAGCCACAGAACCATTCCCGGTTATACCAAAAGTATATTTATGTCTTGTGATAAATGTTCAGTCTAGGGTTCTGCTGCATTTGGGTAGTAAATTTATTTTTTCTTGATAATTTATGAATATAGAGGTTGTAAATTCTAGTGTAACTAACACATTTGCATGGTTATAATATTTTATAACAATATTTTTTTTTTAAGAGATAAACATTCAAAGCTTGTGGACCCTTTGGGGCGGAACCGGTTGTATAAGCGCTTCGATTTTACGACTACAAGAATTTTGTCAATAAATTTTAATTAAATTCATTTTATATTTTATTAATTAATTTTTTTTATTATCTAACACTGTACATTTATTACTTCATCAACTGATCGTAGAGTGTCTACTTTAAAAACAGAGCATTATTTTAAAATTTCTTGTGATCAGCCACTCACTTTTTGTCATGAGATTTATATAAATATTTGAAAATTCCAATTTTTTTGTTAATTAAAAGCTCTAGATTGTATTTTAAAGTTGCTTAAAAAAGTTTTATATGTTGCCTGGATAAGATATTATGGACTAAGGCATGGTTTGTTTAGTCTCGGAAAGTGTGCCAAGATTATACGTAACTAGCTTTGGCGCAATCTCTCACGAGTCCATCTTTCCTACGACTAAACAATTTTGGTATTGATAGCTAAATAAATAAAAATTCAATCAGAGCAGTTATATCATAACTATAGATGCAGGAATTGTAGCATATTATATAGGTACACCATTAATGGGGATTAGTTTGGTCCCATAGGATTAGCCCCTAATAAAAGGTGTTCAGATCTTTAATAGTCATTTTCTGCTTAGTTTCCTAAAATGTAACAGCAACTACAAAAGTCTTTATGTCGTTGAAGCTATTTTTTAAATTATAGATAAAACATTCTAAAAATCTATTCCAAAAATTATTATTATATGAAGAGAAATGGAAAAAAAAATTTCAATAATTATGTCTCTAAAATTTTATATTTTTATTTTTATTTTAGAATCCATTTTATGCAATGCTGATTCATCGTCTTATAGTTTTCAGGTAGTCAATTGAAGTTTGTGTAAAATGTGAACCCGTTCTTGTATATGTTTTGGGGGATATAAGGTTAAAGGTTTAGTAACGTAGTAACTACAGATCATTCTGCTATTCCTATATTTTTTTTTCAAAGAAAGCCGGGTCGTGGAAGGAAATTTATTTTGTGTTTCAACAGCGTTTGATTCTAATCAGCCTTTATAAAGTGGGGTTTCCAATGGATTTTGAGAAAAATCTGACGGTTGACCATGGTTGCTGACCTCATCAGCTGTTTAGTACTGGGGTAGTTGGTGTATAGATTTTTTTCTAAATAGAAGTTGCAAGATTCGTCAAATATTAGGAAAATAAATCTAAATTATGATTCTATGCACTTCGTAAACATCCACTGACGGTATATATAAGTATAGCTTCTATATATATATATATATATATATATATATATATATATATATATATATATATATATATATATATAAATAAATAAATAAATGATATAGTCTTCATGCAGATAACTTTAATCGAAGAGCTGATTGGAACAACATGTTATGCTATAAAAATTTGAGAAAAATTGATTGGATCACTCAATTTTCGATTTCTGGAAACTACCACAATTTAAGGTTTAGAAAAATTAAACAAGTAGTATGAAGTAATTAAAAAATTAATCATTAATCTGTGTAGAAATAAGTATTTTAAATATTCTTGCAAGTGAAAATCCCTATTTAACCTAAAATGTCAAATAACATGCTCTTCCACTAAGCTCTTCAATTACAACGATAATACTTGATTCCAGATATACCAGTTGCCTTGTAGATTTGTGAGCATCAGAGAAATTTACATGCATAAAATAGTTATTTTAAGTGAATTATAATACAATTAGTTGTTATAATTTATTTAACACTGGTGAAGGTTGTTTGTTATAACATTTTTTAGTTTGTTTGATATTAGTCCGGTCATGTCAGGAAATAGATTTAATGGTATATGTGTGTATTTAATAATATTATGAGTAATATATTTATGAGTACTGTTTAAGTAAAGTATGTTCCTGTTAAGAGTATATGTTTAGTAATTTTTTGAAGCTTCGCCCTCTGTTTGAACACGATTTAATAAAACTGGCAATTCACCATCTTTCCCAATGCCAAGCAATGCCTTTGATAAACGAACTGTTTTCAAAATTAATTTATGATGATTTGATCTCATGAAACTAACTGGTGGCTTTACAATAAAAATAAATATACCGCATAAATATTAGTCCCCAGTGGCCATTACATCTCCGCATTAAATTGTCTTCCGACACGAACACCGTTCCATCGTTCATCAACCCGGGTTTACTACAAGGAAACGCGAAAACGTATCTGACGTTGAGGATGTGGGCACATAGGTTATTTACTATTTTCCCCAGGCCCCCATGGCAGTATGCAAAGCGTCCCCAGCCTGCTCCACTCAGCTTTTTTATGAAAGGCGACAGCTCATTCGCGGTCAGAGGCCATTATTATTCACCTTACCCCCTCCCGCTATCTGCATAGCAGCATTAAATATTCACGGCTGTCCGGAGCCGTTGGACGAACCTTTTTCACCGAAGGGATGGATCGACGGTTGACTTCAAGAACAGGCTCAGGGTCTCGTGGAAAGGGTTGGAAAAAATACGGAAAAAAAATGTATCCACCCTATTCCAAACCTTCGAATTTTCTAATCTTTATGCCATCAACATTATAGAAATTATACGATCGTTAACCATTCTTATGGATTTTAATGGATGCACATCCTCGCAAATCTCATCTTTGTATACTTATTTTTATTCTCACTTCCTTATATATGAAATATACAGAGTAAGAGAAAGTATTGCGATCGTGATAAATTTCGAATCCGAATTTTCCTATGGAAACACACGTTTTAAGGTACTCTGCATCTAAATTATCAAGATCTCGCAAACTGGTCTATGTATGTGTGGTAATTAAGGAATGTACCATGTGGTTAGGAATTTGATAATTAACTAAAGTAGAAACAATTAGAAATATCTTCCCACGTTGAAAATAAATTTCCGGAAATAAGAGTAGTATTAGATGCATAATACACCGTTGTAAAGCTAAAGGTTTTAGAAGTTTTTTTTTTCAATTGTTTTCTCTTCTGAATAGTGAAATTGTCGATAATTATTAGTTAATCATTGATAATTTCACAATTTTGTCAATAACGAAGCGTAAATTTAATTCAGTCACAGGTAAACAGCAACAACTTTTCATTTTCACAAAAAATAGATCACTTTTACTTCCAAACCTACGTATATTGAATAATCATGGATTGATATTCTATCTCTATTTGTTTAGTATTTTTCAGACTGTCGATGTGAGATTTGCTGTCATTGGTCTCGATTTATCTGATATTTTCTTTTCCTGTCCTGATGATGGCTGAATTTGTGAAATACTGACTGGTTAGTTATTTTTACTCGTATTTGACTGAAGGCTTTATTTTTTTGGAATCGATTCCACCTTGAGGATCGTACTTAAATTGTACTTGCTTTTGCTTTGGATAAGTTAATCCTTCATCGTCGCCTATTGCTCTTCTTGCTCTTTAAAGATAATAAGTGTACACTTTAAAACAAAAGTGTACATAATTATATCATGTTATTATCATTTCCCTAATTTTTTCAATCCATTTTCATCCCTCCGATATTTCTCCTGTTAGGTTCCATAGAAGATATAAACTAATAGAATAATGTATTCTATTAGTTTGAATAGACCAGGTTTATTTATAGACTTATTTTCATAAGTAGTGGTGGATATTGATTTCTTAATCCTTGTTGATTGACCTGGAATGTAATAATTAGAGGAAGGAAATTCGACCCGATTCGGCTCCGACCATGGACCCCAATAATCTCCCATCCTTCTATAGCTCTCTGCATCCTTCTTCCTCATTTATGCTTTGATCTTGCTCGGATATTCTACAATTCCATCTAGTTTTCCTGAATTTCATTCATGTTTTCCATTTTTTTTTTTTTTTGCTAAGGTCACCTATGAAAAGAATTTTAAATATTTTTTTACCAGCCAATAATGCGAGAGGAAGTGATGGTATGACGGGTAAACAATGCCCAAGCTTTGTTTGGTTAGAGTTCTATTTAGTTGTGTGCTTCCGATTCCCGTTTATACGGAAAGGCCAGCGGAACTATTCATGGCTCAATGGCAGTGCTATTGTTGAAGATTTTTTCGAACATTTAACATATCGAATTTCTAAATGATAATACGGTTCATCCTCGTTATATGGGGAAGGGGGTGGTTAAATTCTCGGTCTTATCAAACATTTATGTAAAATCAGATAATTATATTATAATTGTAAGGTTAGTGCTTGAAAATTCATTTAAAAAGGAACTAAAAAAACTATTTTTTTATTTATTTTATTTAAATGTAATACACAATTAAGGAAGTGTTCTTTTGGTGAATCTGATGAAATCTCTCAATTCTCCTGGATTTCTTGACAATAAAATCAATTTATATAGAGATGTATGTCAATTAAGCCTTTTTTTTTAAATATGAAAATAAAAATTAATTATAATTATTTAAATGAATATCATAGAGAAGGTCACTGGGACAGGCACGTTTATGCCTACATCCCGGATTACCGGGATACAAGGAGGAAGGAATTGTTCAAGTGGATTAGGATGGTGATGGAAAAGTGAATTTATATACTGCTTAGCTAATGATATGTATAAATCATTGTGCATTGTGCAATATGTAATTTACAATTGTGGGAGTCTTCTTGAGCATTTTTTTATTTTATCGTTTAAATTTTATTAATGTTTGTAGTCGATTCCGTGAATCTACTTTGCTCTTGTTTCCATATTTTTTTTTTCTAACGTAGAGTTACGCTTATCCATGAGGGGTTTGAGGACAGGAAAATCTTGGTGTCATTTTTAAACGCTCATTGCTCCCCTTCTATAAATGCTAGACAGCAAGAATTTGTATCCTTTAACACAAGAAATGTTACATTAGTGATTGCAAAAAGAATTTTCGGATTTAGACTTAAAGCGGGAGTCCAGTTTCAGTGTCTTGACGATATCACCGCTCACCGCGCACCAAGCGGCGATAAGAGAGATCATTCATTCGCTGTGTCGTGTGCGTTGGTCGCGCGTATTATAGGCTAATTATTTTCCGCCCATAATACGGATATTGATTTGAATAAATTTCCCTTTGTTTTTTCATAAAAAAATAATCACTCTAAGTATTTCTACGCCTTTAAAACCCCGCGGGTGTGTGGTAGACACAACCTATGTCCGATTTTGTAAATTTTGTATAAAAAAAAAACAACAGGAAAATTCCTATTTAAACACATACGCGTTATTCCCGATACATAGAAGCAGAATGAAGTTAACAATTGTTTTTTTAAAATGGAATATGCATACGTACCGCTGAAAATGAATAGGTGTGTTATGAAGGTGTATATATTATAATGAACACGACTTTTTGAAAAAAATCCAATGAGCTTTGAGGGTGGGGGAGAGGGGTTAAATATAAGGAAAAAACAAAAAATTTCCTGTACAGCATCTGTTTCCGTATGTTGGGCTGGCATTAGTGCCTCATGCTCTGCCTTGCACTAAGCAAAACTTGGGAGGGAGGTGTGCCCTTGCTCGAAACTTCCTGATCTTTCCTCAAAAGGAGAACCGGCAGAGCCTTGCTGTATGATTAATGGCGTCTTTTATTTGAATATAATAAAATAATAATTTGCCGAACTCCTAAATAAGGTACTTCAAAAAATTCAATGAATCCTTGAGTCAGAATGCCGAGCAGGCTAGATATTATTTTCTAAAACAAAGTATTATTTTCTAAACAAACAAATACCAATTAATATTGTATGTTTTTATTTACTTATTACAAACAGGGTATTATTTTCTAAACCAAACAAATACCAATTAATATTATATGTTTTTATTTATTTATTGTTGTTGGTATTATTAACTTGTATGGAATAGACATATTTATCTCATTAATTATTCCTCTGAATACGTGTTTTCGTGTGGATTCATATTTCATACGTTACTTTCGACTTTTAATTGTTTTCCTTCATGCGGGAGTAATTAGAACCGCATAAACGATAATATTAGGGTTAAAAATCGAATGCAGTATTATAAGAATATTAAAAGAATTAAAAAATATGATGCCCTGGAATATTTTTGGAACATTAATTTTAAATTAAAAGAAAAGGGTTTATATAAGGGAAAATATGGGTTTATAGATAAAATAGAAACATGTATAAAGCTATAACAAAAATTCTGAATACGAAATTAGGGTGTGTGCAAATATCGTATAATAAAGATTTTTTTTTTACAAATAACTAACAAAATTACTTACATACCTTTGGATTGAATTCATTTTACTTTTTCCTTGGTAGTAGCTACAATGTGCAAAATATTCTAAGTGTTAGTCTAGTTCGTAACGTCTAAGAAATGCTGGGAAGGTACTGTGGAATAAAAGATGGCCGCCTAGACTTCTTTAAAAATTACGCAATAAACAGGTTTTTTGTTTCTATATTTATTCAACCTTTTTATTCCAGCCACCCGCCTGTCCCGTTATACCGACTTTCTATATCTTCACCTCCGCTGGCAGAAAATGAAGCTAAATATTTTGGTTTTATGATTTGCTTTATGGGTCACTTTATATTTATTCGTTCTGTTTTTTAATGTATTTTATCTTTCTTAACTAAACTTTCAGTTTAGATCGTTTACCAGTTTCAGTTCCGACGTAGACGAGCCTTTAAATCAATAAAGAATATTTTATTTATAAACTAAGACCTCTAAAACAAACCTATCCTCTACGAAATAAGTCATCCGACTTCAGATTGCTTATGTCTCACCCATGTTGCCTTTAATTTGTTTTACAAACCAGCTGTTAGACGTAGAACTCCCTAAAATACGATGTGTTCTTGCGCAAAATAAAACATCTCAATATAGTAAATAGCTTGCGTGCAGAGCTAGGTAATAGTCTAGTCATCGTTTTCATACCCGTGGAAGAAAGTTCACAACACACTTTATTAATTTAATTATAGGCTAATGTTTATTAAATGAGCGTTATTAAAGTTTCATAACCTAAGAAGATACGAAGGATTTAAGTTCTTGCTACTTATTTCTAATTTTGGGGGAGGGGAGTCGATGAGAGGAAAAAAAGGTTTACAACTTCATTTATCAGGTTATTTTGCATTTTAGGAGGTTAATAACCTTAAAAAATACGGATTATCTTTATTTTCATTGTATTTATGTTTGTGCCGCTATTGTTTGTTTCTATCTATTTCTCGTGTTTTTTCAACTGAAACGAAGTGGAATACATAAATATTATATTTTGTAATTTTTAAAACCGTTCTTTTGACAGCCTCTTATAAGCAGGAAATAGGTATTTCCAACCAGTGGCGTAAAGAATATATTCCCCCTCCGACATCCAGAATCATGTACGTAAACTATATGCAATTGCAAACTCAGTAATGAAAACGTCATTTTTAACTTTTAACAACTTTTGAGGATTTGTCTAAAAAAAAAAAAAAAATCCCCAAAAATATGTTTATTGCGAGTTCGATGATACTTCGTGGTATAATTTTTAATGAAACATGAATATCAAAATCGATAAAAAAATATTGGGTGAAACAAAAGTATAAGGAAAAATGTCTCAAAAATACAATTTTAGAATGTAATTTATATTTTGTAGACATTTTTAATCATAATTAGTTGATTTATTTCTGTAAAAATCAAATTAAAATCTTTAACAAATTTAACTATTAATGTTTTTTAAAATTTGTTTATCAAAATTTTCTAGAGTTGAAGCATCGCTTATTCCGACTTGAAGATCCTAAAAAAGTTGCTGTTGTGAGGGAATATTGAATACATTTTCATTGTGTGACCTCGGAAGTTGTGTTTCCTGACCGTTCTGACATGGGGTCAAAATCTTCCCATTCGTAGCTAGGATAAATGGTCCATGGATTTACATTCTCTCATAATTTACATATAATTATTGCGTTGCATAGCATGCTATTTTCGGTTGCATCACAGGGTAATTGGGGACCTGAGAGTTCTTTCCGTTCTGCGAATAATTTCGTTATATTATCCTACAATGCAGCTGGTATTTAAATTGGATCAAGCCATAGTGCAATTACTAGGTTTCAATAACCGTTAAAAAGAGAAACTTAGACTTATAGTTAGACTCATGTGTAGTTCTTGTATTCATGATATATGAAAAAAAATTACATACCACGAACATAATTTATTAGGCAATAAATAATTTCTGAAAATGTGATGTGTGGGATTGCATGCTTAGTTTCGAAATTATCGTAAATCTTCTAGAGGAATGGTTATGATTTTACTTCATAAGTTAAGTTCAGCTCTGATCGCTAATAACTAATTTACTAATTAAAATAATGATTTTCCATTCTCTTATATTTTAGTAATACCGTTAGAAAATTGAAATTCCATGTATGGATCATTCTTCAATGTACTATCACTTCGAAATCTGGAGAAAAAAAAATCACGTTCATATAAACTAGCCTTGGACCCTGAGTGTTATACCAGTGTCAAAGGATGCATAACCTGACTTGGTTTGCGAGTTTTACGATTTTTCGATTTTCTAGGTGCTTTAGAAAACCCTTTTATATCACAATTTTTTTCTTGTTTTTCCGAAGTTTTTGTTTCTCTATTACTTAATAGAAATAGTTGCCGTTGTGGGATGGACCCCAATAACCAAAATATACTTTTTGATTTAAAATATTTAGTTAAAATTTTCGAATTTCACTTCGGTCATAATGTTACTCGCGCGAACTTTTTTCAATGCTAGTGTTACTCGATAAATTTGTTCACTAGGCTTTCTATTTTTTAGCGGACTGCATGCTGGTCGAGGGTTTACAAAAATGAAAAATGCCGAGTCTCTAGAAACTTCAGAACAGCCCTGACCGTTTATTTGACAATGACAGAAGCAATTATCCATTTAAATTTCAGCATTTAGGGCTTCTAAAATTGTCAAGAGATACTAACCATGTAGAAGCTGCTATTAGAATTTTTCAAAGATAGCCTAAATAAAATATTTTTCTTTGATTCGAGTTAAATTAATAATCTATAATTTATATATATATATATATATATATATATATATATATATATATATATATATATATATATATATATATTTAATTTTTTGTTATTTATTTATTAAATTATTTATTTTTTTTTAACTTCAAAATTTTATTCACACCTGTAATCTAAAAAAAAAAAAACAATCAGTGAATGATTGACATGATGAGGCATCCGGGAGCCAGCACGCAGTGGTACAATCTCCAGACCTGATTACCTTATTGATTAGACCAAGAGATCCCTCATCCAACTCCTCTTCAGCCTTCGCCGGGCGACGCCTGATATTTTTCTTACTGTATCCATGTAGTTCTTCGTGAAAATGTATGTATATATGATTACGTTTGACATATGAGAAAATGGGTCTGTTATTCTGTAATTATATGAAGCTTTTAGAGTGTGTGAAACTGTACATTGAGGTAGGAATACTATTCGGCGTATCCTATACATGAAGAGGAAGTTGATGAATATGATATACTATCAGTACTTAACAGTCCTCTACAAATTGCACTCACTGCCGGAGCAAATATTTACCAGTTATGTCACGTTCGGTTTAATTGTTTATGTATTTATTGCCTTATCGTCATGGCTAATTATCATTGTATCAACAGGACCAATGGCTTGTGTCTACGCCGTTGTATAATCTCTATTTGTTTTCTGCGTGAAAGGCGGTACATTATCTTCAACTTCCACGCCCATGTTATGCTAGAAGACGTTAGAGCTGTTGTACGTTGGGTTTTATCAAAGCTACTCTTCGGAACGTCCTTGTCGCAAGAGTTGTTTTACTACGTTCGTCAGGCGGAACAGAGTACATGCGCCGAAGCATTTAATATCCCCGGGATATCTAGTCCTTTAATTATAATGAAAGACGTCTCTGAAGATGAATTGCGTATATGTAGTAGCCATTAAGGAGGATGTTATTGAAAACATAAATGGCAAAGGCCAACGACTTTATTACGTACATTACATTAGCTATGTTTAGCTTTGCTATTTGTTTGTTTGATGTTTTAAAAACTCTGGTGCGGTGCGCACATCACCCAACTACCTCTTATCACTCTACTTGAAATAAATTTGAAAAGTTTCTATTTAGTTTCCATGTAAACATTAATTTCCATTAAATAACATAAAAGGTATAATTATTAATTACAACTATCACTTACGCTTATAGGTATTTTCGTCACCGTCCCTTACGTCCTCCGACTTTATATGATAGGTTGACATCCGCATGATGGTATAGAAGGATCAATCTATCTTTTTATATGATAGGTATTAATTTATCTAAAATCGTTAGCTCTCCAACGGTATATTATACATCTGTATCACATCTTATTTCCGGAAATTTGTTTTCAACCTGGGAAAATATTTCTCCTTTAGTTCATTATCAAATTCTTTCATAGTCTATGACCATCCATTTTTTATTACTAGTAACAATGAGGGACGGTTAATTATTTCGAATAAACGAAATTATGGGCACTTCAGACGAAAATTCGGCAACTAAGCTCTGCCAGACTATACCATGACTATACCAGGATAAGACCTATCTGATTTTAAATATCATTTATATAACATTCATATAACTAGTTTGGTCAAAGTCGTTTAAACTTTTGCTAAATCACTAGTTGGCGCCTTATATATGCCACTCAGCCCTGATGATGGCCTAAAACTTTGGCCGAAACGTCGGCACACATTATATATAAGTTTTTCTTATTTGTGTGTTCATTTACTGACCCCCCCTCCCCCACCAAGATTCTTCATACGTTTCCATGGACAACTATACTCTCACCATTTTAATTCTTTTTAATTTAATTTTTAATGAATCCACTTAAATTGTCAAGATTATCAATGCGTTCCGATTCATTTTAAATTCTTCCAAACCTGCCAAAATAAAATTTAAAATCAGCGGATTTTCTGGCATAACATTCAGCTTGAAGAGAAATACAATATATAAGTAAATACAAATGAAGTGTCAAGTTGAGAGGGAAATTAACAATTTAAATAGGGCATTTCCAAGCTTTACATATATATATTAAGGAAAATACATATATGTTGTATCCCGGCTAGTAGTGACCCAAAAACCATCAGAAAATACATAGTCCATTTTATTTTTTGGGGGGGTAAAATGTTTATCGTTTTGATATTCTTATTGCTTTGAAAATTAGACTATAAATATTCGCCGAATTTAATGTAATGGTTTTGGAAAAACAATATAGAGATGTTTTGAAACGGTTTTTGCCGAAAAATCTTTTAAAAAATTGTTGATGAAGTATATCGTCGGTAATTAAAAATTAAATAAAAAATAATAAATGTTAAAATGTTTCATATCTTTTTAAAGTTTTTCTACGTCAATTTAACTCTAAAATAAGAAAATACATATATGTTGTATCCCGGCTAGTAGTGACCCAAAAACCATCAGAAAATACATAGTCCAGCGACTGTATTAGTCAAATTAGAGTTGTATTATGGATTTTCTTTTGACTTCTAATATCTTTGACCCTGAGGATTTCCTCTCAAGACTCGTTCTTCACGACACTGAATTAGCAGCACAAACCCCTAAAGTCTGGTTTGCTAGAAAACAAGGATATAAATTTAAAAGATCGCTATTGATAATCGTAATTCACGCAAACCATGTCCCTCGCGCTTGAGACACTGTAGATATCGCAGAATTTTTAATTTATATTAACGGAAGTTTGGTGCTTGAGTTGTTCTCATTTTTCCATTCCATGTTTTGTTTGGCGACTTATCATCTTGAAAAGTGCAATTGTCAGGTGATTTAAAACCACCTGAACGTGTATGGGTTAGAAGTTCTCACGGCACCGGTACATTGCACGTAAAGTCATAAAACTTCCCTAGTACTTCGCATTCTCACACCCGTAGATTTATGTCCGATATATATTAAGTGTTATGGGATCTCGATAGGAGAAATAGTTTTTTTTTTAAAAATGTCAGTCGGGTTTTCGTAGTAACTGCGAACATATTAAAAATTTGGAATTTCTGATGTTTTGAAGAGAGGCTATAGTTTCACTGAATGAATGAAACAAACTTAGCTACCTTTTTTATTAATTAGGAATTGATAAATTATTTGCCACTTCTATAAATTTGTTTTATTGAAAACTAGTTTCGAATGTAAATCATAAATTCATCAAAGACTCAGGAGTTAAATTAATACATCACGTTGAAAACAGTCTCAAATTAAATATATATGAAGCACTTGAAATAATAAAATCCTTCAAATAATAAAATCCTTCAAATCCAATCCAGATTTTTGCTTAAATGACCAAATAAATATCTCCAATAGTCCAATCTTAAATTTATTTCCATCTATAACAGAAAAAACAATTACTCACCGGCATTACTGGAAAAACCCTGATCCTTAAACTGTTTACCTAAAAACGTCCTGCCTACCTCTCGTTCATTGTTAGTACAATGCGAGAAGAAACCAGTACAAACTTTTCTATTTGATATAATCCATTTAAACCTTGGTGAGTACCAACATGTATTTGATTTCTTGTCTTAATTAAATTCGTAATTCATAAATGTTTTATAATACTGATTTATATTAATCTAATTTAATATGTATAATAATACCAACTATATTTTGAATTGCTTATTTTTGATTTTTTTGTGTGTTTTTAGAACTGAGAATGAATGTATAGCCTTCGAAACTAGTTTTCAATAAAACAAATTTATAAAAGTGGCAAATAATTTATCAATCCCTAATTAGATTGATCCTTCTATACCATCATGCGGATGTCAACTGACCTTTTTTATTAGGCATCTATTTTGTTGAAACAATGACTAATGAGGGATATCTGTAAAATACTCAACACAAACGAATAAAATTCTATTTTAAACTTCTAATATCGCTGAAACATAGTGCACTCACTACAAGCTCCTGACAAAGCACGAGTTTATTTTTCATTAAAATGGAACCTAATTCATGCTTGAACTAAACTAATTTAAGCATTGCAATAATATTAAATATTATAATCATATAATATTGGAAGAAGATTGCCAAAATACGAAAAAGTGTAATTTTTCAAGAGAAGCGTTTTAAGTTTGCCTATTTAGGTTTATCGCTAACCGTTTTCTCTAAATTCACTAATAAAATATCAATACGGTCATTTTATTAGCCAATACTACTTACTTTTTGTCTTTAAAAAAAAAAGAAAGTTAATCTTAATTTTTGATCATTTAATCATGAATCAAATTATGACAGTATTTGATTTAAAAAAAAAAAAAAAAAATCCGAGCTCCTTTAGCTTTTATGCATAATAAAGAAATATTTTCGAAAAAAAAAAAAATATTTTTGAATTTGAATATAAAAATCAACTCAAAATATTTTATTGCATTTATTAAAGTGCAAAATAATATTTTAAACATAAATAATGATGTTTTCAATTATTCATAAGAAGCATAATATTAGTAGTTTTTGGTCACCTAACTGGCATAAGAATAATATCATAACAACACTAAAAATAATTTATTAGTATTATCTCTTTTTAAAGTTACTCTCTAATAAAAAGTTGAAGGAAGTCATTATGTTTAACTATTAAACTTTCAGTAGCTAAACTTATATTAACAATAATTTCTTATTGTGGTAAATATTGAAATTAAAAATCGGACACTTTTTTTCAACGAAGTTTAAGTCTCTGAAAGCTTTCCAAGAAAAATGAAAAAAGTGTGGCAACATTTTCATCTGTGTGAAAATGCTTGGGAAATTCTTTTAAAAAGATTTAATAGCTGTTAATGAATAGATTTCCCATAGAATATTTTTAATCAATTTTGCTCAACTACATCATTACGCTGTCGTTAATTAGGATAATGATGTGAAAAGAAGGCTTAATTGAATGTTACTCGCTTCAGCCCAAGCAAAAGATAAGTAGTAAAGTCCGTTCTCGCCAGTTTTCAATACGCAATAAGTTTTTATTATTATTCATCGCGATTTTGGAACATATTTTTGAATTCATGTGTTTTTCCTGGAGAATTGTTTGTAATTGAATTATGTTTATAACATGTTTGCACATCAGGTCTCCTACAAGCGCGGCTTGTTTGTTGCCAAAAAATAATTTAAATTCAGGGCGGAGTTAATCGGAAAGGCGATGTATTATTCTGGTCGAACTGGTTCTCAGCAGTCATCCCTTCTTCGCCCGCTCTAGAATCTCCTACAACGGAGATCGCCTTTGAATAGCAGTTTTATAACGCGGAAGTCGTTCTTCGCTTTTATATTTTCCCCCGTTCAGTTTGATAAGCATTAACGTTTATTTTATACGTGGTACACATTTACATAATTTAAATTTAAGATCTACGAAGTGTAAATACACACTACAGAATTCTCATCTCCCTTATAGCTAGTCCATAATTAATATCATTGCAGTCTAGGACAACTGAAGCTTCAAGTGGATGAAAGTAATAAGTGGCATTTTTGGAAAAACTGATTTATTGCTATAGATAAGGGTGTAAAGTGATATATTTCTAATATTTACATTCACATAAACTCAATAGTTGGTTCAGAACTTACTTAGTTGATAAAGGTGCCATGTGACGATACACATCAAAGGGGATTTTCATTCAGTTTTATCAGAACTCGAATAGTATTACTCACCACCTTAATTCACTTGACCCTTCAGTTATTAACTCAAATTATTTATGCTAAATGTACGCAGCAAAAGTTTCAAACAATTATGTTTAACAATAGCATTCTTAAAATTATAATAAACACGTATTAATTAGTAGTAATGTGAATTTCTCAAACTGGGGTATATTTTACTGTTTAATCATCAAATTTATAAATGAGCACATCGTTAAATTTATGTATTGGGTTTCATGCTTAATAAAGGCGAGTAAATTGGTCAGTTTTTTCTCAATTTAGTTAATATATTACCGGTCAAACAATCACAATTTCTTAAGCATGAACTATAGTTCTAAACTTCTATAGCATGAATTATTGGAGAGAAAACTGTTCGTCCTGACCGAAATAAGATTGAATGTTTTATAGATCATATTTTTCGTTGGATTAGTTGTTATGTTCAATAAAAAATCAGTATACTATTTTGCCGTTTTAAACATCTTCTGGAACAGGAAAAATAAAAAAATAAAATCTTTACTAATTGAACAAAATTATGGCTCTTGTGTACGGTTCTCGATAAGGAAGTATTGTTTCATTCTTTAGAATTTTTCTTTTAAATCATCTAAGTTCATTATTTTGAAGTGCTGGTAATCAGAAAGACACTTCAACATATATTTATACGTACATTTGTATTTATATCCAATTATATATACATATATATATATATATATATATATATATATATATATATATATATATATATATGTATAAATTATGCTTATTTGTGAATTCACAATAGGTCTATTTTTGTGTAGAAACTACAACCATGTAATTCTAACCACTTCTTAAGCATGAACTATAATCATCTTGATCATCTTTTAAAAGCTAAACACTTTTTTTAATCTATGAATGGCTATTTAATAAATATAATGGCTGATTAAATGGATGAAGATTGGGGATGAGGTCAGAAATAAAAGGTTTCGGCCTACGTTGAAGGCTTCATCTGGGCTAAGCCAACAAGAGTAGAATTACATGGGGTGATTGGGCTAAAAGTTATACAAAACAATATAAAGATGAGATCATAAATAGTATTACAATTAACGGTAAAAGGTTAAGAAGGGGCTTAGAAATGTAAATAATTTACTGCTTTAAACCAAATTTACATTTGCATTTTCAACACCAACCTCTCTCATCTCCTTACCTCCTACAACTAATATTTTTATGAATTATAGTTGATAGTTGGGAAACAATTACCTCCACCTGCTTTGCGAATCGTTCTAACGAATAATTCGTTAGTTTGGTGAAATTCATACTTATTTTTGTCTAAATATTATTTTGGGATTTAGACTATTTAACATTTTGAACTGTCTTGAAGGCAATTTCATGCACTTCGTATCACGCGATTACTCAAGAGTCAAGAGCAGAGTGTGTAACACGTTTAGCTCATCCACAGAATCCTTCTTCCATGAACCTCTTATACAACCTTCTACGGTACTTGAAGACGTCGGTTATGATCCTGACGCAGGAGAATAAACGATTCTTACGAACAATGGGCATGCACTGATACGGAAGAAAATCTTTTACCGGAAAAATGAGTTATGGAAAAATTGATTTTTTTGTTTCTATTCATAATCTTTGGACGTACGGTTCCGTTGTTACCTAGTTAGCAACCCTTCCTATGGTGTACAGAATATTTTTAATTTAATAGTGAAAGAGATCGGATTCAATACAAAAAGGATTATCTGGAAAAATTATTATTTTTAAAGAATATGTATTATAAATTATGGATGAAGCTAAAATATTAATTTAAAAATATTTATGGTAATAATTAATATAATATTGAAACAAGCCCCTACTAGATATTTGCACATTTGACTTTCTGAAATATTCTTGTCTTTACTTATAGAATTACTCCAAGCCAAGAAAATAAATTTTAATTTTAGTTATTTTTAAAGTCTTCAACAGTAATTTAAATATTATAGGTAGTGTTCTCAGCTTAAAAATAAATCGATAATTGACCGAAATGAAGTAGAGAAAATAGAAATTTGTTGAGACAGAATCGTTGTTTCTTTCATGGCGAAAAAAAATCGACTGATTCTCAAATAGGAAATTGACAAATAAATTGTGTCTTTTATTTTTATTTAACAGTAATTTTTTTTTTATTCACGTATAATAGTCGTCCAAAACCTTTATGCATACGATTGCATAATACCGGGAATATTTAAAAAAAATAATACTCGGCATAAATACAGAAATCAGAATTGACGTCAATACCCGTGGATTTAACGCTGATCACGTTTAATGCCACTGAGCATACCAATAATATTTAATTTAAAACAAAATATTCGGAATTAAAATAAAATAAATATTGAATCATTTCATGTGTGAATTGTGTATATATATATATATATATATATATATATATATATATATATATATATATATATATATATATATATATATATATATATCAGTGGTGCGGAGGGGAGAAGGGGGGCGGTTTCCAACACAAAATGCGTCATTAATATTTTTTTTATTTTTTTTGAGGGGGAAGTGGCGTCGTTGGGTTTTCCGATGTGGAGAGGGTGTTTGGTGAAGAGATTGAAATAAATGTGTACCAAAACTAAACTTATATAAGTGGTACATTGTATAATAAAATACATTTTGAAAATAATGTAGGTATTGTAATAATGTAAAATTATAAATAGTCAGTAGTTTTTTTGTCCGTAGTCTGAGGAACAATCAGTGGGAGTCTTTTTATATGGGAACGGGTAAAAATAAAAGAACAGAAAATAATGCAACATAAACAACAGTAGCGGTAAGTTTGGTGGAGAGGGGGTAAGTTTTAAAATAAGGGGGATGGACACACCTGTATATACATACATACATACAAATATATATATATATATATATATATATATATATATATATATATATATATATATATATATATATATGTATATATATATAGCCTTTTTAAATATACAGTATATTTATACAGTATTTATTAATACAACATTACATCATTGTGTCTTATTTGAGGAAGACTACACACCTATGCGATTTTGATATTTTAATCATCATTAGTCTCTTAATGGAAATTTTGTGGTATCATTACATTTACCGCCTAGCGATAAATATTCGTTAAATATTTTTATCACTTTTCATTTTTATTATGGAACTGTAAAAATCTATTGAAACGTTATGCAGTTATCTTTAATGTGTTTTCAACCATTAACAATTGAATAGTTTAGCCTAAATGATAACTCCTGCACGCTATCGGTCGAACATTTTAGCAGTTGTAATAAAATGAACTAGTCTTGTTTAGTGGTCGTTATGAGAATTTTATTGGTGTTTTATGTTTAAGACACTTAGGAAGTCAATAAATCTATGCTGTAAAAATAGCTGCTCACGCTATTTTCAAGGCACCTAATCAAGTGTTTGTGTTCGGCGCAATGGCCTTTTATATCAACTTCAAATTAATTCATTTCCGAAATGTTTATTTATCTAATCAATTTTGTAATAATTTTATAAAACCGTAATTTTTTTTGCACAACTCCACGTATCCATATTTCATTTAAAAATTATACCGGCTCAAGTTCCTTAAACGCCCATCTGTTCAGCATAATGCTAATAATTTAACATAAATCAAATATTAAACAGATATCGCAATTTTTTTTTATTTCTTTGCTCATTATGCATGGAATATAGTTGCATTACTACTCTTGTTTTCCAAAAAATTGTTTTCAGTCTTGGAAAATATTTCTCCTTTTTTTTTTTACTTTAGTTAATTATCAAATTCTTTCGAAAATTCGGCAATTGCCAGATTATTTCAATGAGGATAAGACCCAGCTGATATTAAAGACCATTTAACTGTACATTGATAAAATACATGATATTCAAAATAGTTTTAAAGAGACTTTTTCAAGGAAATTGTTAAATAGTATAAAATCTATGATATACAGTGGCTCCTCCGTTTGGTCGATTTTGGCGAAAAAATTGCTGTAACATCTCTGGCATGTACCTACCTACCTTTCAGTTTCGCACAACTTTTCGTTTTTGAGCTAGACTTACCAGATAAACACAAATCATTTTGCGAGATTTTGTTATTTGGACTCAGGAATCTTGAAACGTGTTTTTTCGTTGAAAACTCGGATTCGAAATTTTATATAGAGTTCAAATATAGCTGATATAAATGAAAGTAAAAATGAACAAAATGTGTCACGAACGGTTTAAAGGCGTTGTTCAGGGAATACGCTACGAAAGAGGCTTCATCATTAAATGGTTATCATAAAAACACATATTTATTGCTGATTCAAAGTGTAGCCGATTCAAAAATACTGAAACCATATTAATAATTTTTTACTTCTTAAAAAATATATGTGATATAATTAATGTAGTATAAATAAACAATATTTCCCCCCTGTAAAAACCAATAGAAAACACGTTTTCCTCCCTGCACCAGCTGTTGTTTCGTAACCAAGTATTATATTTTGACGATGATAAATGTTTCATTTTTCATACTCCATTTTAATTTTTTGGGTTGCTTTGTCTTGTTGGATAGAACCATCGAAACCATGATGATCATAAAGTCGGCGATATTTGAAAATAAAACAAATGATGGCCGATATTCGCCTCGGCGGGAGGTGAATGATATTTGGAGTGTGGAGTCAAGCTGTCTTGGCCAGCCATTAGCGCTCCAAGGACTACAGCTCTCTCCCTTTTTTATTTCATTATCTCTCTCTTCTAGTCCTACCCTCTCTCTCACACACATACTCCCCCTTCCACTCCCATCTCTCTCACACACCCCCTCTACACTCCCTCTCTCTTTGGTTACTTCACGCACTCTAGGCTTCTCTTTGTTCCTAGATGTTTGAGGAGATGGTGTACTATCTAGCCTACTTCCAACTTTCACTTACTATTTGAATTATTCCATTATCTACATTTGTTTCTTACGTCATAATATACATGTATGTATATTTTAGTCAATGTATATTTTAGTCAAAATAACTTTTAACAGTTCCCTTAGGTTTTCATTGTTGCTTCTATGCTATTATTTTGTTATTTATTTATTTTTTTGTGAAAGCTTATGAAGTGGAATTTGTTTAGGCTATGAGAGAACACTAAGCTGCAAACGGTTTTTTTCCGAAATTAATAATTGAAAAAATAATTATTAATGATTTTAGAATTTATTTAAATTGCCAATGATTTAATTATAATATGTTTATGATATTTATAAAACATTCTCCAATACATTTTTGTTAGCAATGAAGGTAATTAACTATATTTAACAAAAAAAAAAGACATAATTGTTACGAGATTGGGGGGAGGGGTTCGTGTCAAATTTTGGCTATATTGGCCTTAGAGCTACAAAGAAGATAGAATATAGTAAGATAATATAAAGGAATGCTACATTTTCAAATATTTTGAGAACGATATAAGTTTGGTTGACATCCATTTTTGTGTGCTTTTAGAACTGAAGATGAATGTATAACATTCGAAACTATTTTTCAATAAAACAAATTTTTAGAAGTGGCAAATAATTTATCAAGCCCTAATGAGATATAACTTTGAAAAAAAAAACCGTAGAAGGGATAGGAAAAAAAAAGTTTATAACGTCATTTATTAGAGTATTTGTAGTAGTTGTATCTTAGCAGATTAATAACCTTAACAAATACCGGTTATTACTCTCTTTATTGCCATTGTAATTAATTATATTGGTGCAGGTATTGTTTACTGCTAGCTGTTTCACATGCTTTTTACTGAAAGGAAGTGCAATAAATTACTATTATGTTTTGTAATTTTTAATACAACCTTCAGCTCTTTATTTTAATAAAACAGTTCAAAGTTAACATAAGCTATTGTTAAAGCATTTTATTATAATTTGAAATTATAATATCGTTCTTTAAAACAAATATTTTAGGAAAGACCTTGTTGTGTAGTTCTATGATACGTTTAACCATAATATATATTTATTCTGAGTAAATTTCTGACAGAAATTCTTCTTCTTCTTTATATTCCTCCTTGCGCCATTACTAGCCTGGAGGGAGCCTCATTCCAACGCTACCAGGCATCACGGTCCCTGCAGAGCTGCTTCAGTTGCTGGAGAGTTTTTCCTCCAATCCTCTGGATATACTCTTCGTATAAAATCGTGGCCTATTGCCGGTAATTCGAGCTTACATCACCTTTCTGGGTTCCCTGTCCTCGCTCATTCGGCAAACATGGCCGAACCATTTGAGCTTTCGTTTCTCTGGGGTGGTTTGTACCCCCATGTAAACCATAGACAGAAATTAAACAAACTAATTATTTTTTTATCTCATAATAATATATTTGTCCGAATAGGCCTTGTTTTTTTTTAATTAAAAGATTGTCGTAGTAATTACTTTTGCTTATTTTTTATAATTATTTAAACTTATTCTCTGTTTTAAAAATCTGTAATTATAGAATATGATATTGAGAAATATACTCCGAACAAGGAATACAAAAGTCTGCACATTTGGTTAAACTCTCACTTTTTATAAAGAAGTGACGACACTATTCCATACGTATACAAATTGGGAAATTCAGGAGGAAAATATATTTTCTAAATGGGGATTAATGAATCACGTTCTCCATTTTGACGCTTCCTGCTGTGATAAACTTTTATTTTTATTTATTTTTTTCCCCCATTGTAGCTTCCTGGGTCTCAGGGTGACGTCAATTCTGACAGATCTTTGACAGGGGAAAGGGTTTGTTATAGAATGAGAACCATGACTGCAGACCCGTACAAATGTCTTTAATTCCGCGAGGGGAAAATTATAGAATACTTTTTCAATAGAAAAATAAATATGGTAAAAGTTTTGAATGCATTTTTTACTGTTTATATATTTTCGTCGATTGATAAGCATTAGTTTAGCTAACAGTACACACGTAAACAATAAAATAAATAAACCATATACATAAGGCCGTTTGTCGAAATGCCCATTATTTATTTACGTTTTTTTATTATTTTATTATGTTTTAGTTCATAGCAATTTTTAAATATAGGAACGATTTATCATTCCTTAATATCATTTTCCGGGGGGAAAAAACCCTATCCTTATTTATGTTGGTATGTTAAAATGCAATGAAAAATGTATAAAAACGGTTATTTTTTCTATTTATCATTGGTGATGTGAAATAATCAATAATTTCCTAATTTTTTTAAATATTGTATGAATCAAACAAATTTCTTTAATGCTTTAAAAATGATGTTTTTCAAATCCAAATTCAATGCCTCTTCTCTTCCCGTTTTGTCAATAAGGATTTTATTATTAGTTTTTCTAATGCTATATTGAGGAAACCTTGCTAAATTGGGGAAAACCTCGGGCTTGGAATATTGTTGAACCATATTAGACCCGATTTTTTCCTACGAGCTTCATGTTTTCCTTTCGTGTGACAGCTCAACACAGATCCAACAATTCTTTGAAGTTTTTTTTTTAATGTCTTAATCAAGATTGTTGATGCATGGTTTAAGTATCTGACTCTGTGTTGTACTAATTCTTAGTCTGGACGCTCAAATTTACACAGGGTATCATTAGTGTTAAAAGTGCGTGTTGCGACAGCCTTTCTACCACATTCAGTCACGCGAGGTTCATTTAGTGAGTCAAAGATTGTTAACAAAATTTTTTATTCCTCGCTAGCTTGAAGGAACGAATAACATTCAATCAAGCGTGTTCATAACATAGTTTGCTTAAAAATAAACATTTATTAGCATTACTTTCCTCGATTTGACGATTATTGTTTTTCGATGCGATTCCGGTCTGGAGAATAATAGTAAAATACATCTGCTGTAGAATAAAAAAAAAAAAAAAAAAAAAAACGTGAAAAGGTAGTGGAACGAGACCTTATGTAGGAGATGCTATCAAAAAAGGAAGTAGATTTCACGCCTTTATAACGTGTATTAAAGTGAAAACCGTGCCTTGGTATCGTGAAAAAACCGAATTAAATTTTAATTAGGCTTCGCGTTCGATTAAGCTAATCATCCTTTTAATTTTGAAACTGGAAATACTTTTGCGCTAACAATATTGCCGACATTTAAGATATAAGGTCAAAATGAGGTTAAATATGTTATTACGTAAATATGAATATTCTTTGCCTAAAAGAAAATTTTAGTACTCTACATAATATGTAGATGTTTTACAAGATTAAAATATATTACGTTTTAGAATATTAAGGTAAAGCTGTCCGCAGTTCATTTTCTTCCCTTATACGCTATGTACCCTTTGAAAACGATTTTGAAAGAATAGGAAAAGGAATTTTGTTGTTGACAGTAACATATATCAGCTGGGTTTTAAATTCTTTTTTGTGTATTATAAATCTATACAACATGATGAATCTTTCAGATGTTTTACCTCTAAAGAGCTCACATATTGCGGGTGTTGAAGGTCCCAGAAGTACCTATGATTTTGCAAGTGTTTGATAACATCCAAGCGTAAAGGTGCGTTTTTCACTCTCGGGAGTGGTAGATACAATGATAGATACACCTGCACAACAGCCTGGTGTAACCGTTCTTTTCTTCCTGTGGATAGTATAGTTTCGATCATTCAAATTGTGTTTGAATTTGCTCAGCGAGAAGAGAGGGGGGAACGTTTGCACCTCCTGTGACATTACAACGCACGGAAAGCTCATTATAGACTCTCAGAGACGTTTAAACCTGCGAGTTTTACCCTCGATAGTATATTTATCACTCTCGAGAGTGAAAAACGCTCGTGAAAACGCACCTTAAGATAATATTAGTATAAATTGGCCTGGGAATAGCTGTATATATATTTATTACAAACATTTTACAACGGCAGTTGACTGCAACCAGTAAATTGTATGCAAATCTATTGTAAGGTTTCTTTACTCTTGTATGATACTTGTCTCGGTTTGATTTGGTGTTATCTCCAAGCAAATTTCTCTGTCACATATGTTTGTTGATTTAATGTGAATGCTTTTATATATAAAAATAAATGCAGGCTGTTGCTATTTCACCAATTTCATTTATTTAGATGTAAATTTTCGGCCTTGGTCCAGATTGGACTTAAATATTAAACATTATATGCATTTTAAAAATCTTTTTTAGTATGTATATGGTTATTTATTTGAATATTTAAAAATATTTAACAGTGTGATTTGTTATAAATAAAACTAAACAAGGGCCTTGTACAGAGATGCCTGAGGATGGCTTGTTGACCAAAAATTTCTATCTAAATAAATGAAATTGGTGAAATAGCAACAGTCTGCATTTATTTTTATCTCATTCACTTTCCTTTGAGACGACGAAGTGGGTTTTTTTCTCACCCTAATAGATATCATCGTAATTAAAATAAGTAATATAATAGGATTCCTTTTTGTTTTGAAGTTTTTTTTTTTCTCGCCTGGTATTTAAACTTACAATAAAATTTATTTTAATTTAATTAAATATAAAAATCATTCTTCATAATGTACTTTATGTCATTTTGTATCCAATCATGTACATGCATTCAGCTCCCCAAATATACAAACCAATAGTTTGTTAAATATTGCACCGAAATCGGGAATCCTATTATGATGACGCGATGGAGCTATAACCGTGTCTTACTTTTTTTTTTTTTTCCTGAAAACGAGGTTTGTATTAACTAGAGAAACGTATACAATTTTATTTCCGTCTCTTCGGCTTGTTTAGACTGGCTAAATTGCCAGGGAGCGTTTTCTCTCAAAACTGTATTTATACAAATAAAATAATACTGCGGAATCACAAATAAATTTACATATTTAAAATTGTTGTACACCCGACCGCTCATTAGGCTACAATTATGGGGCTACAATTATCGTGAATTCCATTTAACAGAAGAAATTACTAGCTCCCTTCTGCGGTTATGTAAATAAGATAAAATTAAGAAAACGAGTTTCTGTTTTCAAACAGACGAAGGAAAGAGATTATTCCTAGAGCTCTCCACATCGTTTTCTGGTAATGTATTTTGGTCTGTGAGGAGCTAGAGCCTCTTTCACTGGACTATAAATACTTGGAATAAATTGTCTGTCAGATTCTGTACACAAAGCCCTTCTTGTAAACTATATTTAATTTTCCACCAGTAATAAGATTTAGAAATGTTTAGAGATATGGAAATTTAAAACCATCTGCAAAGATTGATCTGTGTACTGATGAAGCGGGAACTATTTCAAAATATCTTATCTTAAATTGTACAAAGAAAATTTACAATCTAATCTTATCTTTAATTTGTTATTTTTAACTAATCGCAAAGTTGAGAGGCGAATACAATATTAAGATGAAAACGAAATAGATTGTTAATAAATTAAAAAAATATTGAAACTCATTTATTCAGTTAATTTATATGTGAGACTATTTAGTATAAACATTTTTTAAATAATGCTGAAGATATAATAAGTATTGGGAGTATTTATTATTATTACTTAACTATTTTTTTTTTTCAGACCACAGGCAATTGGTCTTTTTATCTCCAATACCAATCGTTTATTTATTTTTGAAATTAATGCATACTAATACAATTTTTCCGTACGATGTTTATACTTTTTGAGTTCTTTTTAAGCGTCTGTTAAGTATTAAAATGTGCGTTGTAGTATAAGCAGTCCATAAATTAAAAACATTAATATTAATCAGTAAATTTGTCGTAACTTTTTTTTTAATTTCAATAAATTATAAATGTTCAAAACTACCGATCAATTATCACACAATAGTAAAGCTTACAAGAAACAGGTGAATTTTCTCTATGACAAAACATTTTACGTATAATTAGGGATTGATAAATTATTTGCGACTTCTGTAAAATTGTTTTATTGAAAACTAGTTTCGAATGTTATACATTCATCTTCAGTTCTAAAAACTTACAAAAAATTCAAAAATAAGCAATTCAAAATATAGTTTAGTATCATTATTATTATTATTATGTTCAATAATACCAAACTATATTTTGAATTACTTATTTTTGATTTTTTTGTGTGTTTTTAGAACTGATGATAAATGTATAACATTCGAAACTAGTTTTCAATAAAACAAATTTATAAAAGTCGCACATAATTTATCAATCCCTAAATAGATTGATCCTTCTATACCATCATGCGGATGTCAGGACAAAGAAAAAAATTATTTTGAAAATGAGTTTTTTAAAAAATTAGCTCAGTAACATTAATTCTCAAAGAGGGAAAAAAAATCATGCAATACTAACACATTTTAAATAAATTGGGGGTTGAACTCCAAATTGAGACCTAATAATTAGTTAGTTTTTAATTTTTCTTTTCATTAGAAAACTTTTATATTATTTATAATTTTATAATTTAAGGAAGGTCGAAGCGCATCGATGAGCACACTGACTCCTAAGATTATTGATAGATCAGAAATCATTCACCTCCCACAGAACTTGGCCACTTAGCCATTGCCTTTCCTGGGCTGATTTGTTTGCCATATATAATAACATATTAACGTTATCATAATCGTCCTCTATATTCTGCAGCACTCTGAATAGTAAACTATCTTTCGTTTGGATGAATTAGACCGGGCATTTGATGAAGCATGAGTTAAACACTTCACCTCAATGCTGTGAGTTGACCAGTCCTCATCTGACCATAAGGAAAATGAGGAGAACGAATTGACGTTATCGGCAGGTTGTTTGATGTGGTTTGGTCGCAATGGCTCTCATGGACCAGGTAGAAATACGTTGTGGTGCAACTTACCGAGGGATTAGTTGACGTGTAATTCCATTGCGAGGTTCTAACGTCGATTTCTACAAGGTGCTGCTTGCTACCTGCTTTCCGGCCACACATAAACTGGAAGCTTAAGAGGAAAGGTGGGTCATTAATTGAGCCCGATGTACCTGCGCCCTAGTATGTGTTGTCAGGTAGTTTTGTGAGCCATCCAAAAAAATGTTTTATCCAATTAATTAGAGTAGTACGTGACCTGTAACTTTTTGAATACATACATTGCTATCTAAAACATAATGCTGATGATAACATATCCAAAATATGATCTGCGCATATTAAACAAAATCAAGCCTTTTTTTTTAACATTATTAATCATTCGAAATTATGAAAGAAGGACAAGCACAAACTTTTAAGATTTCACAATATATTACTATCAAACTGTTGTCCTATGATTATCGATTTATTTTAATTTTCGTTCTTTACAGTTCAACTGTGGATTGACTTCCCGACTCAAGAGATAACCCTCGGATGTGGTTACCTTACTTAAGACCATATCTGTCAACAGGACTAACACCCATTCAATTTTCTCTCTATAATTACTCATTGAAATGATATGATAAAATAATAGTGATGATGTTACGCTAGAGTAAAATAATGGGATGTATGCCGATGGATATCTCTTCAGGCAAGGTAATGTTACTCAATCCAACTCTCAATCCCGGAATCATTCTCAAAGGCAGGGAAATCGATTCTTTGTTGACAGAACATTTGTGGATCTATTTGTCTTCTATATTGGACCAGCTTACCTTCATCGCTTCCAGCCGATTCTGGCCATTGCCTCAGCTAGACCACATTATTACCCTGAAAATCACTCTGTCAAAAACAGAATGTTTCGATCTCCAATGACGCTGATCCTTACAATGATCCAGCTGCTTATGAGGGTTGAAAATATACCAGAAGTTGGTATTGGCGCATTGAGCAGCAGTGGATTTTGTCGAATACTATTCTTTCCTCTTTGGAGTTTTATTGCAATTAAAAAAAAAATATTTGGAGTTGCAGTTCCTAGTTCAATTAAATATAAATATGTATATAATTGATTAATGTTGGTTTTAGAGGGGATAATAGCAGTTTACTCGTATTCATATTCGAAAAATGTCATTGGAATAGTATATTTAATTTCGATTTGTCCATTAACTATCTCGCTGTCAACTTGAAGGAAAATTTCATAACCCTCTTTGTGAGGCATTGCCTTTCCATCAGTGAAGCATGACTCGCTATAAATCATTGAGTAAGACCGTGGCATATGGGCAGAGAAATCAGCATAGACGTCTCGCTTCATTGTTTCCTCTGGTTGACATCTTCACGTTGTCATTAATTCAAATCGGATTGTCAACACGGCAATAATTATTGAAGTTGAATCGATCATAAGCGTTATCGTTGCTGCAATTATTAGTAGTTGAACTTCCTGCTTCTACTGCTTTTGTTCATGTAACTAAATTTCGAAATTAGTTGGATGTGCGTGAAAATGCTACCCCTAGCTTTGATTCGAACGTACCGTTAACATTTATGGCAACATAATTTTATTATTGTATGGTGGTTTCCCGGAAGAGTCGTCCAATTCCTCTGCACTATTGTCAAGTTTGGTTTCAAACCACAAAGTAGAGAACAGCGCATGTGTAAGGTAACTTAACTTTCACTGGACTTGGGTGGATGTTGTGAAAGTCTTATGTGAATTAAAAGTGTCGATTCCTCTATAGCATTCATCTCTCTTAGTGATCAGGCAGTTCATCTAGGAAAAGTTAAATTATAAACTCGTAAATAAAGCTGTAAGAACATATTGTAATTGTATGGTTTGGATACATTATTATTGAAATTAAGAATTGTTGTTCCATACTTATAATGAAACATCTTACTACATTCCGCCTGTTACAGAAGAATTCAGTTCTATATCAAGTGAATCCGTCCTGTTAAATTCTTTAAATAAAGTGTCATGTGATATACGATAAACTGTCAGTTCGTGGAATTGCGACATCTAAGCGTACAATTGTGGGCAGACGTAATAGCTATATCTTTCGACATAAACCGTGTCGTTAAAGACTATTTACTCCTCTATTTTGTTATGACTAAGTTTTCTCGAGTGTCTTAGTGAAATCTCTTTTCCATGATAGGGATATATTCCCCGGATATGCAAACAATAGAAGCAAGGGGGGGTTTATACCAACCCTAGTATTCCTGGAGACGAATAAAAGCTCTTCCGATACATTTCCTACCAGAAGGCCTGAGAAGACTTTGCTCAACATTGCTTCATCATGCTACCATCGGAATAGGCTTGAATACGATTAATTCACCTTGTGTGTAATAAGATTAACTACAGTTGAAATGTTATCAAACAGTTGACAGCTAATTCGAACAATTACACAAGTCATTAAACAAAACAACTGCTAAACGGTCACAGGTGTTGGCAAGCCAGAAGCGTGAAGCGAATTAGTCGGCAACTAGGTGTTATGCAGTTGGAATAAGATAACGTTGTGCCTTATAGCCTGGTTTCCTTGCTTGTTCTTAGCTCCCAGTTTCATTCACTCCTTCCACTGCGCACCCGCTAGGTCTTGATCCTTTGACATCTTTCTAATTCTTCTTTGTGCATATCGTTTTTCTTTGATTGGTACAATACCCGTGCTTGGCTTTGCTGATGATTTTGTCTTACGTGAAGAAACGGAAGCAATTAAATTAAATTAAATAACGTTGATAGGCGCGGATGAAGAATTAATAGTGAAATGAACACGGATAGATAAAATTTATAGTTAGTAGCAGAAATGTAGATATTAGGGATATATATTTATATTGAATATGGTTTGAGTCATTAAAGAAGAAATAAAAAAACATATGATTATGAAACATCATTTTGCGAGTGATTAGTAGCAAGACTAATGCTATTAGTTTTGAATTACGATGTGTGAACTTGAGTTACGATGTACCCGTAAAACGATCTTATATCTAACTTAACAACTAACAATTATAACTGTAAGCACTTTCCTCATATATTTACTTTAAGTTTTCTGCCAACTCACAGGAGCCTTTGCTGATGTCAGAGAATGCATTAAGTTGTTAAAATATACTTAAAGGAGTCCATATGTTTAACACCCTTCCGTTTGATAAATTCTGGGATCATCTGATAACAAAACATTTTCAAGACGATATTTTGGTGTCTAGTTAACGAAAACACTTTTTCAAGTCGAAGAAATTTCTTGAAATTTACTTTGAACGTTGTTTTTTGTTCATTATTGAATATTTTCCCATATTTAATTAAATTTGTAAAATTTGAATAGAATAAGCGCTCATAGAACTCCTACAGTCGTAACTAGGGAGATCACATGGTCATTATCCAACCTGACAGCGGACAGTTAAAGCAGACAGGTTAAAAGACACAGTTACAACTTTCTGGCAAAGACATCGGCATAATTATATACATTTTCTTTTCTTTTTTTTTAATTTTTTGAAAACCGTACTTAATGATATTATCTATATCAAATGATTTTCTTTGCATAGAACCAGACATCTGTCACCAGGAAATTTCGTCGCACCGAAACAGTTTCGACACACCTCCTGTTGCTTATGCCTTTATGAGACAACAACCGGTCCAAATTTCTTGGCAATTTTGTAGTTTTCTGGAGCATATTAACCGGCTTGTAACCGATTGTTCGAGAATACCGTCGCAAGAAATGCAAATTAGATTTCTATTTGTTTAATCAAAACAGACCCGCCATCTAACGTAACCGCTATAATAACGTTTATTCGTGTGTTGCATACTTACCCTTACTACCATGTTTTGTCGTGGCAATAATGGACTAGGAAAAACAAACCAAAAATTGGAAAACAAAAATTGTAGTTTTCAATACATTTATTCTATTTTATTCCACATCCAACTTTCATGGCTCAATGAAAATTGTAAAATGTGAATCTCAGACAAGCTTCGATGATTTTGACAACGAACTATTTTGCACTTGCCCCAAAACCGCTCCTGCTTGAATAATGATTCTTCCAGATACCTTGTATGCACTTACCCCAGCCTTAGGGGGTAAGTGCGTACTAAATTGTATCCAATTAAATCATCAATCTCATCAAAATGGACGTGGTTGAAACGTTGGCTTGGATGTAATATTAGAACATAATCGTCTAAGGAACATTTAAAAAAAAAAAAAGGAAAAATCTTGCTTCAAAAACCAAAAAATTGACAGTCCTGTCAAGTCTATGTTTGGAAAATTTAGTGCGCACTTGCCTCACATTGCACTACGATTTTTTTGCTTCCACACATACTTTTGAAATTATAAGCGAAAAAATAAATAAAATCTTGAAATTCGAGTTTTACAACCCTCTCAATAGCGAGCCCGACCGAATCAGCGGATGACATAATGCTTCACTTTTTTAAAATATTATCCTTTAGAATACAATTAAAGCCGATAGGGCTTAGATGATCATGCTTTTTGTTCGATCGCCTCCCGGTCTATAAAAGATTTGATTCCATTTCTCCTCAACTTTACCAGGTCCAGCTCTATCCTAACAGAAATACATACCTATGCCCTTCCCCTCCCACTAAGTGCCCCCTTTTATATCTGAACAACTAAATCTGATTATATTTATATTAATAATATAATATGATATTTCATGATGTCATGTTATTGTTTAACATTTGTTAGAAAATTAATCGAACTAAGCGTCTACAGTTTATAAGAAAAACCTGTACATTTTTTTTTAACTCTTCCAATATCTGACCTGCTTGATAACTTGTAAAAAAAAGCAATCCTAAACTAACAACGAACGAACGTACGATTAATTTGCTTTTATTCAATCGTACCATTGTTGTTAATATGGTAGACTTAATTATATAAGTGATCTAACAGGATGTGACATGGTACAATCGCTAACAAAGGACATCCAGACGTTGATTAATAGCTGGTATTTAATCATCACGTTTAAAAAAACAAAATAAACGCTGTGCTGTAATAAATGCAGGGGTTGAAAGAGATGGGAATATCGGCGGGCGTTCCGCATGCGAAGCTAATTAGTACTGTACTCAACCATTCGTTATTTCTAAGGTCGCCGTTTTGCCGAACTGAATTTTATTCCAGGCTAATATTTATGCTAGACTGTTCATAATCCAAGGTCTGTTTATTTACATAGCTCCATAGCAGAGTGACCTGACCTGGTTGTGTAATAAAAGCAGAGCATTTGGCTACTCCTACACCAGTTTCAGGACGTTATGTCTAGTGTAACACGTGGGAGATAGTATGGATAATATTGTGCTCATTACAAATCTCTTTGGTATTGATTTAGTAAACGCCTTATAACTGTAGGCGGTTTAACAGTAATGTATTCACAACTGGACAATAGAAACTTGCAATCTTATGAGCAGTTGTTTGTTCATACTTTATATTTTATAATTGATGTGTTATATATGTTTTAATGTGGTATATTGTTGAGATGTTAGCAGAGGTGTTGTTCTGCTTGGCAATAAAGCAATATTTCTGTCCATTCACATTTTTACCCTCCATTGATTCATCACGTTTTGTAAAGACAATCTGATTTCGAGGCTCTAATTGGCAATTTAAAGATCCTTTGATACTTCAATTTGAAAGAATATTTAAAAGAGTGTTTTTATAGCTGTAATAATTGATTTTTTAATTACATCGTTTTATGTAATTATACTGATTTTTATGAGATCGAAATTACTACATGATCGTATCACAAGTTGGTTTCGTGGGATATATTGATGAAATGGATACAACGGTAATTTATAATTGCTAATTATGGTTTAACTTTAATATTGATCAGTAAGCATAACTGACCATGCAAAACCTCCAATTTTTCCAGTAATCGCCTTGTCAATCAGTAACTGAGTGCCTCTTTTTAAAACCTTGGACTAAAAAGCCACATGCTTAAAAATTGAGACGAAATTTATTTCCTTGAATTAATTTTCTTAAGAATTCGAGGATTTATAAGGATGGAATCAAAAAAACTTTTTTATTATTATTATTATTATTATGAAAACCAAGGAGAATGTTTCGTTCAGTAATAAAATTAGATTGAGTATATTTTATTATTTTTATCGGCACTTAACATTTCATATTAATTTAAAGTCAATTTCAACAATATCTTGGGAATTGGTTGCTTTTTTAAATATACTTATTTTTGAGTTTAGATTATGTTGGTTCCTTATATATATATATATATATATATATATATATGTATGTATAAGATGACTACCTTGTTTTTGTATACCTCATTCTAAGTTACCTCTCAGTTCTTTCTTAAAAAGCCGTTTAAAACTGGAAATGTTATGTAGAATTTGAAATGTATGAAAATACACAATGTATTTATTGGTAATACAGTATATATATATATATATATATATATATATATATATATATATATATATATATATATATATATATATATATATATATATATATACATTGGTAGAAATGTTGCTTCTTGGTTATAGGCCTAGTTCAATTCAATAGAACATCTTGTTGCTTCTTCTGACGTAAATCCGGAATATTTTTTTTCCTTTTCCTTGCTACACCAAGGTACCTTACACGACGACATTTCGTAATTTCTCACCATTGCATCAGGTCGTGTCGGGCTGGAAGCGGCAGTGAGTTGCTGGAATATTGCCGGAGTGAGCAATAAATCCAGCGCTGAGCTCAGTCACAATGAAAGGCTACCCTGACCTTTTGTTAACCAAAGCCTTTGGGGCGACGGTACTGACCTGGAACATAATAAAACTTCGACGGAGCTCACCGGTTACTAAAAACTACCGCAAGCCTTCCCAGGGTGCCTCCGTTCGGTGTACAAGTAGTTTATAGGCAAAATTCTGTTTTATAATTATATGTTGTAAATATTACCTAAATAAATAAAATTCTAAATTAGCTAATTCCAGCCACATACTACTAAAATACTCCTTAAATACAAAAATACATAAAATGTAAAAATTTGGATTAACGCTAGGGTGTAAACAGATTTCAAAAACCTCAAAAGTCAAAATTAATTAGGAAGCTGGTGATTTTCTTTTCTTTCTTATTTTTATTACTACTTATTTATTACGTTTATTTTTTCTATAATCATCATTTTTGTTTGATGTATTTTTTTCTAATTATTATTATTTTATTGTTTTTTTTTCATACCATTATAGTACTAATATAAAGTTGATTTATAAGAATCCGACATTTGTGAATGAAGTTACATAATTATAGATAAAAGATAAAGAGTAAAATTTACTTATATATTTTCAAGTATTTTATCATATCTTACATATTGTAATCTTATATTCATTTATCATTATTTTTATTTTTATTTAATTTTTTTAACAAATCTGATATTTCATAATTTTCATACAGTTGGTTATCTTTTTATTTTCTTATTAAAACTATTTTTTATTCTACTTGGTTGTTATCTTGTTTTATTTAGCCCTGATGAGGGTCTAAAACTTAGCTCAAAACGTTTGCATCCATTAAAATTTGTTTACTCATTTGTGTGTTTTTCTTTACTGAACACAACCCTCCCCTCACCTCGCCAACCTACTTCTCCTATAATGATTCCCCACAATTAGAAATAAACACATGTTTACATAAATAGAAATAAAATATCTATTACTTATTATACTTTTTAGAATTATTGTCCAGCACAAAAATATATAGAATATAATAATTATTGCTATAAAAGAAATAGAACATCTCCGTTATACGGTTTTGGTCAGAATTACTATTATTCTTTTTTTTTCGGTAATATATTTCATTTTTGAAAAATATCATAATATGCTAAATTCTTAGACAATCGGTAGATATTAGTGATATATGTACACATCCATACCTTTTTTTTATAAAGAAAAAGAAATAGAGATTTATCTATCCACATAGAAAAAATAAAGATATATCTATAAAAAAATATTCAGATTAAATCCAAACACCAATCTAAGAAAATTTAGCAGACACTAATTGTTGTGACTACAGATTAGATAAGGTTTGTTCTTTATATTGGGATATCCTGTGTATATCAAGTCACATATATACGTTTTTGTATTTGTTTATAAATTTTTTTTATTAAAAAAAACATCTTTGAGCACTATTATCATCTATAGGCTAGGCCATCATCCTGATATGATAAAGAGTTTATTGCATCCCCGAAATTATTTACATAACGATAAGAAGCGGTGTTTACAAGTGCCTCGCAGGTGTAGCGTCATGTCAGTTAAATACGGGCCGATCATAAAGCGTTCTCTACTCTTCCAACATCCCAACTGTAACATTATGGGATAATAGAATATTTTATACAGCAGGTGGTTTCGAACAATGGCTGTTTGTTAGAGTCAGAAAAATAAAATAAATAATTCTTTATCAAGGCCCACTTTGAACCTTATCTTGCTCCGCGGTGAGGCAAAGTTTGACGGGGCTGGGCAGTTCAAACGGTATCTTTTATCGCCACCGTTCTTCCCCACTTGACTTTATAAAGTGTTTCCGTCTCTTTGTAACCATTAGCTAGTGACAGAGAGGAACTGTTATGTAACCGCCTCTGCTAATCTGGTTTTACGCCTGTTCACACATTTCAGCGAGTAACACGTGTTCGACTACATGTTTCCAGTTATCCGACAATCGTCCATCCATTCAGAAGGGCCAGTTATTAACGAACTCAATTATGTACGAATCCTGTACGAAATCGGCTGCATTAAAAGGCCAGTCAGAATCGAATTTATCTGATAAGCGGCATTCAGAGAAAAAGGTCTGTCAACCATACAAAAAAAAAAAAATATCTTTGATCAGTATTTTTTTTTTTTTGTTTCGTATGTTTGACAAATGTTGACTGTTTCGACATTGATTTCTATTTTAGATACTCCAGGCTTTATTTTCGAATCTGCCAAAAATTACCTACATATAGTTTCAGAAATTTTTTTTGTTAAGTTTTTGCTCTCATTAGATATTTTATTATATGATAGTATAACATTTACAAAATTATGTTAAAAATTAAAAGGATTAATTCACCGATACGGAATGGTTATCATGCTTCCCTAAGCTTGTTTCGACCAAGGCCACGCGATGCATTGCATGCTTCTTTCTTGTTGGTCTTGAAATCAATGAAAACAATTACTATATAATGTATGGATTATCTTCTTGATGTCTAAAGTTTTAATATCCTCGATTACAGAAATAAGAAAAGAAAATACGATTAGTAAATTGCTATTGATTATAGTTTCAAAAGGAATTTTTTTTTTTCATTTTCCTATTCCATTAACCACGTCAGCTAATCCCATTGCCACAGAGAGTGAAAGGGCGCCGTTATAAATAATTGTTCTATAATTATCCTAAGAGATTTTTGAACTTTAAACCCTCAGCCGCCCACACATACGGAGTTGAACTTGATGAAATCGTGATATGAATTTTTAAAAAGGGTCTCGAGATTTGATGTCCCCGTGATTGAATCGGTCTGTTGATTAATAATGCTGATGATTCTGTTTGTCGGGAGCTTGTGCAAGCCACCTCTTTCACCTCACCGATTCGTGACAGCTCAATTTAATGATGATTTTCTATTCCTATAACAAAACAACAACTTACCTTCGGAAAATACGGAGCTATTGTTAACAGATGAAATCGTTCTAACAAGGAACAAATTGCATCCGTCGAATCTGTGAGTCAGCCAATTCTTTGTAAAAGGAACAATTATTGCCCTATTGTTGCCTTTCTGTATTTTTTTTTTTTTGCCGGCAATATTTACTTCCCTGAATGGCTATCGTTTAAGAATTAGATTTTGGTAGTTGTCGGATGAAAAATTCTGGTATTTGGTATTTTGGTACTTGGTATCATTTGGTATTTTGTACATTCATAATAAGTATTTTCTTTTTTTTTTTTTTAATCAAACTTGTTGCCACCTTCACCATTAACAAATTTTGGGATTCAAAACTCCACGGCTCATAGTTCCAAGGATACATAGTTCTTTTATAATAACATTTATTTTTCCCAAAATTGGAATTTAGTCCTACGAATAATAATTATTATTCCTAAAATAAAATACAATACTAAATAAAAAATTAAATGTGATGAAAATTAGTACTGGAAACCTATTGTTCCACTTAAGAACAATTTCTAATACTAATTTTTTTCGAAAATTCCTTCGTTCAGGATATGCTTTATAAATACATATTTTGCGCTATTACCATGCATATGGACATGCGTAAATGGACCCTAAAAACGCTGCGTTTAAACTGTTTCGATAACACTATTCGGGCGTTAAATGCTTCTTAATTTTAATGTTTGAAAAGTCTTATTTTTTTCCCTTTTTTTTTAATTTGAGGATAACTATTTTATTTTAAAGTTTATGACTTTATCATGAGATTAAAAAACACAAAATGCTCAGCATTGTTGATATACTATTGAAGAGTATCTAGGGCCGATTTTTATTTTCTAAATTTCTAAGTTTTCATTTTCATTCATTTTTCATGATGTATTATGTTTATTTATCGTTTTATTATCGTTTTATGAAATAATTCAAATAAATAAAGTGTAATAAATTTGGTAATTGAGGGGGGGGGTGATGATTTAGGTTGTAATAGATAGTTTTTATTTTACTTTTTTGTTTTTATTTTATTGTTTTTTATTTTATTATCACAGTGAAAATTATATAAAACGTGAAATGTGGTAAGAAAACAAATACGGAAAAATGGTATTCATGAAAAGGTAATGAATGGGTTAGGAGTTATTTTTAAACGTTATGTACGAAAAAAAAATAAAATAAAACTTACCACGACACAATCCATGAAGAGAAAAATTGCAAAACGGAAAAAAAGTGTAAAATGGATACATTTATAAACTAGGAGCTGTGTAGTATTTTGTAATTACCTGTGCTCACTACTCTGCTTTCTTTTCAAGCTCATTGTCCAACGGAAGAAATCGCTCACGTGTGACGTTAAACTCACTGGGGTAATGTTGGCATATATATTCCTGTCCGTGTCGGGACAAACGCGTGCTAGGATCAGCGAGGTAATTGTTCCCTTCGTAGACCGCCTTCAGGGGAAACTTGGGGGGTTGGTTGCTTCGTGACACCTTGAATCAGGAATAAAAACCTTACCTGGAAACGAGAAACATATTTATTTTTTTTCTACACAACTTCATGGAGCTAGTTTTTTTTTTTTTTTTTTAAGTTGGAGGTATGTTGCAGAGTAGCGTGAACTTGACAGGCTTTCAGACGTGGACCTTCAAGACTTTTTTGACTTTGTTAAAAATTTCCTTTTTTGAAATTGATTATTTCTGCTTTCGTTTAAGAAATATATCCCATTATTGAATGTTTACCGTTTATTTTGTTAATTGCGGGCATCGTATACAATAATAGTTCATTAGGCAATTTTAGGACCATTGTTATTTTCTCATATTTGATTTATTCCATTTGTCTGCTGAAGCCTGTGTAACATGGAGCTAATATAAACGATGTTACAAAATCTCACGCATATATGAATGCTAATTTTGAATATTAGTGTTATTTAATAAAAATGTGATTTTTTAAAAATATTTAATAGATTATTAAATGACCTCGATTAAACCTTATCCAGGGCTGATAAGTTCGCAGTTATTTTAAATATTTTCAATTGTTTGATATATAGTTCGAACTTGAAATAAAAAATGAAATACACTTAAGAAATTGTAGATTTCTTATCAGCATCCCCTCTCTGTACTATGGGTTTCATTTAAGTACGTTTTTTAATTTTGTCCTCTATTATTCTAAAATTTTATTCCTGCATATATTACAATTATTATTCTATTCGTATTATTTTGTAAAAAGTGTAGACTGTGATTTTAATCTAGGCATAAATATTAGGTAAATTTTATTTTGAAAGCCCTCCTCCCCTCAACGATCATGTATATTATTTTTGCTTCTTCACTACCGAAGGTAGGAAAGCTTTGTATTCATTCAGTAAGTAAAAAAAAAAAAAAAGTCCTCAGAATTGAAAATTTTCACTCGCGTTTAACGCTGTAGACAGTAAGGAACAAATCTGGTCTCGTGTCTGCCTGTCTGTAGTCAAATCCATGTGACGGGCATAACACCCTCTACCGCGATTTTGATAAAATTTTCAGGAATTATGCGGGCTGGTACCTAGATGGCCGATGTCAATTTTATCAAATTCTATAGTGTACATTCGCTAATGCATGCGCAAACGTATTTTCCTTAGCACACCTATATGTTGAACACGGTTCGCCCAATTTGGCCCCAAGTTAAGAGGAAAGTTTTCAAATGACCCAGCACCAATTTCATCAAAGTCCATAAATATATATTTCTCGAAACATGTCGAAATAAACAATTGAAACATTAAGTATTTTTTCTTACTCATTTGTTGTTTGCATTTATTTTTCCTTATGTATCTAATAGAAATGGTGAGGAAGGTACCTACTTCTGTTCTTTCCTTTTTTTTTATTTTTTTTTATTATGCCTTCACAGTTGGGCGCATTGCGTACCGCGGCGAGGACAGGCACCTCTTGCGGTTTCTGCAAGTCAGTAGCCTCCTAAAGAAACCGATAGAATGGATAGGATATTGTGAGGAATGGAGTATTGGGAGAAGATTCGACGAAGGTTCGGATGTTTCCGCCACGGGTCGAGAGTAGAAGACTTTGTAACGTCTATTGTTGAGCGGGTCTTTTACACCGGGCGTAATAAGATCCTCCCGTGTCGAATGCTTTTGTCACGTACCCCCAGCAGTCCGGTCACGGGCGGGACACAATATTATGTCTTATTGTAAATCAATAAGTGTCATTTCAGAGCAAACAAATTAGATATACGAAATAGGCATTTCAATTAGACAGGCTCTGATGAACATTATTTAAATTATCATGATTTACAATTTACATTATTTACAACTGAAACTCTAAAAATAAGCATTTGTACAGCTCTGATGTACTTACTAATAGTTACGTCGTGGAATTTCTGATATCAGTGACTAGTGACCCATTTAATGCATTTCCAAACTTTTCTATCACATGTCCATTGGCGTAAATAACGCCATGGTAACCTAGGCAATGCCTTGGGGGCATTTGGCGTCGAAGGGCGTTGCCTTCAAGATCTGAACTGAAAAAAAAGAGACGATATTATTCTAAATAGGAATAGTTGTTGAGGGTAAATAAAAACGTAGAGATAACAATGTGAATAGGTTATCTATTAGTGGTCTTTTTAATTTAAAGAGAATACCACATACCAACCCTCTAGTTTCTCTCCCTTCCTGTCTACTATTACCCCTCCCCCCCATTCGTACAGCTCTGTGCTGTGATGTAATCTGTACAGTACTTGTTACTGTAGCTAGTAATGAAAGATGAATTTCAATACTTAAAATTATAACAAATTATTTGAGAAGCACTATGGGCTAGCTAATCTAGAGTAAACAATCTGAGTTTTTAAGTATTGAAAATGTAAGAGCCCGAAAGTTAAATTTAGACAAATCAGTGCGGAAAATTTTGGAGATTAACACCTGAAGAGAGTGGAAATAAGAGTCGGCTAATTTTGCACAGTTTACTCTTCGATTGTAATGAATTAAAACAAAAAGGTTTTCTTCATAATAATTGTATTACTATTTCTTTTATTTTGTATTGTCCTACATTTATAATTGCCATTAATATCTGTCAATTGTATTTAGTGATTAGTACTTCTAGTGTGAAATATCTCTTATCTGTCTGAGAAAAAAGATGCCTCGTAAGTTGCAGATTTGGTCCGCAATAGACACATATCCTTCCATTTTAAACTCCATACCCAGACTGCTTTGTATCCTTGCTTCCTAATCTCATCATCATCATGAGTGGCGCGACAACCCTTTACCGAATGTGGACCTCCAAATGCCTCCAGTTGGTTCTGTCAGCTGCAGCAGCTCTCCATTTTCGGGTACCAAGAAGTGCCCGCGCGTCAGCCGCGACGGAGTCCACCCATCTTATATCAGGCCGACCCACTCCCCGCTCGCCATGAAGCTCTTCTGTTTGCATCTTCTTGTGCATCTCCCATCCTCACCACGTGGTCTGCCCATCGAAGTCTCCCGAGCTTGATGAGCTTGACCATATAGCTCAGAAAAACTCCGCATTCCTAATCTATTACAGATAATCCTGAAAAGGGCTGTGAAAAGAAGTTGGCTCCGAGGGCCTTTTAACATAGAATCCTCATTGGAGTGCTGCCAAAGAATAGTTCGGTATTTTGCCAATTGTTTGTGCATGAGTTGCTGTTTAATTAGAAATGAGAAGAACTTGGAAGTGTTGCGTTTCACTCCTTTGTATTTACTTCAAACAATTAAATGAGGGATCCTACTGTTTTAATAGTTGTATTTTTTTAAACCTAAATGATAATTAACTATTTCTAAGAGAAAATTATAGTTAAAAAAATAGCCGGTTACTAATTAGCTTTTGGTTTTCAATTGTAATTAACATCATATTCTTCCTTGGTTGTCGACCGATTTTCAATGCTTCTGTCTTATGTTAACCACTGATTCATTATTATAAAATTTAAAATTATTTTTGAATTTCCTTTTATATATATTATACCGTAAATTTTATGTGCAATAATGTCTGCCCCGTTCTCTATTAATATGTTTCGGCCTTTTCAGTCATAAATAAACCTGACATAACATTTATTATCCAAGCCTTGTGTCGGTGCGGTCATCTTGCCGGAGGGAAAGACAGAGGGTGTGGGGCATGGATATTTTAAAATAGCGATGAACATTGCTTTCAGCTCAATTTCATTTTTTTTCTTATTTAATTGCAGGCTGTAATTGTTTTATATATATTTCCTTTTTCTTCATGATTTATGAGTTTATTCTTTTACGAATGCTCATTAGCACTAATGAATCCTAATTAGCATTTTAGGCCGATGAATGATTTAATATCCGTGTGATGAGACTGTCATTGCATCAGTTAGTGTGATGATTTGTGCGTCTATTTTAATAATAAATTTACTCTTATCATAAGATTCTTGAACTGGAATTGAAAATAAGTTGTCCCCACCACCATACTGTAGAACGAATTGTTGGCATATCTGACGAATATTTTTTTATTCGGTTTAACTTTGAAATTTTCTTATTCTAAAAAGTATAAACCCTTAACTTGCCAATTTATGATGAATTAAAATTTAATGAATAAGTTTATTCAGAACGTTATTCATGTTTGGCCAAATCTACTGGTTGATGCAAATAAATAAATACAATATTACAAACTAAATTTATAATAAAAAATAATTAGAATACCATAAGAACTAGTCGGGAATGGCAGAGGCCGCTTTGAAAGCAAGTAATATATTAAAAACTTACTTGCTTACTAACTGAAAAAAAAAAAATAAATAAGACATAGGCTTTGTCCACTTCACGCTTTTAGATGTTTTAATTGCGTAGAATTCCTTAGAGAGTGCAAGTTATGAGAATTACAAAGAAAGATTTATAATTATAAAATAGCAATCTCGTGAATGAAGATCCAGCCACATGCTGCTAATTACATCGTTGTGAGCGGTGACGTCATTAACTGAAAATTGGTCTTCTTTACTCGCTTACTGTACCTCCACCTTAAATCCAAATCCAAAAACTGTTTTGGCAATCTCTAATGACCCATTTTATCTGTTAAATGATACCAATTCTCGCTTTCTAGCATTTATAGAAGCGGAGTTCTGAGCGTTTAAAAATGATAGATGAAGGAACGTTGGTTGATTGGTACTTCTATTTAATGGTATGAAACATCGTTGTCATCAGTGCAGATGAATTTAATAAAAATAATTAACATCTCATGGGATAAAAATCGAAGGAAAAACGAATTAAAAATTAATTATATAAAATAGAGGAAATAAATAAATAAAAATGTTACAAATATTGTAATTATAGCAATCTTAATGGTAATGGTTCGCCATGGCATTATTAGATGTCCTTGTAAATATCCAGTTTGACCAGAAGAGACATCACTGTATCTATCTTATCACTGTCATTTGCCAAGGTAATCGAGATACTGCTTGGCTTAATTTTCTGAGGTAGAATGGGCATTCTTCAAAGATATGAGCTGTTGTCAAGCTTCCTTTACAATATTGGCATCTTGGGGTAATTCCTTGGAAATGAGGAGATTATGCGTCTATCTTGAACTTCCAATTCTCTGCCGGGTTAGGACTCGAAGGTTGTTGCGACTTGAGGTCTGTCTAAATGCCACGGACCTCGACTCAAGGGGGGAGGCTTCGAATTGGTCTTTTTAAAATTGAAATATAATAGGCGTGTCGAAGTGTATTTATTTGTAGTTATACAATATTATATTAAGTAATACAATTGATAACTAACGTTGTATTATTATGTATAACACACAGCCACATCTTCAAATTTTGAGAATGAAGCTTAGGAGGGCCCCAAAAATTGGCTACAACGGGCCTAGAAATTCATAGTTATGCTACTGCCAAGGCTTTGCCTGTCTCTTTAACGTTATTAAACGTTAGAAACATTGTAGCTATTAGGGCTAATAAAACATAAATAAGATTTGATAGGACATATGCTTGTGCAAACAATGGACCATATAATTTTGGTTAAGTTTCTCAAATTTATCATTTATTTATTATGTACATATTATATTATTTATATTTAAAATGATTAATTTACTTTTATTCAACCAAACGACTTCGACAAAGTGACGTACATTAGAAGGGAAAATAGATTTTAATATACAGTGGAACCTCCGGGGTTATGGAGGGGAGGAAACTGTACGGATAATTAAAAACCAAGGATAATCAATTTTTTAAACATATTTACTGATGTTTAATTAGGATGAAAGAAAAATCATAATGTGCAACAAGAATAAATTTATATTTATCAGAAAAAAACAATGTGTACATGTATAAAAATATTAATACAAAATATATGCGTATTTATTACGTCAATACATAATAGTAACAACAAATGTTCAGATAATAAAATCGTATTTTTCACTAGAACAAAAATAATCCGACATTTTAGTTTGTTTCGTTATTTTATTTCTGACCTCTCTTCTCAATTATCGTAATTCTAACATTTCTCGGGCAGTTTGTTCTCCAATTCCATATTATATGGCGATTTTTCCATCACTTTCACCTTTATCACCAACACGATTTATAATTTCAATTTTTTTCTCCAGAGATAAAATAATACGTTTTCCTTTTGCCGACATTTTCGATGAGAACGGTTAAGACAACGCTGAAGAAAGATGCCAAGAAAAAAAGATGAAGGTTTCAATAGAATTTTAAAACGTTAAGTCTAGAAGGAGGATTCTTTTTAAAAGTCTAAAACTCCAGAAGTTCTTAATTACTTCTCCGAAATGATGACGATTAATTTATTCCTTCATCCTGCAGGTACATTTAAATTTTATAATAATACTTAAATAAATCGCTGGAAAGTAAATAAAACGCATAAATAAATAATTGAAAAGAGAGAAATCCCCTGCTAATCAAGTTACCGGATAATGAAAGTTGTACTGTGTATATATATATATATATATATATATTTATGTTTTGTATATGTATGTTTTGTTGATCTAGGAGCAAGGAACTCCCCCCCCTTTACCCAAATCATTTCTTCATGTCCTCTTTATCATATCTCTTCTCGCATTTAATCTCTTGTTATATGTTTTGGAGTAAACCAATATTTCGATAAATCGGACACCGAAACTGTGTACAATGAGGATTACTAGAATAGACATTTTTATGCGAGCACCAACCCTTTCGCTTGTCATTATAAGGTCAATCCATTGTCTCTCTCAAACGAACTTGGGCTAGTATTTGGCAGTAAATTGCGAGGAATGCAAATGGATTAATAAGGCTCGCTCCATTTAGCAATTTCGAATAGACACTAATTAGATGTTGTAGGTCAATCGTAAGCAGAACAAGGACCTTTCTTAAGGCACGAGTTGAGTGGCTCTGTCCTCGTGCAATTTTGTTTCCAGTTTATTATTTACACTGCCACTTTTTATTTATTATTATTTAGATTAATAATAAAAACCCGTTGAACATCCAATTTATTACAAAAAGTCCATCACACACAACAACAATCTCCCCTGATCTATAATTTTTTCTTGCGAACCATTTCGACATTTCAGAAAACTAGATGTACTGCTACCTAATTTTATGATATTAGTATTATGGTTCGACTTATAATATATATATATATATATATATATATATATATATATATATATATATATATATATATATATATATATATTTATAGAAACTGATTCACAAAAGTTTATTTTTTATACAAAACAATATATATTTCAGTTAATTTACTTAATAATAAATTGAAAATAAATTTCGAAAATTCAAAATCAAACGTTTATCAATTACACACAACAATAGCAACAGTAAGATTCATATGACAAAACTAAAAATTCTGTAAATAAATTTGTATCGGTCAAAAGTAAAGTTTCGGCTATTGTGAAGAAAAACATCAATATGTTTCTGTTGTTTATTTACAATCAGACCATCAATATTAGCCTTGGTGGAGCACAACTTGATTCCTATATCCTCCTCAGCAAAGTACTTTCATTTGTACTATTGTAACCATCCTGAATTATTTGTATTAACTATATATCGTCTTTAACTATCTTATAATTGATACATTCAATAATAAATTGTAAAAAATTGTCATCATTCCTCATTGACTATGTTAAAACTTATTTAATCCATAATTTTTGTTTGCGTACCACGATCTGGAATTTGTGTTTTTAATGTTGTAAAACTCAGTAAAAAAATAAAATAATAAAATAAGATATTGCAATTGATTTATAGTAATATTTTTACTGTTTTCAATTTTAAGTCATTGAATTAATAGTTATAAATAGGTTATAACTAAAGCCAAATTTCTTTGTTTTCAATTTTCGTTTCCTAAATGAAGAGTTGTTCAACACTCTGTTTTCTATGAGAAACACATTAGTTTGTCACATATTGTGCTTTATAAACCGAAAATTCTTCAATGTTTAACAGCGAACAAAAGGTTTCTCCCGATCGGAATCATCAGATGAAAAAGAAATAAATAAAATGAACAAGAAGCGACTCAACTGTTGGATGTAAAGTTATAATATTGTTAACATTTTTAGCCCCTCTAGTATCTCAAATTAACTAAATATGTTTATTCTAAGCTATGTTTAAAATTCAACTAATTCTAGACAGGTGCCCCTGCCACAAGACGTGCGATGTCAGCAGACGTAACAACGTATTGTCCCAATAATGTAAACAATCTACTAAAATAAAAGCACTTTTAATATCATAATTAAACATTATTAAAATTATTAGAGCTGTAGACACCCGTTTATGATGATAAATGACTACTACCAGGTACGTAATTACTATATTAAATATTTTAATTTTACCAACTCTGATGGTTTTGAATGATTGGCTTTTCTCATACCTGTTGCGAATGCAAACACCTTGTATCGATAAAATTACAATTTCTTGGTATTGGTTTTGAATTTTAGTAGCTCATTGAGTAAAATGCTTTACCAAAATTTTCGTATTTTGAAGAAAGCTCTCAAATCTCAAATTTTTCTCAACTTATTGTGTTATCAAATCAAGATGGGGACGCCCCCCCCTACTTCCCCCAATGACGGCGTCCCTGTCCAGTACCAGTTTTTATATTATGATAGATTTTGAAATATGTTTCATCAATATAATAAACTGTCCCGCCAGGTTTCAACTGTCGAGTTACATTCTTGAGGTTTGGGTTGGTAGTAGTTTGTGATTCGAATTGTATTAAATTTAAATGTGTTAAGTTTTACGCTTTGTTAGTTTTGAATACCCGAAGGCAGTGTGCCAACGTCCTGGACGATAGTAATTGAACCATAGTATAAATTGATTAGATTGATTGGTACCAATTGCTTCCGTCATCATGGCCTTCCTCGACGGGAAGAGGAGATGCTATCCAAGAGAAGAGACGTGAGATTATAAAAGCAAAGGGACCCCTCGACAGTGGCCTATAGTTCGCCATTAGAGGCAGGGAGAGTTTCTCTCGCCGCTTTCTAAATGAAATCCACACGACCGGCGTCTTCGAATGTAGTCGTACATGCGGGTTTCCTTTCAAGTCTTGTCATACTGGGAATGGATGGATAAATCTGATTCCTTCCGCGCTTCCGAACTGCATTAATTTTGAACCCGTACAAGAAATAATATAAAAATGTTTGGACATTCTTGTCCTGAATAATTTTTTTTATTAATTAAAAAATTTACAGGATTTGAGGAAAAAAAAAATAAGGTGATTCACCTGAAGTTTTTATTTTTTTTGTACAGTAGTTATATTTGGTTTGATTTTGCAACTTGAACTACTATACCAAAATGAATGGTTTTAAAATTTGTCATTTTAGATTTTTTTTTTTTTAAAATGAATAATATATTGCGATTTTAATGCGATAATATATTGATTTTTTTTTTTGTTTTTTTAAACTGATATAATTTTTGTCTTTCATTTATAAATCAATGCCAATCACAATTTGCTTGGTTTTTCGTTTACAAAAAAATTTCAAACTAAAACTTCAAAATTATCAAACTTGTGAATAGGTAATGTCAAATCAAGTATAATTCGTTCGAAGATATATACGCTATTTGCTGTAATAAAACTATCAATACAAAATACCTACAAAGATATCGCATCATTTGGTATTTTTTTAAAAACCATTCTTCCATCTGATCGGTTACCATAACGGGGAGGAAAATATTTTTTCAAGTCAATCCCTATTGTGATATTAAATTAAAAACCAAGTACATATATATATATATATATATATATATATATATATATATATATATATATATATATATATATATATATATATATATATATATCATTCTCAAGGCGCCTTTACACCGAAAACTCATCTCCCCCGAAGTTTTGGGATAAAGGGTTTGCTATATGGTCTTCGCCGATCAAACATTTACGAGCAGTAAAGTTTGCAAACATTTGTTATCGGTCCAACCAGAAAATATTTGCAAATGAAACCAGGAAGAAAACTTATTTCAATTTCCACATTTGTGCTTATGACCGCTTTAATGCAAAAACAAAATAGTTAAAGAACAATGAGAAAACATAGATTTTGGATATCCCATTTTTTAATAACCAGAACTTCTTATTTTTTTTTTTTTGTATAAACAATCATTGTTTGTCAAAACAATATATTTTTTGTTGGTTCTTTTTAAGTTATTTCTCACGAGTTATGCGTGAGGCATACGCAGGATGAGTTAAGAGAAGTGAGTTAGAATGTGTGCACCTGTTTGAGCGGCACTCCCTTACGGAACCGGTTACCCCCGCACATCTCAAATACTATTTCTTTGTCTCTTATTTCTTCTAACTTCGTATTTTACCCGACAAAGAAGTATAGACGAATCCAATTCGTCAATTTTAGAATCTAGGAAACTTGTAATATATCATCGAATGTTATCTATGATCTACATATATAAATTGTACATTTTGATCATATTTTTTAAATATACAGGTCTTTCTGATCATATGAAAAATTAGTAGATATCAAAACCATAAATTTTTTAAAGAATTTATTAAAAACTCCAAATCATGCCCGTTAACTTTTTTTTTTTTTTTTAAATATGCTTCTTTAAATTAATAAATTTTCTTACTGTATAACGACTTTGGATTGCGATAATTTAATTTTTATACTCATTCATGTAGTAAAATCTTCTTTTAAATGGCTCGACTTTAAATTCTACCACGTATATATTAAGTAAGGTTTTTAATAATACATCTTTAACAAGGAATACAAATACGATAAATTTATTATTAATTATTGTTTATATATAAATACCCATATTTATGTATAAAATATCGGTGTGTCTATTCTATGTTTATTGCAAATATGCTCATGAATTAGACATAAAAAGAAAATTTATAATTAAAAAAATGTTTATTTTAAGAAACAAAAAAAAAAAAAAAAAAACGTGATTGTGGACATAATATAATTTTAATCAGTTTCGTTTGGATTTTCTACTTTCTTCCTAAAAATGACCAGTTTTCCTTTTAATTTTATTTTAATATTTAATTGAAATAATATTTAAAAATATATGTTTTCATTTCTGAAATGGGGGAGGAAAATAAATAAATATATGATTTAAGTTTTATATGATTTTACTTATATTGAGATACAATATTGGAATCATAAATCAACCGATAGAATGAATATTTGTAAATCATTCCGATATTATTCCGCTGTACTTAAGGGAATAGTGCACTAAAAATTCAATTTCCTTACAAAAATATGTATTTCTTCCGTGTTAAAAATGTATTAATATGGCATTTGCACAATTATAATATTTTAATATGCTTCTGATATAAAATATTTTCATAAATAAATCTTTTTTTTAATTTTATTTACCTTATTGACCTTTATAGTGCAAAAAATCTCACTGATAAATAATAAGGTAATTTTCATTGGTGCCGAAAAAAAATCTATTAAAGGAAGAAAAAAAAAAGAAGCTCCTACCGCAAAAGTCTATCTGCTTCTTGTTGCTTTTGGTTATCATATTTTGAGTGTAACGGAAACAGGAAATGTTGAATTATTAAACTATGACCGTTAGATGGCGGGGGATCAGAAACTTTTAATAGTCAAATATATTTACGTTTTGATCCAATAGACGGGAAGATGGTTGTTTTTCTAATAATATATTATGTTTTAAAATAGTTTTAAAAGACTATGATTTACTATAGAGGTAGTTGGAAGGCTGAAGTAGAGCAACTATAATTTCTGAAACGTTCCTGTGGTGAGCTTTGCTCTTCCACCACTCAACAACAAAACAGACCTACTTAACGAGGACTGAGAAAACGCGAGAATAGATTTTTTTTTTTTTTTTTTTTATAATGAGCTTCAGTTGTTAGTCCCTTGTTTAGAAATATCTATTACCAAATTTCGTAACGTATAAAAGGAAAAAAAAATACATTGATGGATGAAATAAAATAATGTAATAAAAGAATGATACTATACTTATTCCATCACATTTGCGTACCATTCTCATTTATTTGTACCATCCACATTATTATATTCAACCATCTCAGGATTTAATTTCTGTTCTTATCTATGCTGTAGCTCTGATTTAGGCCGAAAAGTCAGCAAAATATATAAAACAAACAGTGGGCTTGTTTTATTATCACAAACCCGCCTAGGCTCAAAAATGAAAGAATAAAAAAATCCATTTTTTTATCTTAAAAAATGGATTTTTTTTCTTTCATTTTTGAGCCTAGGAATTCCTATAATAAAACAAGCCCACTGTTTTTAAAAAATATTTTGCTGACTTTTAAGCTCGGGAAACGGAAAGTGTAAAAAAAAAATTAAAAAAAAATTAGTATTAACTAAAGTAAAGCTTATCGGGCTTATGAGATCATTGTGCAAGCGAAATTTATTTTCAGGGAAAAAACAAATAAACTCATATTTATTTTGTTTCTAATATTTTATTCGTGTAAATTACAATTGCAAATGTAATTGTAACATCTTCATAGAAAGATTTTAGGACTGTTTTCAGTTAACCAGCTGTTCCTTACTGTCTTAAGCTTCAAGAATAGATTACTAGTTCAACAATTGGCCAAGTAACTACAGAAAAACCAGAAACCCAGTTTTTTTTCGTTTTTTTTCTCGAAAACTAGAAAGCCAAATGAATTGAATTTTTGTTATCTGTTTATTTACATTTATCAATATTTATCTCATTATTTACATACAGTGTTTTGTGAAATTAAAGGAGTATAAGGACAAGAGAAAAAAAAATTCTGAAGTTAAAAAAAAAAAAATGGGAAAAAGGATGTTATAGTCGAAATCGCGAAAAATTTCCCGTAGATTATTATGTAGATTACTAAATTTATTATCTTTCTTTCAAGATGCGACAGTTTTACTTTTATTTACTGACGGAACATTCGAGACGATGATTTCTTTTCTAATTGGCGACACCAAACTCAAGTTAATAATAATGACGATAGCATTTGTGCTTATTTTTAATCATTCATCTATTTCCTGATTTTTTGTTTTTTGTTTATTGTTAACCAAGTGTTTTCCTTTGGCAAGGAAACACAGCCCATTGAATACCCCGGAGGAAATGCGCACAAGAAGGGTGGGTCGGAAGAAAACCAAACACACGCATTTGTCTTTGGCGAAAGTATCACTTTCTCGCTGAATTATTAGTTTCCCCTCAGCTTACCTACGTCGGATGCGGTTAGACAGTGTGTGTCAGCGGGTTATCTTTTTTTTTTAATTTGAATACAGATTGAATTTATGGAAGGGGTAGAATAACGCATTAGGGCTGGTATTTCTCAATTATTTTCCACTTGATGATTGCATTTTCCAGTGTATTTATACCTAATAAAACCAGCCAGATGAATTGAACTTTTCCCAGAACAAATTATTAATTTTTTCCATTATAATTAATAATTTTCCAATCAAATCAACCGTTATACGAGCCAATTTAATCATTTTGTTTTTTATAAAACAAAAAAACGAGTGTCGACCATTGGCCTGAACCTTGTTCGAAATGTACCTATCTAAGCCCAGTGATGTACCCAGTTTTTCTAAATCTGAAATTGAGCGGTTTTAACTCATTTAACTGAGTAACTTATTTATTTAACATTGAAATCACTAATGCAAATGGTATTGAGTGCTGTATACATTACAATATTTATCTATCCATCCGTATATTATAAATAAAAAAAAAATAGAAAAAAGATATGGTTAAGGAATAAATTAAATATGATATTAATGAAGTACTTTAATTATATAAATTCATATAAATATTGTGAATCGGAATTTTAATAAGTTGACATCCGCATGATGGTATAGAAGGATCAATCTAATTAGGGATAGATAAATTATTTGCCACTTTTATAAATTATAGAAGTGGCAAATAATTTATCAATTCCTAATTGGAATTTTAATACTCATTTTAATAACATTACATATTTTCTTATGGCCCTTTTCATAACTATTTTTAATACTAATAGTCTGTCCCTAATACATGTACTTCATGCATGTATATAATTGAGTATTATTACATTGAGTATATGAAAAGCATGTGTGAAAAAAAAAAAAGATGAATGAAAATCACTACTTAGTTATAGTCCTATTATTGCTGGATTTATGCATTATTTAATTTTTGATAAACAGAATGGTCAGACAAAATGGGTTATTTCTTGGTTTATTGCTAATTAATTGTTTTATTGTGTAGCTGTAATAATGATCTTGGTATAATTGTTCATCTTTTACAGAAATCAAATTACCGTTAGCTTACAGCGAGACACTTATTCTTAATACCTTAAATGGTTTAATAAATGTGAATTTATCAACCCTGATAGTAACCCGTTTCTAGGTACCGGATTTGAATAATATTATAACTTATGATAATAAAACGCCGTATTGTAACTGGTTTGCGATAATACTTAATATTCTGTTATTTTTCCACTGTTTTTGTTTAAGTTTAATCTTGAGCTGGTTAGGTTGGTTTGCTTGCTATCTTTTATAATTCACTGTCATTTTCGAATTGTATGAAATTCTGTCAAAGTTGTATGTGCTTTTCAGTATTCCTTCACTATTTTTTTATTTATTTAATTAATTGTAATTCATATGGGGAAACTCTCTCAAATCTCCCAATTAGAATTTAATAAATAAATAAATTCGTATGTGAGAAATAGCGACTTTTTATCCAAGAAAAGTAAATTATAAAAAAATTACCAGTTGCAGTTTTAATAATTGAATAATTTAAATTAATCTGACTGCAAATGAGGTTAAGATTAAAATTTTCAAATTAGAATTTCAACCAAAATCGTTAAACTTGCTGTCTCTTAAGTCATACATTTCTCCTACGAGCATCTATTAAGCGAACAAATTACCTTTCACCAAATCGGAAGGAAAATCTGTTAACTGGAGCGTGGTGTTGATCTCATCATATTACAGGAAATAATCTTATACGTATGAGTAGAAAGGTATTACCCTATGCTGATCCATTTTCATTCAAGCATTAAAAACCTGGATAAAATTAACAGCATGAATAAACTGCAACTATTTATATTTTATTATTTATTTTTTCTAATCAATGCCATTATTTCATTTAAGTTTATTTTGAATATTTTCCTTCATTTTTGTATATTTCTGTATTACAACGCATTTTATTTTGGTACTCTTGTTTTAGCATAAAATAATATATGCATCAACTAATTATTTTAATGTTAATCTTATTTAAATACGCGTTATGTTGTGCGATCAAAATGGTAGAAAAATATATGCATACAATGCATTATTTCTGTAATATAGTAAACAAAGAGTATTTCTTAAATTATATCTCATTCCTAAACTATATTTAAAATAAATGTTTAAGTTTTTATCTGTTTTTCGTTTTCTCGTTTATTTATTAGACCGGAGATAAGTGCATTGATTTCTTCCAAAATATTGCTGAGTGCAAGAAAAATTAACTGTAAAAAAAGAAAAAAAAAAAAATAATAAAAAGATACTCACTCACAAATTCGAGAAAAAAGTTAATTAGTTCAAATAATGGACCAAATGTAAAAAGTAATATAGTATTTTTGTCCTTCCTGTATCATTATATTGCTTTTTTTCAAGCCGCGTGAGTTTTGATGTTTGAAGGATGTCAAGATTATAAAAATCTCAAAGGACAAATTTGTCCTTTCTAAGTTTCGACTGGAATACTATTTCGAAATAAGTACTTTTGTTCTTTCCTGATATCTGTTTCCTTTTTACGTAAGTGCTATTCTAGTAAGAGAACCTTTCAAAAGCGATTGGTTACTCTTTGCTCGGTGACCTAACTTTTCTCGAGCCTCATCCAGAATACTATTTGTCATATAAGACATCTATTCTATTAGATGTATTTGAGATAAGTTTATTTAACTTATTAAATATTTATAAATAGATAAAATAATGATTCTAAGATAATTAAGAATAGAAAATTGTTTCAACCTTATTTACGTTTTAAAATATACCATTACAAAATTGTATACAATGTAACAAAAATGAATAATCATTTCGAACTAATTATCTAAATAAAACTTTTTAACGTACAGGAATAAGAAATTCATATTTACCTGTTATCTATGATTTATTATCTAAAAGATAATATTTTCGTTTTGTATCATTTATCTACTTTACTATTATTCGTCATTTTTCAATATCTCTAATTAGATAGATAGTAATGATTACAAATTAAAAAAAAATGATAATATATATATATATATATATATATATATATATATATATATATTATAATATGTTTAAGTGATCAAATCAGCGTTATTATAGTTAAAAATGAACTATAAATGTAGTTTTACTATATGTTAAACCATTATGGAGATATTGACAAACGGACAGTTGGAGTATATATATATATATATATATATATATATATATATATATATATATATATATATATATATATATGTATATATATATATATATATATATATATATATATATATATGCATATATATATAATATATTCCAATTGAGTTATCTGCAAATGAATTAAATGATTCGAATTTCAGATAGAGAGAACCCGTGATATTTGCATACTATGATATTTGTACTATATTAGGCGGTCACGGGGCCGTTTTTTTATCAGACGTCTTGGAGGTTTACCGGAGTCTAAGGAAAGGTTACGTGTAACAGATTGTTCTTGATAGGTATTTTGTTTCAATCACACATATATATATATATATATATATATATATATATATATATATATATATATATATATATATATATATATATATATATATATATATATATAACACTTTACAGAACCGCAGCATTTGTCAGGTCTTTCCTTATCCCTTATCCAATAACATCTATCAATAAAAAAATAAACCTGTCGATATATTACACAGAAACGTTTATTTATTTATTTTTATTTTTTTAAACATATGATGCATAATATTAGTATGAAGTTTCTAAGCGTATTAAAAAAATGAACTTTTGTGTTCGTTTAATTTATACATTATTCCAACCAACATTTTAAATTTACAATCTCATTATTTCAATAAACAAAAGCCAAATTATTGTAAATATGTGTTTCTTATTTCCAATAAAAATCTATAAATATGGGCAGTTATATACATTAATCGTTCTTTTTTAAATTATTATTTTTTATTGTTATTAGAAGTTACCTCACGATTTATTATGATTTTATCATTTTTATCTATTAATTATTTTGTGCTTATTTCTTTTACTCTAAGGCTCTAAATCCCAGCTTTTATTGCCTATAATTTTATTCTAGACGGGCTTGTTCCGGAATAAATAAAGAATTTATTATTAATGTTATGTTGGGATGTAATAGCGTTTGTGTTTTGGAGACATCGAAATTGAGTAATTTCTGTTCTGTCTTCTGTGAGGCTTACATGTGAGTAACTTGTCGATAAAAATCCGAGGAGACGAATCTGTTTTATAGTTATTAAGGGTATATAATTAAAGAATACTGGACGAAGATGTGTAATTAATTGTTTTTTTATTATAAATCGTAATCTGTAAACTATTCGTAAATAAGCATTTCCATCTATTGCTGATTTTGGTTTAAAAAATCTAAAGCCATGAATAGCCAATTTATTGATTACCCGTGAGATTGGTTTCACCTTTAGTTCGATATTGATTTTAATTTCCTCTCCGTCCATTTTTTAAAATTTCGTAATTAGAAGATAAGAACCACGCGAAATGCGTTCCTAGAGCTGGGGGCCTGGAAAGGGAAGAAATTCCCATTATCCTTGAAAAAAGAATTACACCTTGGTTAGAGTGGGAACCCATTAGAAGAGCCCTGATGCAACGCTACCAGTAAAAGAAGCCAGGAGTCAGGGACGCTATTACTTTACCAACACACTTAACCTAAATGGCGTATTAAATTATATGATGCACTGCTGAACATTATTTCCGAATTAGATGCCTAGTTGATTCCCAGTGGGATATCTATTTAGGATTAAGGGAGATAATTTAGAATGGAGGAAGTACATATCTTTGTTGCAGTCGAGAACCTCCTATGCGTCGAACATATGATTTTACAGAACGAACGAAAAACTCATTTATAAGCGATGTTATAAAATATAATTTTATAAACAAATTATGGGAGTTCCAACGTGGCAGGTATATAACTGTGAAACCACCTATAGAAAGACTGAACACCTATATAATGTCTTGAAAGTGTCTCATGGCTAATTTCTAGCGGTAACTGGTTGCTAATGCCATAAACACTAACAATAGGATAATTCCTTTTTAATCAATTTAAATCATGTAACGATTTTGGTCACATATGAGGTTTCACGGCGCTCCTTTCTAAATAATTTAATTTCCTCAATCTCCCAAGTTTGATAATCTATGATGATCTTATAAAAAATTCTTTTCGTTTAGCTAAATTTTTCTATTTTAGAATCTACATGTTTTTTCATTTTATTTTTATTTTATAAATGTCATCCTATCGTTGCTTTCTCCAACTACCTCCCCCCTCCCCTCCTCTCCAATGATTAAGCTTCTCTTATTTCTATAAACTAAGAAAACGTATTCGATGAAACTTTAGGAGTATATAACTGTTTTCGAGATATACTAAAAAAAAATAATAATAAAATGCATTGTTAAAATCGTGTGAGTGTTTAGTAAAATTTTCTAAGAACTAACGACTCGAATCGTTTCAAACGATGAGATTAAGCGTTAAATTTTTGGTTTACGATTTTAATTTTTGCAGACTAAGTAGTTTCACTGATTAGTTTGTCTCCAAACCGAAAAACTGAATTTCATGAATAATCAGAGATCCAGTATGAATATGGAGATGATACTAAGTTTGTAGGAAATGTAAGAAAAAATACACTGTATTTTTTTACTAAAAATGTATATCAAATATGGTTTTATGTATTTTAATTTTTTTTTTTTTTTAACTTCCTATTGATGTAACCCAATACCAAACGATGAACCCAGGACTAGAGGAATTGTGGCTTTAAGCCAACTAGCACATCCTCGATTACGAAAATCTCAGTTGTATTATTTATAACAGTGTTTGTTTATCTCTAGGCAGAGAAGGTTTTAGGTAATTTCGATTTTTAATGTATCTTATGTCAACTAGACTCCCTCCATAAATGGCTAATAGACAAACAATTATTAAGTGATAGCTTTTATCTTATAATTTTTTATTAGGCATAAAAAATAGCTTATTAATTATTACAATATTAATTAGTAAATGAGGGATATGAATATGTTGGTAGATTAATTTTTTTTACCTGGATATTTCAGATCCATCAATGTTCCGACAAATTAAAAAAAAAATTAATAAACCTTTAGGGCTTTATATTACCTTTAAAAGGCATATTAATTTAAATAATTATTTATTAACATTTTATTGCTCATGTAAAAATTGTTTTATTTTTATTATAATATGAAACCCAATATACTATTCATTAATAAGAAAAAGGTAATTAAATTATTACATAACCATTGGTTTCAGTTTTATATCATTGTTAGTATTTATACAATATTTAAACCGGTACCTTCTTTGTATTCTTTCTTATTTACATTTCGTACGATATTCCTGTGATTTTTTAAAAAAAAATATTTTGTTTATCATAATTTTAATTTTTTGTCCTTAATTTATTTAGTTTAGTTAATATTAACATCTTCTATATTTGTACATTCGTTTCTTACTCATTGTTTCGTATCTTGTCCGTAGTCCTGATGTCAAAATCAGTCAAAATAGAGGAAACTCCAGTAAACAGTAATAATAATGTATTTTATCAAATTCAAAATTCATAATTTTTTTTTTAATAATAATTTACATCACGTTTAATTTAGTATGTATAATAATTAAAAACTGTATTTTAAATTGTTGATTTTTGAATGTCTGTGTATTTTTAGAACTGAAGATGAATGCATAACATTTGAAACTAGTTTTCAATAAAAACAAATTTATAGAAGTGGCAAATAATTTATCAATCCCTAATTCGTAAGTAATACATTTTTTTTTTATTCGACACGACCAAAATGGCCTAGATAAATTAAATAAAAATGAAAGTAATATTTAAGGAAGCGTGTTCTTATCCCTGTTTTAGTATGTTACGGTTTTGTCTTGTCAGCAACTTTATCTTATTTTGCTCCCTTCACAAGACAAGTATATATATATATATATATATAATTAACCATTCTTCATCTCCGGATCTCTGCAGTTTCAGTACTTTTGGCCATATCGGTCCCATTCGATCTTTCCAGTACGTTGCTCGCAATGTATTACCGAGATTTCCTGCTGTGACGAATCCGTTGGGCGGCCTGTCCCCTTCGCCTTCCGCCTGATCCATCTCTATCATTCATCGATGTGAGGACCCCGGGACCATCCTAGTTTGGGGGGGGGGATTATTTTATGTCAGCGATCCCTATCCGAGTCAAGTCCACAAGAGCAGCCATTCTATCAGCTCTGATGATTCATATGTGACTAACAGATTGCTCCTGATAAGAATCGCCTCTTCTTCTGCCTTTCTGTCAAACCAAAATAGACTTGGCCCTCTGAACGTGAGCCATTAGGAAATTTATACTTGGTAATAAATAAATTTCCCACAATCTATCCTTTGTTTTTTTTGTTTTTTTCTATTATGGAAATCGTGAATCATAGGAAAAATATTTTGTTTGTTTCATTGCAAGAATAGTACTTTGCCTCATTAGTAACGAATACATGATATCATTTGGGGAAAATGGCATTTTTTTACATTAATTATCTTACACGATTAATGATTATTTGATGTAATGAATTATTATTTTGATGACATTTAGTTTTTTCTTTTGGTTGATGAATTATATTATATCCATTAATTTTCTATCTATTTCATGCCGAAAATTGAGATTTCACGGCGATATAATGGCCATTATTTATGAACGCTTGTCGAATAACTAGTTATAATTCTAATATATTATTCTTGGCTCGTTGTCGATTTAATCTATATTCAAATATTTACTGTTGCGTTGACCTCAATTGCGTTGACCTGCTCCTCTCTTGATATGAATAAATAATTCAGGTGCTGAGTAATTAATACTAACCTGACGAGGCTGGAACAATACTCCTATTCACTCTGACCTCTACGATTCACTCCCAATGATATCTCCCGAAGGTATTAGGTCTAAAACAGTACCTAATTTCATATAGGCTTTATGTTTTCTCCGTTTTTAACACTTATAAGTTTAAAAAAAAAAAAACACTTCTTTAAGACTCGGAAGGCTTTGACATATGTAAAATAATTGATATCTCGAAAACATTTATTTTTTGTTTTTTACTAATAAAATAAAAAGAATCATTTCGATTGTATTATGAATGTATTAGAATAAAGTCGATTCATCGATTACACTCTATAATTACTAAATCAAACATACAAGAAGCATTTATAATATTTTTTTATCCAATTTCTCTATTTCGGTCTAAAAATATATAAAATAGTAGATTTACATTTATATTACCTTAAAATACAAATTATTTATGGGTTTCTGTTACATACAAGACTCAAATCAATTATACTCTTATTTTTCAAAATTTTCCTAAATGATTTTTCATGTCGTTGATCGCTTGATTTATAGGCAGGTTATTATAGGCAAAAATTATGTTTTTACCCGGGAAGTTTCGGAGAAGGTCTGAAAATTTCCTAAAATATGTTTTTTGGGGTGCTCATTGCGAATTTCAACTTTGTTACCTCAAATGTTCGAAAATATAAAAGAAATTGCAAAAACTTGAAAGTTTTTTTTTCTTCTTTTTTGATTATTAACTTTAAAACCTTGTATTATTTGAATAACTGATATTCATTTTTTACTAAATTAAAAAAAGAGTAAATCACTTGCAATTTTGATTCTAATAATTTTTTGTTTTGCCGCTCCGTTTTTAAGTGAACGCGAGTCGAAATTATCAAACGGAATGTTGAAATTAATTGTTGGCATATTTGTTAAATATATATCCGAGAAAAATTTGATGTAACACAGTTAAAATTTGTAATTAGCACAAATGAAAAAAAAAAAAAATGAGCAAATTTTCAGAACTGCTCCAAAACTTTCTACTAAGACCCCTTCCTTGCTCAAACAATTAATTTGAACATTCCGTTTTATAATTTAAACTCGCGCTCATTTAAAAATGGAGCGAACAAAGCAAAATATAATCATTCGATTCAAAATTGTAGGTAATTTACTCTTCTTTAATTTAGTATAAAATGAATATCTGAATTTATCCGAATAATATATGGTTTTCAAGTTCTAAGTAAGCAAGAAGAAATTAAAGAAAAAATTATACTTCCGGGAAAAATTCGAGTTACAAAGTTGAAATTCGTAATCAGCAACCCAACAAACATAAATGAGCAAATTTTCAGAACTTCTCCAAAACATCCCACCGAGATATCTTTCTGGTCCCTGAACTAAGAACGGATTCTCATAAACAAGCAATGCACGGTCGAAAACAATTGTAGGTTATAAAATTGTAAGGCATTAAATCTTTTTTAATTTATTATTGATTGAAACTATTTAAAAAATGCATAGTTTTCATAATACGGAAGAAAAAATGAAAAAAGATTTTTTTTTTTTATATTTCCGAGATAGATTTGAGGTTGCAAAGTTGAAATTAGAAATCTGCACCCCAACAAACATAAATTTTACAGAACTTCTTCAAAACATTCTTCCACCGAGATCCATTCTGGCCTCCAGTTGACTGGACTATAAATGATCTATCTGGTTATCATTATCAGACTTGACAATATATATCGGAAATCAATCAGCTCAGTTTAAATTATTTATTGTTGAAAAAACTTTTCTTTGAATTATTTAGTCATCCCTATGTTGTAGATCTCGTATATAGTGGTGAGAATAATTTATAACCATTAGAAGAAAGATATTTCCGTCCGGTCAAGAAGATGATACCGGATCCGATATCCATCAAATGATTTCTTTAATTTTAAGTGTTTATATTTTTAGATACAATTTTCTATAATAATTTACCTAGTCACCTTGTTAGTCAGTGATAAAGGTACTACGGCGAAACGCCAATAATTATTGTTAACTAATTAGTTTGTTGCCAACAGCGAATTACTGCTTGGAGACGGACCGGTGACCGTGGAACCCAAATCAGAGCTGTCCGAACCGTGAGAGGAAGCTACCGCCTCGCTGCTTACATGATCCCGTAATCTTTACAGCTAGCTACGGCTCACCAGATCCGACAAATTATCCAACCGCTATTGTTCTTACGCCGGGAGAGAGAAAGCCCAAATCTGGGCCAGTGGCGGTCCACAGAACGCTCCGGGGTAACTGTACTCGTATCAGCGGGAATTAGTTTCCAGCCATGTTTTGTGGAGTTCGGGGCTGGAAGTGACCGCGCGCAAATGTCAAATTGGATACTTAGCCTCTTTGTGGACCCCATAATGATTGTTTTCTCAACTCACTGAAAAAGGAATCCAACTAACAATACCAAGATCCTGTTAGGAACTTTTTGAATTAAATTGGGTTTGTACTAGTTAAACAATTATTGCAGCTTCGCTTTGTTTTGTTTTTTGCGGGAGGCAGTTCCTTTTAACTATATTAGATTTAGAATTGTTTAATTTTTAGTTGGCAATTATAAAGTGTGATCGGAATATTTTTATTTATACGGATAGTTTCCAGGTGGGAGCTCGAACAATCCAGCTTCGTCCCTGAACTAGGTCTACGACTTCCACAGTCGTGAACGAGAAGCGGAGGTGTGCTGTGTAGCATTGCTGGAATTTCAACTGTCGCATTATGTGTGCTTGGCTGGTCGAGCCGGAACTGCCCCTCATCAAGTGTCGAGGAGGTCTCCCGAATTGGCCATTACAGCTGTCCTGGAGGAGTTGATCCGAACCTGGACCTGCCAGAAACCTTACTGCCCACCTTCTTCTAATTGATCATTTTCATACCGTGAACTTTTAAATTTGGGTTATAAGATTTTAAAGTTTCGAATTGACAATTTGGGAGTATAGTGATGGGCGCTTGTTAAAAATCGCTCAATCGGAACTTAATAAAATAGTTCTGATTTTTTTTTATACTTCGTATTAAAAATAATTCCTGCATTATTCACCAATGCATTGCTTGCAGCATTCTCACATCTCTCCAGAAAACCTCATAATTTTGTACTTGCTCTATTTACCGCCTCCACATTCCTCCAGTAAACTCCTCCGATTGTCAGACCGACCTTTGATGTCTAACCAATGACTGAAGAACCGACTTTTTGCCAGGAGGGCTCAGGGTACGGATATAGCAGTGGATGGCTGAAGATGGAAGGGCAGGACCACCCCGGCGGGACGTGACGAGGGTGGCTGTCGTCTTCCTCTTGGCCACCTGCAAGAAAAAAGTCCCTGGCTTTACCTTACCTGGAGAACACAACCTGGCCGACAGACTCTCAATTAAAAAAAAAAAAGAAAGAAAAAGTAAAACCTATAAAGAGAAAACAGATGAAAAGAAAAATAAAGAAATACACTTAAGACCTTGGGCAACGCCCCAAACATGTCCACTTGAACCAGTGTTTGGCAGATCCTATTAACACAATCAGCCAACATATTTCATCTAGAGCCATGAGATCGTAAACAATATTGTATAAGTTTATTTTTTTATCTTTCATCTATAAATAATATTTTTATTCTAAATGCAACAGTTAATTATTGAATTTACGGCTTTCATATAAAACACATTCTCAGTGAAAGTAATGGTTTTGTTGTATACTTCTTAATCTAAACTAGTATTAAGAATGACAGACTCCATTTTTTTCACGAGTATAGAAATACAGTGAAACCTCTCTACAACGAACATTCACGGATCCGACGGATTTTTCCGTTGTAGAGGGGTGTCCGCTTAGGAGGGGTGTTCAAGTGTTCATTAAAAAATGAATACGTTCATGCATGTATCAGAACGTTTAAATAAATAAAAGTTTGTGTTTTATTTATACACGTAATATTGTTAGATCATAAAATGTATATATGCATAAACATATTTAAAACAAAGAAAATAAACTTGGTAAACAAAATGTATAAACAACGTAGATACTTACTAAAAAATTGTAAAACATCCGCGAATTGAGTCTTTTTGAATTTTAATTTGTCGGCTGACTTAGTGCAGAAAACGTTTTTTTCTACTTTTTCTTATATTCTGTAAGAAATTCACGCGGTGTCATTCTTAACATTCAAGTTAAAAGGCCAAACCGACTGAGACATATTGGGTTTTAACACGATAAATCATACGTGGAGAATAATAATTTCTTTGATTTGATGAGGCTCTTGTGGCTTTAGATTTTATTTCAATAAACGGTTGTCGTATTATTTATTAATAAAAAAGAATAACTTCAATAAATGTACGTATACATACGTACATAAAATATTTAAAACCATTAAATATGGTTTTCTTAATTTTCAGCATGTTTTGTCCGTTCAGAGGAGTAAACTTATATTTTGGTAACGAAAAAATGGCTGTCCGCGTCCGTTAGAGGAGTGTCCGTTGCAAAGGGCTGTAAATTCCTATAATTCCAGGGCGGAACATTTAAAAATTTTACGTTGGGAGGGGTGTCCGTTGGAGATAAGTGCCATTCAGGAGGGATCTCACTGTATAATACAAATTATAAGGACTAAAAAGGCTAGATATACATATATTTCAGGCCATCTCTAATTTTTCAGTCTTACTTTTAAAATGTTTGGTAATACTTTGCGTAATAATGAAAGATTTTTTTTTTTTGGTGCACTCCTTAATTCGTTCAATATTTTTTCCAGCAGAACCTTCAGTTTCTGTAAGATCTTTTGGCTTAGCTTGGGATTATGTACATCAGGGCATATCCATGCAATGACGTTCTGGTTAGCGAACAAGCAAATAAAGTCATGGGTAAAATAAAATTTTTAACTCGCTAAAACAATTTTTAAAAATTATTATTGAGTATGTCGAATAAAAAGTTGAATAAACACGACCTAAAAATAATTCAGGATGCTTGCCGTAGTAAAGGGGAAAGCACTCACTGTTGAAGACTGTCACTGCACTGACTTAAGAATCAAGTTGAGCTCCATCAAGGCTAACATTGATTCTTCGATTATAAACAATAACATGCTTCCAACTGAAAAATATTCACACTTTTCTTCACAATGCTCAAATTTCTTACTCTTGATGAATGCAATTTTATTTGCAGAATTTTTGGCGTTGTTATGCGAATCTTACTATTAAATTATCTTAAATTTATTTTAAATTGATTAATTTCTCAAGCAAATTTATTGTAACATATATTGTTTTCTTTGTTTTATAAACTTATGTAAATCAGTTTTTGTTTTTTTAGGCGAATCTTTAATACTAAAATCATAACAGCTGGTGGTAGTATCCCCAGTTATCTGGAAAAATGGAAATGATACGCTGTAATTTTAAGTCTAGGAATCTCTGATATACATAAAAATATATTTTCATTTCCTAATAACCTTCTAATTTTAATCTTTAATACATCATACATATTATTATTGATCTATAATAGGCAAAAACATTTTCAATTTCAGAATCGACGCGAACTGAAAACTATCGCAGAGAGAAAACAAAACAATAAAAAAATGTTGGTCTAAAAACTGTTAAAACAGTAACTAAATTCGATCTTTCATGGAATCCCGTTGAAAAATCGAACTCATCGGAGATAATGTTATCTGACTTCGACATGTAATTATTGAACCAGAACAAGCAATGTTCATTCTTAAAAAAAAAAAAAAAACTACAAAAAAAACAACAACAAGAAAACAAAATTACGTAATATTAGAATCATATTTTGTGAATGAAGATGTAACTAGATATTTTTTAAAAATTAATAATGATTCTTGCGACGAATCGTATGTCGATAAATAGAAGCTGTGTGGTGCGCGTACCACACCAGATTTTTTAAAAAGTGTACTTGGTTTTTGTGGTTACCCTTAACATAGCATGTTCGTTCATGTGGGCATGTAGTGTGGTAGAAAGCAAATTTCTTCTTTTTTTACCTCACTACCTCTTATCTATAGGGTTCATCTGACCCAGGGCTTTGAAGATACAGAAGGCTTTGCGGGAAAAAAAGACGATGTTTTAGCGGTTGGTTTGTTATCCAGGGTGGCAGGTGGTTTATTAGACTTAAGCTGGTGGCAAGCATTGCTGGTGTAATCTTCAAGCACCTTCTCAGCCTCTAACCTCAAGACCCTTCTGATGTTTTGAATCTCTTTGTTTTTCCTTCCTCATTACAGTTGTGTGATCAGTGTTGTCTCTACAGTTATTAGCCCTATGTCTTCCATCAGCTCTGAGTTGGGCTTTCTTATCCTTTTATATTTATTTTGTTATTGTTTTTAAATAAATCATGTACTCCGGAGTCTACTGAGGTGGATTAAATGGTTAATAAAATAATACAGAATCTTATATATTTAATATACCGTCTACTTACCCAACAGTGCGTGGCGTGTGCCGCAATTGATTTAAATTGTGCATTAAATAAAATTATTTCCTTATAATAGAAAAATATTGGTCATCTATTTTTTTCGCACTATATTTTCAGCAAACTTTGGTTTCGTCATTTTTTTTTAAATGTCAGATGGTTAAGTACCCTTCTGGTATTATGTCATACTTTTAGTTTTTTTAGTTTATGCCATATAAGAATGTTTCCAAGCTGATGAAACTGTCAGGTTTAAACTTTATTTTAATAATATATCAAAAAGCCTCATTATACCTCGTTTGTACCTAATTATGTGTTAATAAATTATTTGTATTTTTTAATTATTATAAATTCATTCTCTTTAACTATATTTATTTGTTTGTTTTTATTTAAAGGCCTAAAAGTTATATTATTATAATTATTTATCTTTTTATTCCTTTATTAATTTTATTATTTGCTGAATCTCTTGTTATTTTTTTATTTATTATTATAATTTTTATTTTTTTACTCTAAGGCTCTAAAGCTGAACTAATATTGCATGTAATGTTATTCTAAATGGACGTGTCCCGGCATAAATAAAGAATTTATTATTATAATTATTATATTAATCAATATGGACTAATTAATCAAAGAAGCACTTAATCCCACATTTATTTTATCAATATAAATTTTTCACCATGTTTTTATTTTAAAGCATTATTTTGTTTTGTAACTTTTGGTCCTTTCCTCCCCCTCCCCCACCACAAATGTATTGGCTTTATGTAACTTTTGGCCCTTTCCTCCCCCCAACCACAAATTTATTGGCTATTTTCAAACTATTTTTCTGTCACCTTAGCCAAATATCAATTATTCTGCACATTTTTCAGTTTGAATCATTTATCTATATTGATTAATATTTTATGTTGAAAAAGAATCCCACCTAGAATAAAATGAACAACCGTAAATAAAGTTGCTGATCACAAAACTATTACCTCAAAGTTCAATTAGATACCTTATTGCTCAAAGAGCCCAAACTTCACGAGTCCCAAATACATTTTTACATTTAGTGATACTTAAAAATAATTGTCGATTGAATACTATACTTACAATGGTACTTAAGTAAAAAGTGTTCATCTGAAAGAAGTTATCTATTATTATTCACTTGCTTAATTCATTTTTAAATTTAATTATTATTAATTAAAATGTTTAATTCCTTTATGCATAGATTTTGTTTAATTTTTTTTTTTTTTTTTTTACAGATTTTTTGAACGTCTTGTTGGAAACAAATCACAAGGTAAAACCAGCCTAATTATTTAATTAAGTTTTTTAGTTACATAAGTAAATCCATAATAATTAATTATTTATTTCGAATTCTGTGCTTGATATTTACCGAATTTTGTTATATTGAATAAATATTGCTCCATGTTATGCAAATATGTTTATGATCAATATTAATTAGATATGCCAACTGTTAATGTTGATAGTATGCTTTATAACACTTTTTTTGATCTGAAATTCCTGTCTATTAGCGATTTTTATTTTTTACAGGTATATATTTCCTCTATTTAATTAAATAAGAACTTTTATCACTATCCATAACCATAATCGTGTAGTTAAAATTCCGTATATTTTTTACTTGAAGATTTTTATAGCTGTAACCTTTGAAAATAAAATCATAGGTTAACAAATATGGGACAAGACTAATCGAATCGATATTATAATGGTTTCATGCGGATAATAGTGGTTTCGTTCCACATAACCTTAGCTTCGGATTTCTTGATCGATCTTCTGCTACTTTATTTAAGTAGTTACTCAATTTCTCTTCACGAGGCTGAGTGGACCCGATTCCCGACCTAACGCTATGGAAAACATTGTCGGTCTCAGGTATCGAATCCTTGTAGGAATATGTTTTTTTTTTAAATTTGATTAATTTACAAATATTAAGCAGCGCCACATATAGGAAATAGTTAATAGTGATAAATGGTTTACCTTCGATGTTTATATATACTATAACTAAATAAACAAAAAAAACCTGAAACATACATCTTTACAATATGTATACTCAATTATGTAATTACTGCAAACCATAATAATATTTACCTCCGAACCTAGCTTTTCCTCATATAAAGGGAACATAGCAGGGTCTCAGCGCCTCTGTCCCAGTCGCGTTAGTTTGAAAGCCAGTGGAAGCTGGATGAGGGCGCATTATTCGTTAATGCTCAAGTTAAAGTAAAGAATTTTTAGCAAGTTGCTTTTTATTTCCCCATTACTTTCTTATCTTATTTTCTCTTTATGCTAAAGTTACTCATTTTCTTAGATGTATAATTTTGTCAGCAACGAAACAGTCAATGCATTTGCCATAACTATGTTGCCTAAGAAATTTCATCTATGAGTATTACTGCGACTGTTGTCCTATCGGAACTTAGGATCTGAAGAGAAAAAAATGGACAGTGAGGGAAGAAATGAGGGAAAGTGTTGCTGTAAGGACAAAGGAACTGATTCGTCGACAAGTTCTGCGTCTCTCTTCTCATTTCTTCATTCGTTTGTTCTCTTGTTGTTAGACCATTTTTTTTATCAATCTATTTCTTTTAGATCGTATAATATTTTTAAGGCAACGCCAGCTGTATAATTCATTTTTGATGTAATAAATTTAATCACCTTCGTTAAAATACTTGTATATAGCCCATATGTACAAAAACTTAATGCATTTGGTTAAATACAGCCAATCTGTAAACATCAGTCTCATTTGAACACCCAGTGCTCATCACTGATGGTCATTTCTAAATTCGATGCATGTTCCATCCATATTTGTTCCATTACCCATTAATGATTCCAAAATAGTCATAAAACTATTTATTTCAGTAATAAATAATTTTTTTTTCGGTACATGAGTGTAAATTCAACAATTTTTGTTTCGGGAAAAACAAGTTCGATATTTCATATTATGAAAAACCGGCCTAAAAATTATTTCAATTAAATGTCAAAAGCTGAGTCCTATGATTTACAATGAATTGAACTTCTCAGTTTTAAATACTCATTAAAATTACGAGTTGCATCCGTCTCTTGTTCTATTAAATGTATTTCCTTTTTATTTTTTTATTTTAATACAGACATATATGAGGGAGGAAGTTGAGGGTGCCTGCTTTGTTCCTTCAGACGTTAGGGGCGTCAGAAGAGGAATAATGCTTGGTTAAATATTGCGTTAAATACGTTGGGTTGTTATATTCAGGATGTTTTGTTTTTAATTTTATTTAGTTTAATAATTTTTTCGTTTGCACTTATGGCATGAATGTTTTTATGATCACAGGGAATAAGTTGGTTAGTAACTCAGGAGTACCCTTTTTCGATTTACCCAAACTTCTTCCCTGCGACCATGCATTTATACACTTATATTTATTACTTATTGGCCTTACATGTGACACATTGTAATATTTGAAGATAAAAACTGTTTAAAAAAAAAATTCACTGCTCTGATCGCATCGCTTTTCACTGATTAGGTGGCGACCTATTCCCCAATGCTCGCTTGGAAGAGGTTCATCTAATAGACCAATTGGTGACAATGCAAGCCAACGGCAATCTCCCTTAATCGAATCACACTTAACTAAAGCCGTTTCCATTCCAGTGATTTGATTAGTAGGATCTTGTAGCGCGTGCGATCTCAACTCTTATAGATTCCTGAACGATTCTCTGCAAATACTCTTTGATGGCGTTGACGCATTAGGTCCGTGACTCTAACCTCTACGAGGGGCTCTATCGCAGACTACAGTTTCGGCCGGAAAGGGCAATTACGGAACATATTAAGCGGACAGCCATTTCGCCTCGTTCAATCAAATGTCCTCCAACCTATTGCTGCCCACTATAACATTCTTTTGGCATCGACCGTCGAAGATATATTTCAATAGTCATTATCCCTTACTAAAATCCTTTTTAACTTTCGTTTTCCATGCATCGCATAAGGATAGAACGTTGAATAAAATATTTAATTTATATTATTAATCAATTTAGAATCACTTAATCCCAAATTTATGCTTCTAATAAAAATAAAAATAAATAAGTTTTTTTTTTACCAATTTAATTATTTTTTTAAATGTTTTGGCTCTTTTTTTTATTTTTAATAATGGCCATTTTTAAACTAATTTGCTGTCACCCTAGTCAAATATCGATTAATCTCATTTTTAGTTACATTGTAAATAAACATCTTCCACTAATATTAATTCTCCTTTGTTGGCTCTTACATCGCATTTTTCTCAACGTTTCGAGGAATTTTTCCCTATCTTCAGGACGTCTCAAAGTTCAAGAAATTATATGATAGTGAAAAGACCAGTCTTAATATTTCTTTTTAAATATTTTTTTTTTTTAATTTAAAGAAACAGAAAATAGAAATACGGAATGCGGGATTAAGTGGTTCTTTGAAGAATAATTTAAATTTAAGTTAATTTAAATCGATTAATATTATAAATTAACTAAGAATCCTACTTAATATAAAATAAACAACCCTAATAAAGTGGTTAGTTTCTAAAATATTTAATTAAAAATTTAATTTTACACTTAAAGGCGTTAAAAACAGTAATTTTTTATTTGAATTTATGAATATTAACGAGTTGTAATTAATATTCCTCCGTCTAATCTTATAACTTCTAGATTATAATAAGTATCTTGAAAAGTATTACTTTTTTTTTTCTAACAATCTTCTTATTGCGACTTTTACACAATTAAATAAAAACGATAGGCACTTAATAAATACTGGTAGTTCACGATAATAAACAAAAACAACTGTCCTGGTGTGAGCTACTAAGTGATTTCTAATCTTTAGAAAAACCCGCGCTATTACTTACTGTTTCTCAGTAAAATTTTTAATCAGAGATTCATAATATATTTTTGTTTTGTGGTCCCATTCACGGATATAATGCTTATTTATAAGCTTACGGATAGAATGATGTAAGTATTCCTTGAAAAGCACTACTAATGTTTAAATATATATCAACGTAGGTATAAACTTAAATGTACTGAGCCCCGGGTGTGTCAGAGAGGCCTCCTAATGCAGCAGGTGCCGTGTCCAAATGAAACGTCGTTATTACACCAGTTCCTTCGTCTCGGTTATCTCAAAATCGCTGGACCGGTTGCCGGATGCAGCTCGAATACAAGACCTTGCATTATCTCGGGAATAGTGGTTGGGGTTAGTCCAATGGTCTAGCTCAATCTCACCACAATCTAACGGGTCGATGCATCTTTCATGATACGCAGAAAACCAACAGGGCAGGTATTCCGATTATCGCTTCTGCTTCTTGTTTACTGGCCATTGGAAAAGACAATTTTGTTTCTAAATACGTAATTTTGAAATCGAATATCGTCATCATGTGTTACGTGGACCCACGGTTAAGATATTTCCCCGAAGCTAATAAAAAAAAATCAACTGTAAAGTTTATTTTATCAAGCAAATTGATAATATCGTTCACTTGGTAGAAGGCACCATTCGAAAAATTTACTTTTTGACTTTTTTCCTCTCTCGGAATGCTTCCAGTGAAGGATATTTATTTGATAACAAATATCAGATTTTTAGGTTCAATATGAAACGCAATAAAAAAAAAAAAAATGATTAGTTTAGCTATTTTAAGTTTACAAGTCAGAGTAATTTTTTTTTTTAAATACGTTTAGTTTTATGTTAATTAGTAAACTTTATGTACGCCGGTTGCTTATTAAAAACCTTCCCTACTTATAATGTCACTCGAAATGGCAAGTGTAGGTAATTCTATAATCATATTTAATTAATTTAGGCAGTTTACAATAAATAATATAAATACATACATCGTGTTAATTTAAATTAATAAATTATAAGAAAGATTTCTTTAGATAGTAACTGGTTTAACTGTTAAATATTTCAATCTACCACTCAGGTTGGGGAATTCCGAAGCTTGATCCCCCACTTGTTAAGGGAAATTAGAAAAAAAATAAATGAAATTTTCTATGAGTTAATAAAAAAAAAAAAAATAAATAAATAAAACCAATTTTCAAAGTTCAAGGTTATAAATTTATCTTGTTTGATGATAGCATATTAGTTTTATATGTTCCAATTAATTTATATATCAGGAAATAATTCATTAATTTAATTCAAATTAATTTCCTCAATGCATACCTAAGTGCTAAATGAAAATTTGTTGTTTTGGGGGAAAACATGTTCGATGTTTCTTAATTATCTGTTGAGTATAGAAAATTTAATGTCTAAAAATTCTTTTTAAATTAATTCAAAATTTGCCATTTGAAAGTTTTTTTAGACGCTGCGTAGGCGTCTGTAATTATGTTTCGTGATGTGTGAAATGTATTCGTGTAAGCTGCACGAATTTGTTGGGTCATTGGGTTCCTCTTTATTTCTTGGCTCACTGGGCTTCACATTGAAAAATACATATTAACTGCGAATCATTAAATTACGATAATATGGCTAAAATTATATATTACAAAAGGATTTATTGCTTAATAATTTAATGACATCATGAAACGCGTTTGTCTTGTTAAACTAACTAAATAAACAAATTTCATATATTTTTATTCAATATTTCCGTTGATGTTTTTTGTTTTTCCTGCTCAGAATCGGAAAAACAAACTGATGGTCATTTATTATGACAAGATGTACCCTGACATATTCTCCCACTTACATGTTTATCTTATACATTATTCATGGAAAATATGTACATACTGTATACAGATTACTGTTTACACGCCCTGTAAGCATTCCAGTTAACAGCCTTTTGTGTTGTTTTTTTTAAAGAAGTTTTTAATCTTATGTTGCGTTGTCGATCATTGGGTGATAAACTCACTTTATGTTGGAGTTGTAATTTTGTAACATGGAAAGGTATTGTATGCAGATAGAACTTCACAATGAGAGATTGCCTTCATCACAGCAAGACAATGGTGGATTTCTCAGAACAGGTGTTTATTGACTTCCTGCCTATTTTACTGGCTGTTAACATTAATTTTTAATTAAAACGTTTTAATGATATTTCTTTATAACCATTACAAATATTCTATATTAATAATTTGCTTTAAATAGTAAAATACAACGCCTATGCTTTTCAAACCGTGTATATTACATAATTTCAGTATGACGTTGCTCTCATAAAAATATAACATATAAACGCTATGGTTTTTATGATTATATATTTTTTATCGTCTTGTAGGAGGCACGTTAATTATCCCTGTATAACATTATTTCATAAGTTATTAGTAATATACTATTTGCCTTCCTCATGGTCAAGTTCTAATTAGATGAATGAAAACTTTTTCTATAATTTCTTTCAATACTTATCTAATTAAAAGAATAATTTAATTTAGGATCTACTCTATTTTTATTTGATTACTCAAACTTAATAATTATCAATATTAATTTTGGTTTTTACTTATTTATTTTTAAAAAGCTAATTAAGAAAAACTTAGCAATTAAGTTTATTTCAGTAATACTATAAACTCTGTAACACTCCTACAATCTCTAATGCGCCTCAAATTTAAAAAAATCTTTCTCACAGGAAAAGAAACTTTACTTGAATTTACCAAGTCTCGATGCGATGTTAAGTCCTTGATATGTGCTCGTGGTCAGGGCGTGTACCTGTGGATTGCCTTGAAATAAATAATAAATTAAAAAAAAAAAAAAAAAAGAAATGTCCGTTCTCTCTTTTATTTTTTATTTATGTGCTGCCAGAGGTCTATGGACGAAAACAATTTTTTATTTATTTATTATTACTCTTAAAATTATTTTGTTTAGTACTCTCCCATAATGTCTTTATCGAAAATAAAATAATACAATTCTTAGTCGATTAAAGCTAAAAATATCTCATTTTGCCTATAATCCTCTATTCAGTCATATATTTGGAACAGATTTAATTTTGCATTTATTTTTAAATATCGATAGATATATATTTCCAATCTACGAAAAGAATGGGGTATTTATGATATTTTAAAAAACGTAATGAGTAGATATCTGAATTTTCAGAAGAATGAAAAATCTAAAATACAGAAAAAAGTGTTGAAATGTGCGATAAAGTATTCCTAATATGGTTATTTTTTTTTTTTAAATAAGATATTAATGTATCACGAGAAATACCTTAACATCATTATAAATTAAATTAAAATTTTGTTTTCTATAATAATAAAAACATAATAACGAATTGCTTAGACAGGGAAAATATTGCAAACAAATCACTAAAAATTTTAAATTTATTTTGTAACGAAAAATGTTTGATCATAGTAAAAAAAAAAAAGCTATAAATAAAAAAAAAAATCTTTAAATTGTGTAAACCCATAAAAACACGAATACGTATTTGGAAAAATAATTAAAATAAATAGACTAAATATAATAAACATAGGCGTCCATCAGTGTGGGCAAGGAGGGGTTCGAGCCCCCAAAATGTTAGTTATTTATTTACTTATTTTTCATTTTTAAATTCTTTTTTTATAAATATAAATAATTTCCTTATAGACCTAATTCTAAAATATTTTTACGGGGTTTAAATAATTTTTCAATAATATATAATAGCATTCAATATCAAATTTGAGACTAATTTTTCCAAAAAAAAAATTATCAAACCCCCCGGTGAAGACAGACCAGGCCCCCTTCTGAAAAAGTAAGATGGACGCCCATTGTAATAAATCTACTATAATTAAAAATACATCAACTTATGCAATCGCCGGTAGGAAAAAAAAAAAAAAGAAGAGAAAATAAGTCTTTCGAAATCTCATTCCATGGCTTAGCTGTCGATCCAGTTTATCTTTAAATGTGACATTAATTCTTCCTTGAACCAATCCTCCTGATTATCAACTTAGTTATTTATTTTTTTTTATCCTGGACCGCGCTGTCTCTATTGAAATAGCCACTATGTTATTCTTTATTGCCTGAGTGAGCCCAGTTATAGACTCATCCTGACACAACCATTACACCACGGCGACGAAAACAGTGACTGAACTTTAAAAAGATTAATTTTAATTAAGAAAACAATTACAGGTATATCATTGAAACTTGGTTAGTTCTACGAAGTTTTCTTCTCCAAAATATTGTATTACCAATTATTGTTAATTGTGAGGTTATCTCTTAGATTTCAGAATTCGGTAATTGATCCCGGTATCGCTTCAACGATTAAATATTAAAAAAGAGATTTTAAGATTGCTCTTTCGCGGATAGCCTCAGGAAATTCCCGTCATAATTATACAACCTGGGAAAATTTTCGTTTCTTTTTTGTTGTTGGTTTATCTCTTCCCCTTTTGTTTCTTTTTCTTCTTTTTTTTCTCTGTTTTTTTAGAAATATATAGACCGTAGAATAGGAAGAGTTCTGAGGGGAGGAAAAAAAAAGCTATTGTTTCTTGAAGCCCCTTCACCCGTTTTAAAAGGCAAGTCATTAATGACCCACAATGCCATTCATCCAGATTCTGTACTAAGTAAATCTAGTAAGTTTTGGCATAATGGAAAAGTGTTGCATTTAACACTGTAGAAAGAAGAGCTCATAATATAATAATATAAAAAAAAAAATTTAAGTTAGAAGTTCTGTCGTTGTTACATTTTAAAGTTAGTAAGTCTTTTTTTATTTACAAGTATACATATACCACCCTATTTACAATTAAACCTCTCCTAACAGACAACTCTCTACAATATCCAAATTTTCGTCACCAAGAGATAGATAACCTTTGATCGTGGTGGTTAATCATGAAAACAAAATTGTGAATTTAAAGAAAAAGAAATAAACAGAAATTAATCATTTTCAAGCCTTATTTGTCAGTTTTTAAAATTAGTTACGTAAATGCCTACGTTTTATGCACATTTTGTTCGCCAAGTTTATTTTATGTTTTTTTAAATATGTTTATACATAAATATTAAATTTAAAAAATATTATGTGTATGCATAGAACTCAAAATTGTATTAATAAACTTAATTTATGCAAATTGATAAATTTGTTTTGAAATATTAATTTACGCATTCATTTTTTAATTAGTACTTGTATATCCGTTCTCAGCGGGCACCCCTCTGTAACGGACAAATATATAATATATAGTGTATTTATGCAATACATAAGCTGAACTGTCTACGAGGAACACTTACATAAATGTGTAGTTTATGAAGAAAAAATACTGGAGGAATTAGAAAAAAAAGTCATATTAATTTCGTTGTGAATTACAGCTCATATAGGTATTAAAGGCTTTGAATAATTGATGAATTTAGAGAAACTTCCTGAAAATAAAAAAAATAACTATTTTTAAAAAATAAATATTTTTTTGACTTTGCTAGGGATTGAGTAAGCACCTGATACAGACCAACGTTTCTTCCAAAAAGAATGCTGGGAGGTTTCGCGTACCCATGATAGTACGCACATCTATTTTAATAAATTATGAATCGATTCTATAAATTTAAGACTCGATTGTTTTCGGTCACGGGTCGCTAGGTCACTGGCGTAGTTCCTCCATTCATCCAAGATACGGTAAGCGACTCCAATCAAAGCTTAGATCGGAATTAGGATTACATTCCACCTATCGCCTCCGTTGCAAATGGACAACGGATTTCCAATAGTACCGCAGTCAGTGAAGGTTTATCCACGGTGTAGAGGAGGAGTTGCGTGAAAATCCAGGCTGAAAACTACTCTAAATGTACCGTATCAGTGATCAGTTAGAAGCAGCTTAATTCCATCCGTTAGTTCTTATCTGCTTTGGCGAAAATTGTATATATATATATATATATATATATATATATTTTTTTTTTTTAATTCGTTATTAAAGTAATTTTGTTGTACCGAAAAATGACCTCGACGAATTCTGGTAGCGGGAATATTTTGTCTCCTAAATTTTTCTCCTTTTAACTGATAAAATATACATTAAAGACTTTAATATCATTTTAAAAAATGACAATAAATGCAATAAACCTCGTTTTTGACGCCTATTAAACCAAAGTTAAAACATGATAATGAAACGAGGCTGAGACATGACAAACTTGTTGACACAAGTGCATTATAAATTAGTATTGTTAGTATTTCCACAGCATTTTACGCAATCGTAAAAACAACGGAGAGAACGTGAAATATAGAATTTAAGTTAAATTTGGAGGTAAAAAATAAAGGGGAAAAACTTTTTAATTTTAATTTATAAAAATTATTAAATTTGAATTTGGGGTATTCCCTCGACTTTGTGTACGCGCGCGCGCACGCACGCACTGAAACAAACTGACATAAATTAGATTAGGTTAGATAAAAGGATTCTCTATGGTATCATACTCAATAGGAGTTTCACACAGGTGCTTGTGAAGGAAGACCTTTTCTTTTTTCTACGCGACAGTGAACTTTTGATACGGACCCGGACGAAAAAAGGAAAAAAAAAGAGAACATCATTTCAACAAAAAAGTTTGTCCGTCGCCACAAAGCTGAAGCGAAAGAAGCATCATTTAACTAAGCCACCCTTGTTTTTCTGAGGCAGTAGCTTTCCAAAGACCCCCTCTTCACAACCTTTGTCTACAGAATAAAAGGAATGGGTGAGTTACGGATTTTTAAGATTCCTAAATCTTAAATTAGATTGACTCTTTGAGGATATGTATGCGAGTTAGTCCTTTAAAAAATAAACGTCCATTGATTACATTGATGCTTTATGAATTCTGTTTACGTATACACCCATATATATATATATATATATATATATATATATATATATATATATATATATATATATATATATATATATATATATTTATTTATTTATTTACTTAGAGGGTTATTTTGGAGACATAAATGGCAAAATTATTAATCAATTATTCAAACAAAATTAATTTCTCATAATTGCAACTCCACTTACGTGCAATAATAATTCACTGATTCAATTCAAATTTTCACATAATTAAATGGTATTTTAATTAATTTAGTTACCTTAATTCAAAATTAACTATAATTTAGTAATTTTCTTTTTTACATAAAATATCGTATTTTAATTGTTGTACACTAATTGTTAGCATTTTTACAGTTTATTGCAATAAGTAACAGAGTTTACGTGAAACAATTTAGGAATATAATTTAAATAAGAAGTTGAAAAAAAGAAGGTTTATTTATTAAACACTTTTCTATTTTGATTTTTTTAAAAATTAGAATTAGAACAGAGGATATTTTAGGTTACATTATATAGCTCATTATGCATCAAAATTATGCATTATTTAACATTGTTAAAATACTACCCGAATTTAAAGTTACTCGTTAATATAACTTTAAAAGATTGGTGCCATGTTTTATATCCATCCCAATACAACTACTATTGGACTTACAAAAGATGCTAATTCAGAATTAAAAATAATTTAAAAGAACTATTCATATACGATAAAAACAAATACCATTAAAAACTTCATAAAAAAAGTAAGACCATGTTTTCTGTTGTACTCTTTAGAGGAAAATAAGGGATTAGAGTTTGTTAATTACTTTTCTGAATGTTTTTAATTAATTTTATGTCGATAATAACCTAAACTGTACTGATGACGTTGATCTCCCAGTATATATATTTTTTGTGAGATATAAGGCTTTTGGAAGGAATGAGGAGCTGAAAGGTTTTATATTTTAAAAACTAAATTAATATAAGGGGCATTTATTCAGGGGGGGGGGGCGCTCAAGATTGGTTTGCTGTCAGAGCTGTAATGACGCAGTTTCCTTTTAAATTGATTCATATGGATACAATTATTAGCCAAGTACTTTTCATAGGTTTAGGTGAAAATTTAGATGTTTGGGACATAATTCAGAACAACTCATTAAGCTTCTTTAGGCTCAATCTAGGATAGATTGATAGACCTTCGCCTTCCATCGGTAGACCACTGCGAAGTTTTTTGCATATAATTTTTTGCGATATTTAATGTTAATTTTCCAACTCTATTGATCCTATCCTTGGATAGGAATGGTAAATGCTTGCCGCCCACAGCACGAGGTTACACAATCCTCATCGAGGTTGGTCAACTAATTTTATAAAGAATCATTTCGGCCACCTTTCACTACGGTTATTCAAGTAGTGACTTGAGCAATCCTATGACACTATCATATTTTAAAGGTTGTGTACACATATTTGCTTTTAAGGTTACTTTCCTGGAACTAAACCTTTATAGATTTTATAATCAATATCGCACTACTGATGAAATACTTGAATGACTCAAATACATTTTTTAATTTTAACGTTCTCGTTTTTTGTTTTGTTTTTTAAAACGTTCTAACTGTGCACTTTATATCGTTAATTCATGTCTCAATAAATCTATTTTTTAAATGTATATTTTAACATTGTGCATCGTTTGCCAACTATTTTTAATTTATTGCAGTTTCCCAGATCCGCAGTAAAGCTAACAAGCATATTTGTATCATGGTTATAGAAAGTAAAATTAATTTTGTGATTTTTTAACGGTGGGTCGATTCAAGTTCCTAAGGATCCTCCCTCAATAAAGTGGACATCTGACTCTTTAATAGCTTGGAGGGGAGAACCTGGTGGTTGAGCTTGATTCTGACCACATCCCTCCCGTTATATATAACCATTGGTAGAAGTAGTACATGTCTACTGAGATTAAAAACAAAAAATGGCCTTCCTTTCCCATTATTTAATCAATGCCATATTGAATGTAAGCTTTAAGAAATCCAAGACGAGAAAATACCCTCTGTTCAAATTCTAGTTTAAAAAAATTAAAATAGAAAAATATTTAATAAGTACATTTTTTTTTTACTTCTTATTTAAATTAAATTCCTGAATTGTTTCACGTAAACTCTGTTATTTATTGCAAAACATTGTAAAAATGCTAGTAAATAGTGTACAAGAATTAATATAAGATGTTTTGTGTAAAAAGAGTGGTAATAAAATTGCTAAATTATATTTAATTTTGTATTACGGGAACTAAATTAGTTGAAATATCATTTATAAATTAAAATGAAGTGAAAATTTAATTTAAATCAGTGAATTATTATTGCTTGAAAGTGGGGTTGTCATCATGAGAAATTAATTTAGTTTGAAAAAATTATTAATAATTTTGCCATTAATATCCAAAGTTATCTTCCATATATATATATTTACGTTTTTGACATTTACGACTTCTCCTTAAAATATTTTTAATTTTCCTATATATCACATCACCGAGAAAAAGCAAAAAAAAATGTTATGAAGAAAATAAATCTTTATTTGCGCATAACTCAAAAAGTATATATTTTTTAACATAATTATATACACAATCATTTAAAAGACAATTTAATTGCCTAAAAAATGAAAAAAAAATCATCCATGTCGGACCATTATTAGCAAAGATAGAGGAACTTTGCTTCCTCATTACCGAAGGAAGTATTGGTGATCATCAATGTGAATTCTTACGATTGTCTTATGCTTTACATAATTCACGAAATATTCTTGGAAACTTTAGGTGAACTTTTTTTTTTTTTTTTTTTGAGATGTAGTATAACTGGGATGTAACAATACTCATGAAATAAATCGGAAGGTATAGGTTGCTTTTGTGAGGACGAATAAAAAAATAAATAAAAACAGACCGGCGTTTTTTATTGCTGACTGTATTTGTATATGTTGGAACACCGATCTGGAAAAATTACTTGCTGTAACTTCCTTAAGTGGTCAAATGATGAATCGGTTACATTTATTAGAAGGGACTGATGATTCGTTGCAATGAAGAAGAAAACGAAGCGGTCTTCTGGCAATCCTGTCTTGAGTAAGCCTTAACGAACCACGACTCAAATTTTTTAATGAACCGTAAACTCGAGTGGACTGATTTTAAAGATTTTATTAAAAAGTAAAAGTATAAATGTAGATATATTACTAAGCGATGAATTGATCATTAATTTTGTTATCCTATTACTAAAGTAATTACTGAACCTTTAGCAGACCACCTTCTTGTATCCTATTATGCCGTTCTTTCCATGTTTGCTTCGCCGGAAGAGAATTAATTTTACATTATATATAAACATTCAAAATTTGTTTTTATTACGCCTAATAAAAAAGAGCGCACGTTTAAAATGTTTAGCCAGTTTACTTTAAACAATATTTTTCTACAATAATGCCCAGATATCGCAATTAATATTATTTTTATATAGAACAAAATATTGTTATTATTATTATTTATAATGATTAATTTACTGATAAAAACAAAAAATTAATTTTGAAAACCCTGTATGTTTTCGAAATGTTATCGTTGATTCGAATTTAAAATATAATTAATTAAAACATTTTGTTTTTCTAAATATCTTGTCCTATTAAAAAGTTATTCAAACGAACATTTCGAATTTACTTTTTGTCATGATTTCACCGATTGTCATGCTATAGTTTATATTTCGAGGAACATTACAAGACGCGACACTGTTAGCTTTTTAGAACGACTATGAACCGTTGTAAAAAAAAAAAAAAAATTAAAAATAAAAAAATCAACAATTAGCTTACTGTTAGAACTGCAGGTAAAAGATCACATATATAGGAATAGAAAAAGAAATGCTTTATTTATAAGAAGTGCTACCAAATTACATTGGGTCGCTGTATTGCACAGCATTCTTATCAATCACTAGACATGATGTAAATAACATTTTTTTTTTTTTTCCATTTCCTTTTAACTAATGATCTAAATACAATATTATTATTATCACTGGATTATATTATAGGTGATTCATTTTGCCACGCACCACTACTAAGTGTTTACAGGTTATATAAAAAATATTTACACAAACACGGGGTAAACATTCACGTATTTTAATAAATAATGTGTGAATTGTTTAACGTATGTAAATATTATTTAGTCTAGAAAAAACAAATTCAAATATTCTAGCATTTCTTTACCTATTTGTAAAGATTTATTCTATGTATTTAAAAAAAAAATGTAATTTATAAGCATATCTGTGCTTGTTATTAATTAATTTTCTTTTTATTTAGGCCTATAATCGAGTTTGTGACCATTAACCAACTGCACCTTTGAGAACATCAATGACTTCATGAATGGTATCAAGGTATGCTTGAATTCTCAATATTAGCATTGTAGGTAATTGCCTTTTTATGTTTGTTAGTATTCGTTTATGTCATTTGGTGTATCAACAAATTTAGGTCAAATTTAAAAATAATACACACACACATATATATATATATATACATGGCCATTATGACAAATCGAAGGATGCATTGATGTCGCTATAAAATGCTGTTGCTTTGAACACAAGGTCAACGACTGCACTGAAGGACCCCCCCAATCTTCATGGGAAGGGTTGAACTGAATAGGTACCGGCAGATGGTCAGCCTGGATGAATCAATGGGGGACGCGAATGATTAGCATGGGAAGGTGTTCTTCCTGCGTGCCTGTCAGTCTGTTGTCATTTACCATAATCAATATCAGTATTACTACAGTAGCCGTCACGAAATTAGGAACTTGGGACCCGCTAGACTCGTTATATCAAAAAAACACGTAATTTTCAGTAAAAAAGATATATCGAAAAAAGTGTAATAGTTATGATTCATTTATTGTACAATTTTTTCGAGTGAATTATTCCATGTCTCAAGTTCCTAATTTCGTAATAGCTACTTCATTTCTTTTTAAAATAAATTTTCACACCAAGGAAGCTTGTTAAATTTTATTACCAATCAGATGATAGTTATTATACTACATTAATAATGCAATTACATCTATTGTATAGAATAATTAATAGTCTAGCCAAATTTATTTAACTATTCAAATAATATAACAATATATCATGAAATGTATTCTTTGGGTAATTTGACAGAATTTATTACTACAAGAGATTGTTCTCTTAGTATTTTGTCTTTCGATATTCAATGTGATTATTTCCAAATATTTTTTAGAATACATATATATCGTTCATTTGGAAACAAAGTGCCACAATATGAAAATTTTAGTTTTTCCTTTCATTCATTGAAAGGTTACATTGACCTATTTTTCTTTGTGGAGACATATCAGATTTTTAGTTTCAATATTTACCGCAATAAAAAATAATTGTTAGTTTAGGTTATGTCTTTTATGGACACTCAACGGCTTAGGCCTTTAGTGTTAGTTCAGCTATTATAAGTTTACTAGTCAAACATAATGATATCCTTCAAACTTAATAAAGACTGTCTTGATAAATATAATAATAAATTATTTTTATTGCTGTAATAATACTATTCTTGTGTTAGATAAGTGGCCAAAAAGTACCAGTATTTTGCTAATAGAGACCTTAAGGTATCAATTTTGCTTCTGAATGAATAGGTAAATGTAAACATCGTTATTTATGTTTAAAATATTATTTTGCGCTTTAATACATTCAATAAAATATTTTGAGTTGATTTCTATTTCAAAATTCAATTTATTGTTTGATAAAAACAATATATTTTTTTTTTTTAATGTGTCTTTATTATCCATAAATTCTGTAGTAAATGAGTTTAAAATGTGTTTTATGAAAAACTGCCACAATTTGATTCATGATGTAATGATTAAAAAAGGAAGACTAATATTTTTTTTAAACATAAGGTACGTAGAATTATTGAGCTATTGACTAAGAAAATGTCCTACCGGCTTGATGTTTTATCAGTGAGTTGAGGGACAGTGATAAACCCAAATAAACAAACTTCAAACGCTTATATATATATATATATATATATATATTATTTTTTATCATCATATTAATAAGATAAGAATAAGAATTTTGAGATTTTTCATATTTATCTCATCATACTTTATAAAATATATAATAATGTAATATCTAATCACCGCCTTGAAATTACTTAGGATAAATATCGTCTGTCCGTGAATAGATTTTTTTTTTTTTCTCTTTTCGTTAATTAATTCTTCGTTGCGCTGACGACTACTTTATAAATTGTTGCTATCCATAAAATTTTCGTCAACGATGCCTGTAAATTTTGACTTCGAAGGTTACAAAATCCTCTGAATTCTCACTGCTTGGGTTACTCATTTTTTGTCATGAGGGTTAGTGTACTCCCAGACGAAATCACTCAGGGATAATTCCGTAAAGTAACCGGATCTCCACTGTTAGGCCACAGAAACAGTTGGTATGCTTAGATATTATAAATCCCTAATAATATCAATAATTATTCTAATTAATTTCAGAAATAAATGTTGGTAATGTAATCTTTTAAAACTAAAATAAAAACAACTAATTGTGTACTTTTTAAAAATATATATATATTTTAAATAATTCAATATAAAGAATTGATACTATTTATCCTAAAATCTTTTAATTAATACAAACATATTTATGTTTAGTTATTTTTTCTGACGGCTTTTATAATTCAGTTATCTGGTGGTATTACATTTCTATACTCATAATATTTTAATATATAAATTAATATATATATATATATATATATATATATATATATATATATATATATATATATATATATATATATATATATGAGTATATATATCAATTATTAATTTTTTATATCGTTTCGTTGATAAACTAATAATAACAGAAAAGGAAAATAAATCATTATCCTTTAAAACTAAAAATTCTGGATTAAATGTATAATTTATTCAGTTTGTTAAACATAATTTTGTCTTGAAAAAAAAAAAATGTCAATATATTTTTGAATAATTTTATCTATTTTTGGTATAGTGTTTTTAGATCAAATATATTTATTTGGGAGAAAATAAGAAAACAAAAAGATTATTGACGAATGCATTATTTTGCACATGCAATTTTTCATGTAAACTACAGGCAAGATAACAATGTCCTTGTGGAAGCCTTTCATTTGATATAATGGAAGGCTGCATGTTACTATAACTAGCTCGTAGATTGCTCACCACCTCTCCCCAACTGCCTGACTTTTCGCTTAGTCCAGTGAAAAGTGAGATCACTGTTCGAGGAGTGTCTACACAACACCTAGCCTCGTAAACTAAGGTATAGGAAATCGGCTGTACTCGTCTAGAAGCGAAAATATAACGTTACACTCCGTGTTTTATGAACAGAGGCTTTAAATTGAAATTTAGTAATCATAAATCACTCGATGAAAACTAAAAAAACAAATCTTTGACTGTGTACTTTCTTATTTTTCGAACCATAGTATTGACAAAATACTCGTACTTATACATAATTTTCCTCTTTCCTTACTTTAATAATTCTAGTTTCATTAAATTCGAAACAATCTAGTTACACATCATCACTTCGACATACTTATGTTGTTCTTGAGTTATATTATATTCTTATTTTCTAGCCAAAGTGAATTCCATAATTATTATTCCCCGGGTCTTACGTAGAATGTACTATTATTATATCTATTATTATTATTCTGTTCTATATTTTTATATTATTATTCTGTTCTATATTTTTATATCTTATTATGAAGGCCATTATTTATAAAATATTATTTTTCTACAAATTAATTATACAGCTTTTATTCTATTATTTATTTTTTATTTTTTGCTATTCTATGTAATTTATAAAATTCCATAATACATTAAAAGTGTCTTATTATTTTTATAATACTTTAAATTCTTATTATTTTATATTATACTTATAATTAATTAAGTATATTCTGCAATAGCTATGCAAAATTATTATTAGTTGTATTTTATATGTATCACCCCTTATATGCTTAATCTTTTGGCTATAAATTTCAAATTGTATACATATTATTAATGCTGTAGCCTTCACATCACCCGACTAATCAACATTAAATCATTTAATGACTGAATTAAGGGCAAAATAATCCAAAAGCAGTAGCAAATATTTTTTTACATAACGTAAAAATACAATTTCGTTCGAAATTTGCCGACCTCTAAATTTTGCCTCCAGGGGCAACTGCCCCCTTCAACCTAGTTCCGGCCCTGCATATTCTTCTCTCCGCACCGATAAATCTCACAATCAAGCTATCATAATCAAGGCCTTACTCGTCTTCTATTTTAATAATAATAATATTGATTAATGTAATTTGTTTAATGTACTAGCAATAATTATGTATTCGCCAACCAGTAATTATCCAATAAATATATTTCGTTGTGCAGTACGATGGATCAAATTCGTGAAAAGCTTTCTTGAATATTAATGTCTGAATAATTATTAACACGCTTATTTTGGGTGATCTCATCGAAAAATCGAAACTTTTTTTTAATAAACCCTTTGCCAGACAAAACGGGCGTAACAAAACGCCACACCATAAACATAGTTTCCTGTCACGTTCTCAAACATTGTGGCTAGAACGTACGAATGGCTAAGCTAGTACTTAGATTTTCAGCCATCGTGTATTCATTTTGGATTTGGTATTTTGAAGCTGGCCAAAAAGTCTCTTAGGGAGCAGGGTAGTTCAATGAGTAAGGCAATGTGCTCCTATCTGCCAAACCCGCGTTCGAGCCCGTCTGTTGCAGAGCATTATTTATTCTGTTATATCAGCCGTATCGACCCTGTTGGTTCGGGAAACCCTCCTAGGGCTCACCCAGCCTCTGTAAAGTGGGCACCCTTAATTGGTGGAAAAACCGGGCGGCTGAGCGTGTTCCTGGCTAAATCACCTCCTAAATCACAACCTTTGGCCTAGATACATGAAATCCTAACTAAGTACTAAACCCAAGACCCTTCATGGGTCGTTGTGGTGCAGTTTAAAATGTTCAAAAAGTTTCTGCTAGATAATTATTAGTCTTCATTTTTCGCTCTGAATGAAATGTATGTTATCTAAATACAGTGTGCTTTTGCATGTGTATATTTGAAAATATGCCTATAATTCTCTCACAAACCATGAACTGAAGGTGGACGAACCGTCGATTTTTCCGCCTGAAAGTTGATTTCACTTGAAAAGAATTCTGAAGTTGGGAAAGCGGAATCCCTACGATATTTAATTAAAGGCATTTCTTGCCTTGGACCAAGCTCTGATAACGTCTATCGTTTAAAAGCCTTACTCTGATAAGAGTTTCCAAGACTTATTCTCTTCAGAAGAACGCTTCCCCGATAATTATTCCCCCACAACGCGCCGATAATTATAAACCACGAGCATTGGTCGTAATCGATAATTAATGCTAAATTAAATTCGATATCTGCCAGAGGGAGGGGGGGACCACCCGGCTTTGTTGCCCACCTAACGAACCGGACGAGGCTCTACGGCAATGGCTAGCTCCTATCTCAATACTATAAAAACTTATGGCCTTTTTGTAGTCCTCATCAGTCGAGTCCAAAACATATTGAAAACGAGTCACTGCCCTCTGGAATACATATAACTATAGAAAGAACTCGATTCTGGTTATTGATGGATAACAGGAAACATTTTTTAGGTGTACATAACGTCCAGTGAACTGTATCGCCAACCGTGATTCCGATCTTATAGATAATACCTACGCTATAGGCAAACAATTTAAGGAAGATCCTTGTGGGCGGAGCTTGGGCCAAGAGGTTATACTCAAGGAGGGGAAAGCCTTCACCCACTACATCACCTTGCGGTCAGCTGACTTGTCATATCACCACCATCTTCAATTTTTTTGTTTTAGTATTTTGTTTTGTTTTCTTTCAATTGCGCGTACTAATTTGTAAATTGTATGTTATTTCAATCATTAAAAAAAAATAGCTTAAAAATTATTAATTTGTTTTGCCATTTATTTATTGTAGCCAAAGAATCGTAAGCAGTTAATATTTTACTAAATCCCAGTACTTACAATAAACAATAATATTGTCACAAGAAATTGCTTTAGAAAAATTAACCGATAAAACTTGAAAAATATCGGACTGAATCGCAATAGAAACAATAAACCACAATACTGAGGAGGGAGGTTATTTTTAGACATCAATCGCAGTAACTAAAATGGCAGATATCGATTATTACTATTAAGCTCAAAATATTTCTCCTCAACAGGCTTGTGATGCTTAGAGAGGCAATGCTTTACCTCTCCAACTAGCGCATTTTCACTAAAACGGTCTTCCTACAGTGTGATGTACCATGGCCCATAAGGAACATTTCTTAACTCTAGTACCCTTTCCCAAGTACATTTCCAATTTTCTTCTTCAACCTTAAAGGAGTACTCGTACCATCTTCATCAGCAGGAGTTTTTTTTTCCTTTATGAATCTCTTTTTTCCCCGTTTAGCGAAACATTACAGATCACTTTATATTTCCAAATTATCTCCGAAAAGTGAACTACCTACGTACGGCCTGTGTCCGTTATCTGTTGTATACCGACAAAGTTTTTTAAGAAATGAGTTGTATGATAAAACGTGCGGAAACAATTTGAAGGAATTTCGGGTCCCATATTTGCTTTGATATGTAAACGTTAGTAAGGAATAATACTGTGAATAAATATTGGACCATTACGCATATTTACTCGTCATTCATGTGTAAACATTGTCTCCTGGCATTCTGCTGTGTCCTTATGTTAACAATCTGTCGTTATTTAGTTTAGTTTTGTAGTGTATGGTCAACTATGTTTGTAAGTTATTATTTCATTTCATAGTTTCAATTTTTATTTTTTTGGCCAAAAAACTTATACTTCTTAAAATTTTAGTGCAAGCATCACGCAGCTTTCACTTACCTCCCTGTTTGAAATAGATTTTAAATGTTTACATTTATTTTCCATGGAAATACCGTTTAGTTTCCTTAGAAATATTTAGTTTCTAATAAATAATATTACAATAGAAATTATTATCTACAGCAATCACTTAAGTTAATGAGCTTTCGTCACTCTTCATTATCTTTTACGACTTTATATGCTAGATAATATTTTTCAATTTTTTTTAGCCTTCCAACGGTGTATTATACATCTATATCACTGCTCTTATTTCCAGAAATTTGTTTTCAATCTGAGAAAATATTTCTGCTTTTTTCTCATTTATTTGTAGTATACCAAATTCTTTTATAGTTTACGTTTTTCATTTTTTTTTATTATAATTAAAGACACTTTAGAGGAAGCAATTTTGAAAATTCGGCAATTAAGTCCTGTTAGACTATTTCAATGAGGATAAGACGTAGCTCATATTAAATACCGTTCAATTTTTTATTGTTATAACGAGTTTAATCAAAATCGTTTGAACCGTTTTCGACAAAATTGTAAAAATGTCTAAAATCAATGATATAAAGTGGCCTTTCTGATAAGTCGATTTTAGCGAAAAAGTTGCTGTAATATCCCAGTCATATACCTATGCGTATTTTTAGTTTCGAACAACATCCGTTTTTGAGTTTGTCTATTCACATACACACTCACACCTACAGTTTTGTGTTATTTGTACTCGATTAACTTTAAAACTTGTATTTCTGTTGAAAATTTGGATCCGATATTTTCCACGATCGCAATACCTTCTCCTTACTATATATATATTTCATGTATAGTTAAGTGAAAGTGAAAAAAAAAAGTTAAAACGATTTTTTTAAAAATATAATTAATACTTATACTTGTTTATTATTACTAAATTGGAAATACTAAGCTTCGCGACAAGCGATTTATATAATAAAAGGAGCCTGCCAACAAAAGCGAAGATAAGATACTACAATACGGTCGTCAAACCAGTGATACTGTACAGAATGGAATCCGCTTCCCTCCCCAGCCTATGAAAAATGTTAGGGATAGAAAGAAGAATACTAAGAAGAATTTACGACCCAAAGAAGACACAGTAAGGCTATAGGTTGAGACCTAATAAGGAAATATACAACGAGGTAAATGATTTGGAAACGGACATAAGAATAAGAAGATTAAGGTTCTACGCACATATGGTGACGATGCACCCAAAGAGATTAAAATAGAGAAATCTTCTATAAAATGAGAGGATACAAGAGTGCTGGAGGGAAGGGGGAGGAGGAGGGTACATCAAACAGATGACGGGAGAAACTGAGGGACTGAAAATAACAGACTGAGACTGTTTCGATAGGGATGACTATGGGAGAAGACTAAAAGAAATTAAGGTCCTTGTGGGAGAGAGAGAGAGATGCGAGAAAAGGAGTGGCGTGGACCGAAGAAAGAAGGAAAGAACAATCGGAAAGAATGAGGAAAAGGTGGGTAGTAAGAAAGAAGGATAGAAGAGGTATGAAGGGAAGTGAAAATAATGATACTCGCGTGATCTCTAAGGCCGTAACGTGAACAAAAAATTTATTGCATGTTTGGCCTATTTCGTTGCTTATTTTGAGGATTTTTACCGCATATTTTATTGTTATTTGCTGGTTAAAATCCCGAAAAGCATCAATATTAAAATTCTGACTGAAGATCTCAACGAATCTGATTGCCTTCGTCTCAAATTCATTAATGTAGCACGATTTTCACATTCGGTGCCAAGTTGTGTCGTGATTTCTAGAGTTAGATTTAGCGTGGAGATCCCTTCGACCCGGAGCTATGTGGGCCAGGTTGGGTGGCTAGACAGTGATACAGACGGAGCGCCAGTTACTCCGCTGAAATTTTGGTTTAGAGCCAAAGGGACTAGATAAATAAAGAGAGGAGAATGAACAGCTCTATATAGGTCCGCTATAAAACCTTTTTTTATTTTCATCAAATAAATATATAAAATTCGTGAAATTTTGTAACGAAAGCTTGACCTGATTGCCAATAATAAAAAAAAAAATTGTAAGCGCCAAAACATGCTAGGGATATGCATTAAGTTACGGCTGTCTCTTTTTCGTCCGTCGTTTCTAAAAAAAAAAAACCTCTTTTGTCAGCATATGCCAATCGCTTAATGCGTACAATGTTGACAAGATGGACATCTCCTGTAAGCGGATTAATAAAATAGGGCATCTAATGCTACGCCCCAATTCCCTAATATCGACCCATAAATGAAAAATCTATTCATCCCGATTATAATTATTAATAGGGGTAAAGCTATATTAGACATCACGAAATTAGAAGCTTGGGATCGGTTTTTCTAAAATATATAATTAGTTTTTAAAATTTATATCAATGTAAATATATATATATATATATATATATATATATATATATATATATATATATATATATATATATATATATATATATATATATATTTCTAATGAAATTTAACTCCTTTCCCTCCATAAAATTTAAAATTACCAAAACTAAATCATTTATTGAATGTAAACATTTCAAATAAATCAATCACTAATTTCTATTTTAATGACGACTACTATAATTTTATGTTTTAATCAGAAAGCGAATTTTTCACTTGTGTGCTCTTCAATTTTGTTCGTTCTTGGTTGCCATTCTACAATTTACCCATTTCGGGATCGTTTTATTTCATAAATATAACTTCCTTGGTCACTTGGTGGGAATTGAACTTAATTCTGTTTGATATAGTCACTTCTGTATCCCTGAAAAATTATTACATATTATTACAAGTGTCCGTCTTCGTTGTATAGTGGGGACACAGTATTCCAGTGTTCCTTTAAGATTTTTATGCGTTAAGTTAAGGTGCATGAAATCCGTTCTGTCGCCTAAATTCGTCCCCCAGCTACCTAACTTTGATATTGCTGCTTCCTGCTGAAAAACTCTTAAAATACTTCTGTACCAACTAGTTGACTGTTGATGGTAATGTTGTAACGGTATGTGTTTTGGCTCAATATTCTTCAACTATGGAACGAGATAGAACCTGGTTATAGTTTTTTTTAATCAACTTCAGAACGCTACTTTATGGATTAAGGAAAGATATTTTTTATTTTATTATTCCTATTGGTTTACCCGTTTAGGTAAGCATAACTGCCATTGTTTTCATAGGTCGAAATTCCTAAATTCATCGCCCCCTCACGATATTTTTCAACACGTCTGAAGGTAAACTAGCCAACTTTTCTGAAGACAAACGAGGAAAAAAATTGGTTAGTTGCGTGACATGTTTCAAAGGGTGTACAAAAATTGTGTGCATCCGTACCAAAAGTAGAGAAATTTGTCGGTGATTTTTGTTTGCATGGATAATCCGACACATTTTTTAATAAAAAAAACGAGTATTAAAAAGGTTGTAGGTATCTTAATGCAAATTGTAAAAAGTATCTTAACTTCGTTGGGGAGTTATATGCCTTGACTTATGTGTGTAATTTTAATTAATTTGATCATGTCATTTTATATGCCGCAGCATTAATTTTGATAAAGCTTTGATTGGATACACTTTGATTATTTTTTTGCATACACGAAAATACATATTTTTGTTCATTTCATTATGTGCATGTGACTAAGTTAAATAATTTATATGTACTTTATGACACTGTTTTTTTCACTATGCATATACATACTATATTTATATTAATAAAAAAACATTTGTTTTTTTTACAAAGTTGTTGTGTTAGATCTTCCTTTTCCTTATTATATATAAAAAAATAAATTAATTTATATATATATATATATATATATATATATATATATATATATATATATATATATATATATATATATATATATATAGTTTTATTCCTTGATATGTATTTCTTGAATATTTCTTGAATATTATATTTCTTGAAATATGAAAATAAAACAGTCTTATCAAAGTTTTATAAAGAAAATTATGTACACTAAAAAATAAATTATAAGGGACAGAGAGACTATGAGTCTTCTCTTGCCCCGTTTTTTTCTCCTAATAACAATTTAGGTGAAAGTTTAAACAAATAATAAAAATCAGGAAATAAGGAATGGATCTTCACCATTATTTACACCCACCTTTAGACAAAGATAGAACACTGGCTCAAGAATACGTAACGAAGCCTTTATCTCCAGAGACCAAATGTAATCCTTAAATTGAAGTGTGGGCGGAACTCGGAATTTTCAACTTTCTTGATTACTCATACTAAACTATTCTCAACTCCGTACAGATTTTTTCAACTTCCAGCTCCATTTTTAAAGTCCGATTCATCGATTTCTTTATCGCGTTTCTGTGGCTCAATTCTGAAGGGCCCGAAGACTGGATTCATAATTGGCCCTGGTTTCCATAAATTCCTCGGGTTCTTGTCATCGTATTTCGTCAGCAAATGGGGTTCACTCAATAGGGTTGCATGAACCGGAACAGTTTAGCGCTATAGACATTATTAACTTGTAATAGTTCTTAAAATGACATGCAATTTGGCTGTTCGTTCGCGATAACTACCCTGCTGCTCGGCTCTTTAGGCTTGTACGAAATTACGGTATGGTAATAAGGGAATTTTTAAAATTCAGATTGACAGAAAATTCAATTTGGAATAATTATTAATTTGATATGGAACGGTTTACTGGCTACGTTATCATTTCACTGGCTTAGTATTTTGCATTTTTAGGATACAATTGAGACTGATAATTGAATGGTGTGCGTATTATTACTCCAAAGAAGAGAAACATTCCACTAGCCTTTATACAGTTGATAATTGTTTTACTAAGTTTTTGTAGCCCTGCCGAATCCTTTGTGGAAGCAAGATAGCAGAGCATTTTCCTCTTCAGAAATGACCAACAAATTAGTCACTTATCTGGGAACATCTAATAGTTTAATTTCCAAATTTATAAGCCCCACTTCTACTTTTGCCTGTTTTCTTATCTAAATAAGTAACTGGTGCCATTTTTATGCCTTGAATTAATATACCTTCAAGGCATCTATTTACATCTATTTCAAGACCAAATACCCAACAAACAACATCCAAACTGGCAATTTGTATACTCCCTCTCTCTCACACTTTCCTCTGTCCAATCCGTTATTAGTCCAGCTTATAACGCGTAATTTCTAACCCTATTTCCATCTGTGAATGCTCTTCTATATTTTTATTTAAATAACAATTATTGCTTTACCTCCTTATTTATCAATCTAACACGCATATGTAAACAATATTTATTTATTTTAGACACAGTTATTTTCATTCATGCATGGTCTTCAATTGACCAAACATTTGTTTGAAAATACAGTCTTACCAGGCGCGTACGCAGAACTTTTTTTAGTAGAAAACAATCACTTAAATGCCTATAATCGCCAAATTGGACGTAAGTTTTAATAATAATAATGAAAATTGGATCAAAAATTATTATCGAAAATACAAAACTTATGAAAATCATATTTTTTTCGAAAATTTTGGGGGCATATCACCCCCTGATCTCCCCCCGTAGTATGCCACTGAGTCTTACAATATGTCGTCACTGTCGCTGTGAAACCTCCAATGTGATAAAAAATCATTTAAGTGATTTTGATTTTATTAGAAACAATATTTTATCTCCTGCGTGCTGCTGAAAAGCACACTTATTAAAAAATCGTTACATGACTTAAATTGATCAAAAGAATCCTCCTTTTGTTAGTTTTTTTATCACATTCACAACCAGTTACTGCCAGAAATCATCCGTGAGACACTTCCAAGACAGTCTTTAAAAAGCTGATTTATCAGTTATTTAGTTACCATGTTGGAAAGTTTATAATTAGTTTATAAAATTGTATTTTAAAGCATTGCATATAAATCAGTTTTTCGTCTGCCCTGAGGAAATCAGGTTTTTGAGGTATAGGAGGTTTCACGGCGGCAGTGGCAATGTAATAGGAAAAAAAAATGATTTTTACTCAAAATATTTCTACAAAATTTCTTCGTTTTTTTATATAGTATCGACTAAAAAAATTGATAATGAAAGATGTTTACCAACGACCGCAAGACTGAATAGGGTTTTAGGGCCTCTGTGAGACTAACTGGTCTAACAGAGTTGGTCGAAAAGACAATCGTAACTTTAGATATTCCAGGCAGGACACCAGCCACATTACCATACGAACAAAGCGCCTGGTAACTCATGCACTCTTGTATGACGTAGGCGTGTGTGAGGAGCATAGGAACCCACATATAACTGCCATCGTCTTCTCTCGGTCTGGATGTTCATCAATCTAGAAAATGCATTAAAGTTACGACTGGTTGAACATTAATTTTTAAAATATACTTTTCATCTTTCTACACCTGTCTGGTGATTTTATCTTGTGTGAGGTCTCTTTAATTTACAGCATATATTTTTTTATAACTATAGATTTAAAAAAAAAAAAATCAATCGAATAACCTGATTGAAAAGTGATAAATGCAAATTTATTACTAACCAGCCAAGTTTTTCTTTAATGTTAATTTATATTGTTTAATTCAGCAATTAATTTGTCAATTTTTGCAATCATATTAAATTTTTAATAATTATCCAACGTTGTATAAAAATTCGAGAGATTATACATACTCTGACGTCACAAGTTCAGCCATGTGAAGATCGATCGAGGTTAGGGTTCAGTTCGGTGATTAGTCACAACTCCAAATTTTGAAATTACGTTAAAAATATATTTTTTTGAATAGATTTACTATTTAAATTGTTTGTTTTCATGGATAATAATCACTTGAAAAATTAGCTCATTTCAGTGGTCATTTTAAATTAAAAACATCAATAAAATAATTTTTTTTTTTATTAGAAAAATTAAAAAAAGCTTTATGATTTAACCATCAAATCCAAATATTGTGTTATCTGCCTCTTTTCAAAAATCTTTCCTTTAGGGGTATTACGCTCTCTATTAATAGTACCTCATAAAAATCAAACGTATATTGAAAAGTTTTTGAGTGCTGGAACTAAACAACTAAACCGTATGGGTCCGCGTTTTAAAATTATTATACCCTATGTTTCTTACATTTTATCATTTTCTATTCGAAACTGAATTTTTGTGCAATTACATGTTTAATTTGCAATCTCATTTTTTTTTTTTTTTATCTCGTCTGAGTATCTATATGTATTGGTGTATTTGGTATACAATTAAGTCCAGTTTCATTTTGCTGATTAGGGTATAAATGCACACACACACACACATATATATATATATATATATATATATATATATATATTCATGATAGCGGCTTATTAAATATTATTTTCACTTTTTTGATTAACATTTTAGTTTAAAAATAAATGTCTGGGGAAACAAAAAACAGGCATTATAATAATATTTATCATTTATAATTATCATGACCTATAGGGAAAAATATTTCATACCTAATCTTTTAATAATTTTTTTTTATAAAGGTTTATATTAGTTTTCTGTTTACTTCTTTACCACTTGTCCATCTTTAGTTTATTTAATTTTATATGAATAATTACCTTCTTTTTTTTATTTATCAACATTGCATAAATAGTAATTTTTTGGGGTCCTATTTCATTTCTAATTTAACTCTTTTTGCTGCACATTATACTGTTGATCTTCAATATAAAAATCTGGTGTCTCTAATAAGCTTTATAGAGATAATCTAACTTAAGAATAGATATTAGTTGATTGATTCACATTTTCAAATTTCACTCTTTTGAATTATTTAATAGTAAATGTTAAGTACTTCACAAAGTGTATGTCTTTAGATGCGCTGAGACCTTTGTGGTATAAAACCTTTTAGAGACATTTATACATAAAGTCAGGGTCACTGCGGAGGAACCCCCTCTTTGGCAGTCAATCAAAACATCCTCTGGTGCCCCAAAGAAAGTTGCATCGTTGTATTTGGAAACCTTCCAATGCTGTAAAAACAAGCTGAAAAACGATCGCTGTACTGTTTCTATGAATTAATTACATGGCTGACGACCGTTGGTAGAGGATTACATAATTTAAAGCTGGAACCTGGCCAAGAAGGATCGGGGAGACATATCCTATGAAGAAGGAAGGAGAATGTCACAACTGACAAATATGGACATAAAAAACAAAACAAACAAAAAAATAAACATAAACCCATGATTAAGTATGTACATGGAAACCTTTTATCCAGACTCGGGATATGACGTTTTCCTCTTACAAACAAAGCATTTTTATTCTAACTTTGAATCTTGATTTTTTTTACTTTTACGTATCTATATATGAACCGTTTTCTTTGAAAGTGTAAGTTCATTTTTGACAAAAAGTCAGTTAATCTTTACAAGAATGCATTTTGCTAGGAGCTTTTTATCTATAAACAGTTCTAAAAAAAAATCCTTAAAAATTTTCGTCATTTTGTCAATGTAAATGTACGTAGTAAATGAAATAACAAATGTAATTAATTTGAAAGTGGTGTAAGTCCACTTTCCACAAATATATAATAGCGTGTTTTTTGTTCATTTAAAGTGCTTTTTGTTAACTTAAAGTAAATAAGTACGATTACCTCTAACATTACTAATTATTAATTTCATAACAAATGTGAATTTTATATTATATAATATTCAAAATGGATAATGTCACCATAAAATCGGACAGTGATTCAGGTAGGTATTTATAAAATAATCCTTTATTTTGATACATTTCCTTCAACATTTTAATATTTTATTATTATTATTTTATAGAAAACAAAACAAAACAAAAAATAAAATTTTAAATGGCACATATTAATATAAAGTTGTAATTAAAATAATTCAAATGGCATTATCTGGAGAAATAAAGCTTTTTTGACATATTTAATACCAATTTTATAAAAAAATTGGTTTGATTCAATTGAAATCCCTTATTTAATATTTCATAAATGTATGATTTTCACATTTTGCTGACTTTGAAAGTGGTGTAAGTCTATTAAAGGTCATCAGAAGTATAAATTTATTTAAACCAATACTTTAAAAACGACCACATTATAAAATTAAATCAATTTAATATTTTTAAAACATAAAATGAGCGCATTAACATATAAAAATATTTTTCAAACCATTCAAATACAAGCCCTAAAATATCTCCAGATGATATAAAATGGATTTCACCACTTTCAAGAAAACGGCTCATATGATATATATATATATATATATATATATATATATATATATATATATATATATATATATATATATATATATATATATATATATATATATTTCGAATTCTAGCCTTCAAAGGAATACACGTTTTAAGGTCCTCTGAGTCCAAATAATCAAGTCTCACAAAATGGTGTGTATGTGATGAGTCTAGATCAAAATCCAAAAGTTACATAAAACTGAAATTACATATATAAGGCGTGAAATTACATCTGACTGGGATGTTACAACAACTTTTTCAACAAAAAAAGAGCACTTTATATGATGGATCTTACACATTGTTCTCTAAAAAGACTCCAACGATTTTGATCGAACTCGTTATATCAATGTTTAATTAAATTACCTTTACCATCAGCTAGGTCTTATCATCATTGCAGTAGTCTGACATGGCTTAAAGGCCGAATTTTCAAAATGGCTTCCTATATATGAGTAAACTGTGAACTGTACTGCAATAAAAAAAACTATTTTATAGTATTTTTGTGAGAAAAGACGTAAACAAATGCATGCTGCTGAAATAATTTCAAGTTGTGTTTATGTGAATTCTGTAAATTATATTAAAAAATGGATACTAAATTATTATAGGGTGGTAAGTGAAAGTTGTGTAATGGGCGCACCAGATTTTTTAAAATTTTTATAGTTGAATAGCTCTTCGAATAAAAATGTAGAAGTCTACTCTGAAACAATGATAGTTTATGAAGAATTTTTTTTCTGTTCGCCATTAAGTCTAACGACCACCTCAGCGGCATTTTACTTAAATACTCATAATATTCTCTCCGTCATACACGTAATTACAATAAGCGTTAATAACCTGGCAACAGCTGATACTGATACGCGTTCTCAGAATGGTCGGTTCCTATCTCGGTTGCATAACCAGTAACTTGATATTCCTGAATGTCACCGGATCAAATAACCTAAATCAGGTGGCTGTACCCTAGTCATTTCAAAAACTCTTTTCTAATTTATCAAATTAGCTAATTGTTAGGAAACGAAATTTTTTCGGTCTAGCAGAATAAATAATTCATTTATTATTTATTATAGGCAATGTATTCTTAAGTAATTACTATATCGTATATTTTAATCGATTCAATTAACAACCTAAATATTTGCTTTCCATCGTATCGAGTTACATTTGAAAGATATTCTAATTAATTTGACAATTGGAGTTTATATGAACAGCTTAATTGAGATAATACGCTACAACTTTATATAATTTATGAATAACAAACCATCGAAAATATTGCTGATATTTATGAATGCTCACCATAACGAGCTATTTAACGAGTTATTTACTTTACAACTAGAAGTTCTGAGTTGTATGCTCCATTAGGAATAATCATCTGGGACCGCAGATGTAGCAATACATTTAACTAACCAATGTGTCCGTATGTTGGTGTCTTTGCTTAGTTAGGGACCAGTCATGTACAACAACAGTTATCCTGATTTGCATTAAAGATTCTTTGTGATCATTTCTAGAATTCGTTAGATTCCGAAATGTTTCGTCACAGAATTGATCTAGGCCTGGCGTCCACTAGATCCGTTAAATGCTAATAACTTGCATTATAACCTTCTCCGCGAGATCATTATAACAGGTGCGAACGATTCAAACATTAAGAAGAGAATGGGAACGCGCCCCCTAGGAAGTTACTTGTCACTCGTACGAAATCGCATTTGATCCACTTCTGTTTGAATTTGCTATGCGACAAAGGGCCTTTGACAGACTTGTAAACTGTGACAGATCGACAGATTTATACATAAAGAACACCACCGACCCTGCGTCGGTTAAATCATCATTGTCGTAATGATTTGTATTTTATAGAGCATATGCTAAGGAAATGATGAAGTAATCAGAGTCGACTGGCGGATTTTTTTTTATTTTAGCCCGGCTACAGCCCACAAAAGGTCCAAGGAGCTGGTATTAGTATTAGTAAATTAGCGGTTGATTCATTAAATCACGATATTCTTGGAAGACATTGGAAGTGGTGTAGCTCAGTGGCTAACGGGTAAATCTGGACTCGTTTTACTCTCTGGTTCAAGTGTTGCAGATACTTCATTTCCAGTTTTATCATTCATGGCTAAACTCTGGTATCGATGACTCCCGTGGGGCACACTCAGCCTCAATAAAGGGTACATGACACACCCAGTCGATTGGGTGATGGGGAAACTTGGTGATTAATCGTAATCCTTGCATAATTGATGCTCAAGAAACCGTATTTCTTTACCAAGTGTTGAACCCAAGACTGGATCGTTTTTAGTGGTTCGGATTTTTTTTTTTTTTAGCACTTTGATTAGTAGCTGTGTGAACTAGCTACTCAAGTTTCAGGTTCTTGTTTTAGGAATAAGTGTACCCAAGAAGCACCTGTCCCACGTTTCTATCCTTGACTAATGTTAGTATTATTATCAAATAAACTGAAAGATTTGTGTGTTGTACTGAATTCGGAAGTGTTCCTATATTGGAAGCTTTGAGTTCAATTCTCCAGCCCACCACCATCCTTAGTACTTTCATTTTAAAGTGATAATGGGTTTAGATTTTTGTTTGTTGAAGACCAGATTCATGCTTAGTGCTTGCATCAATAATAGATCGGACCATCAAAATTCTCTTCACCGTTAAAATAACCGCGAAAAAAGATAAAGAGGTCCAATAGCGAAACCTTTAATTCCAGATTCGCTTTGTAGATTCTGGAGATTCGAAGCATCCCTGTTGCGTAGTCCATTGGCTGACGCGTCCCTCGGAAAGCGGTTGTAGTAGTAAAGTAGTATTAAATGGAGGAGGTAAAAAAGAAAGGTAGAAGATGGTGGAGGGGGGGGGGGGGCTGCCACGCCCTGGGCACAACCGGTCCGTTCGCCAGCTCATCCCAATCCAACCGCGAGTCCACCTCCAGTGTTAATCATAACAACGCTACCTACCATCCACTACTCCAATCACTACTCCAATATTCTGTCCACAGCTACTCCAATCGGCACAATACAATAGTCTTAAATCCAAAGTAGTAGTTTATGCGGTAAAAATACTACATATGGTGTTTGCCATTTTCTATATAATAAATATCCGTTTCTTATTCATTCATGTTTCACTGCAATTTTAATCTTTGATCCTCTATAGATATGGATTTGACTAATAATAATAACGTTTTCTTTCAAGTCAGGTCATCACTGACTTTTTTATTTCTCAAAGGCCTTGCACCAGTTCCTTTTTCTTGTTCCGTTTTTTTTATATATAAACTGTTTTATTCGTAAATATTACAGCCTACAACTTGAAGACAATGAGTGACAATGCTTACTGACTTGCCTATCATAAAGAAATATAGTTCTATTTATTATAATAATATATTTTATATTCACTATAAATAATAAATAAAAACAGAGCTAAGTATACATATTTATATGTGACCAGACCTCCCGTTTTCGGCCCGCAGACTTCCTGGTTTTAGGCAATTTGTCCGGGACCCAGAGCCCGTGCGAAAAAAATTAACATTATCCGAAGAAAACTTTTATGGTAATTTTTTGAATCCTTATAGTATTGACATTTAAAAAAAATAGAGTCTACCTGTGGATACTACCTGAAAAAAATGGCGGCCAAAAAAAATTGCAATATTGGTGTTCCATAAAAAAAAAAAATATGGTATATTAAATTAAACATCAAATTTTACGTCTAATGAGTATCACAACAGAATAATTTGGTTAACTAGTGTGTTCGAAAACAACGGTCATAAACAATGATTTTGTAAAAAACAAAGATAGAGTACTATATATGAATCTGCAGATATGCCTGAAAACCAAAAATAGTCACAAAATTGCGAGTTTTTTTGTCCGTAATTTTTTCAGGTAGGTCCGACTGGCATACTCTTATTTTTTTAATGTCAGAGCTCTAAGGATTCAAAAAATTGCAATCAAAGTTTTTATACGTCAATTTTTTTTTCCACGGGCTCTCAATCTATCACGGTGTCCCCAGGATTTGCTGTGGAACGCGTAAATGTCCCGCTTTGAATGATACAGTGGAATCTCAATTATCCGTCCCCCATTTTTACGCGTTTCTCGCGGTTTTTCTAGTAAATTTTGGTCTTTTGTTTAAATTCTAACTTATATATAAATTCTTTATCATAAACAGTTAGCAATCTTATTTTAACTTTTTTTAGTTTTCCATCAGTTTATTTTCCTATTATATATATATATATATAGATAGATAGATATTGGGTTTGATATTTCCATTATATAAATTTAATTAGGAATTGATATGTGATTTGCCACTTTATCAATTTCTAATTAGAATGATCCTTCTATACCATCATGCGTAAGTAAACTCATCATACATTTAAATTACGGTATGGCCTCGACCTCAAATGAAAAGGATCCATTGGGAATTTAGTAATGAAATGTAATTAAAAGTTAATTAGTTAACGCCATAACATTAATTTCCATAAATACGAAGAAGATAATTGACTTTATCAGTGTCAGGTTATGAAGGACACCAGACCAACCGGTTGACCGTGAAATACGATAAGTACCAATCAAATTTATTATTATTATAAATATGAAACACAAAAATGTACATAATATGCAAATAGCGATCGAATTTTTAATTTAACATAATGAATACAAAACGATCACTGACTATATGCGTTTTTCTTCTACCTTTCCCCTACCTTCTCCAACCACCAACAAACTGGATGGTCCTCCTTTAGGGCAGAAAATATCTGGTCTCGTTACATATTTACAATAATCACACTCAGCTTTGGGGATCCCGAATCAAGCTCATGTAAAAGGGGCGAAGCAGGACACTCTGAGATTTCTTCTTCATCTGAGGAAAATTTGAAAGCTTAAAAGATATTAGGGCGGGGATGTAAGATTATTAATACCGTTGGGTATGATTTTGGTAACATATGATGGAGCATTGAAAATTGTTCTAAGGACTTTGGAAGTGCAGGCTAGGACTTGAGAAACTCTCAAAATCTGTGGAATCGCTGAAATTTACATCGTGAAATGTAACTTTTGAAATGTTTTTAATTAATTTTTTTGAGATTACCATCACAACCTGCGGTTCACTTGTGGGACGTAAAAGATGAAATCAAGACTGACCTTTGAATGCTCTTTCTTCATAACCAAAGACGGGGACACGAGTCTTTGAGTTTGTGTAATTTGAGTATGCCTCAGCAGTGTCTTCCCAGATTAGATCCTCGGCTGACTGAACAGGAAATAAATTTATAATTAAATTGGGCTCAAACCTGTATCTATGAGTTGGCGGTCGAGGGCCTTGTCGACAGAGCCAGTCCATCACATCGATTCCTAGTTGATTAGTTTGCCTGTCATAACCAAGAAATGAGTTGGCAGAACAATTTGTTGTGTTTAAGTGTTACAGAGACTGTTTAAATAGTTCGAGTAAAAGTACGTCAAAGTCAGTCCAGAGACAATTCGTGGTATGACGATTCTTTATCGAATTAATGTGTTTTTAGGAAAATAAAACCGATCTTTTTTCAGGGAATGAGCAATCGATCTGGTACTTTTGATGACACGCGATTCTGTGATCACCGTCTCCTAGTGGACGATGGACAGTTAGGCTTTAGGGTGAAGAAGTATTGTTTTTGGTAATGAACCCCATTGTACCCGCGCGCCATTTCCCATGTGCTCTTTCAATTAGCGGGCAGGGGATAATGACCATAAATTAAGACGGAGCCGAGCGAGGACTAACAATGGGAAAGGTGAATCGGAATCCTGAGACCGTTGCAGTGTCCTCCTCGGCCTCTTGCGAAACCCCCAAACTCCTCTCGTCTTGTCGGGATCGAAGGACGTTTTTACGAATTTTTTTTTTGCCCCTTGCACAACAGTTTGTTAATGTGGCGAAAGCTTCACCATCGATCCTCATGAGAAAATTACCAAATAGGCTGACCTCGGTTGCGCTTGATTTGCTCAGTTTTAAAAAGCAGTTCTCATCTCCAATATTTGACTGGCATGGAAATTATACCTAACCTAACATTATACCTAGCCGTTCTCATTAAGTTTCCTGGTATAACGGTTTAAAAAAAAAAATGAGCTTTGATGAGCTAATATGCTTATAGAAAGGAGTTATACCTACTGTACGGAACTTTGCATTTGTATTTAATAATAATTTTAATATAAACGCTAGATGTAAAAGTAAAGTTTTGGAATTGCGCATTATATGTTTTGCTGGGAAAAAAAGTTTTATCATAAGAAAGAAAAATCTAGTGCAGTGCGCGCATCACTCAATTGTATCGTACCTCGCAACTTGAAATAAATTTTAAAATTTTCCATTTAATTTCCATGGAAACATTTATTTTACATTAAATGATATACAAATTGAAATTATTAACTACAACAATCACTTAAAATTATGCGTGTTTCGTCACTCTCCATTATCTTCTACGGCTTTATATCTTAGATATTATTTTTATAAAAGCTTTTGTTTTCCAACGGTATATTATAAATCAATATTACTATTATTATTTCCGGAAATTTATATTCAACGTGGAAAAATATTTCTAGTATTTTCTCCTTTAGTTAATTATCAAATTCCTTTATAGTTTATATTTGTCCATTTTTATTACTACTAGCCTTGGGAGATGGCTAATTGAAATTATAGGTAAGTGAAAGTAAAAAAGTTTATATCATAAAAAAATCAGTACTAATTTATGATTAACTATGTCACACTTAGTTGTAAATTATAATTATTTAAGAATATTCTTGTTGGATCTCATAAAATGCTATTTTCGGGGGTGATGCTAATAAAATATGAGTGAATGCAATGAATGTTTATTAGTTAGTTAATTAGTTATAAATCAGTAGTAAATAATTAAAGTAGAACATTAATGTTGATCTGCAAGCTTGAAGGGATAAAGAGAGAGGAAAAGCCTTGGCAGATCTGAAGTCGCAACAAACGCTGAGAAGTGCTCTTGACCCGGCTGAGGATCGGGCATTCAACACTAAGCTCTGTCCACGTTGTTCCACTTTCCAGGCAACTTAATGACCAATTTATTCGTTAGTGTATTATTCAGTTAATACATTTATTCCTCATTTTTCAATCATTTATCAAATAAAAATAATTATTCGACATCGCATACCTCGTTTGTCATGTCGAATCAAAAGTTTCCTCGAAAGTCGAACAGTGTAGACATAGCTTAACGCATATTCATCTGATTTCGAAGGAATTTACCCCCCGCCACCCACCAAAAAAAAGATTGGAAATCGCCAAAATTTTTTGAAGAATGCCCATTCTACCTCAAAGAAATGTGCTAAAAAGGAATACCAAGCAAGAAGTATCCCAATTGCCTTGTAGTATACGTATATATACGCCAGTAAGCCAGTAAGATATACGCAATGGTCAAACTCGATATTTACAAGATAGTTAAACTAACGATATAAGATACAAGATAGTTCAACTAACGATAGTTCAAGGAATGAAAACTAGAGAGCAGAAAAACCACTATGCTTCTACTACTACCCTCAGCTAGAGCTCTTCGAATTTTACTCAATGGTATAAATTCCTCGAAAGACACATTTTTGGACCAGTATTATTCCATTGCCGTTACCATCCCTTCCAATAAAATATTTGTTACTTTTTTATTTATGTATTTTTTTTTCATAAGATGGTAATTTTTTTAATTAAATTTATTTGTTAAATATACCTGGCACTGATGACCACGATGTTTCGTGCCATAAAATTAAACAACCAACCAACGTTTTGCTACTTTTTTCGTTTTTCACCAAACCCTCGATCGTATTCCCCTTAATTTAAGTCATTCTAAGCCTAAAAATGTCTTCCGTTTGTCAAAATTCCTTACAATTAATATCATTGAGAATAAACCTTAGAGCAGAGGAAGTATGGTTTTCTTTTCACTAATTAAAAAATGGCATACATCTATATAAAGTAATTTGCTTCCTTCAGATAAAAGATCTGAAGTTCTTACAATTAAAAAATAAATAAGAATATTTGTTTAACCTTAATTGAGTAGGATGATTTATTATTCTATAGAATCGACTGTTAATTATTTTGACCTTATCGTTTAATACCCTACATTGTTTGCAAATCCGGTAGATTGCATTGTAGCTCCCAGAACAAGATGCATCCTACAACGTTGCAAACCCCTTGTGTATACATTGTGCATTGATTCGATCCGAGGACGACGCCCCCTTCACAGACACAATAGCCCAGAAATAAGCCTTCTTGTTCCAGTCTGATGGACTGCTACTCATTTGCCTTGTTAATGGCGGACACCGGTAATAACAATGAATTAACTCTATTCAACCGAGCAATAACAATGGGAAAAATACTGTTGCTCTCCTTAATGCTCCTCAAGACTCCAACTGTTTTCTGTTAGTTGATGTTAAATGAAAATAAAATAAAGCGATCAAGATATCTCATCAATTTTTGAGTCTCAGGATTACATTTTATGAATAAAATTAAATAGTGGAAGTATAATTGAGCTCAACAAATATTTTTAATTTTATTTAATTTAAACGTTTTAGCATTCCCGAACTCCAAAAATGTTCCATGTTAAAGTCCCATGTTTTAAAACAATCATCATCCTTTTAAAATACTGAACAGTATTCGATGAAACTTAAAGGCTTTATAGCTGTTAGTCCAGGATCATTTTAAAATCAAGTGTTTTGTGAAAAAAATCTTCCGCAGTGCAGACATAAAAAAGTGAAATGTAAAACGATTGTAAATAATAACTGATCTTATGCGATCTACACAACATACATATATATTTATTTCAGTGTAGATTATCTATTTTTTGATGGCCTTAATTTCACTTTTCCCTTAGATATATAAAAAGAAAATATTGCGCGAGTCATTCTCAGCTAAAATTATTTTTCAGGTTCAGACTCAACTTGAAATTTTAAACTGAGTAATTTTTATTTTGTTTTTTAAAATTTAGTTATTTATTTATTTTATCATACAGAAAGCATATTTCTGCTGCAATTTTGATATATTGTTACGAAAATCGTCTCGAAAAATATTTTGTTTTTTCTTCAAAATTGAACTGAATTCGATGGAAACGTTGAATAAAATATCTATATACATGGTTGAAGAAAAAAACATTGTTTTCGTAAGGTCTAAATGTCTCTAGGTTAAAATTAAAATAGCTTGAAAATTGTCACAAATCTTTTATTGACGTTTCGAAATAAATTATGTTAATTTTCAAGTGTAATTTAAAAGTAAAAAAAATTTAAAGTTATTAAATCCGAAATTTTAAAATGGTTATAAAAAAATCTTGGAACTTGTTGAAATGTCGAACTTTTTTCGAAAGGATTCAGTGGTGTTTTTGAAATTTAATTTTTTTTTTTTTAAAGAAGGGAGCACGCAAATGATACTATCCTATGATTTTATGTCAATCTTTATTTTAGCAAATTATTTTTGGCATTTCTGTATTATTAGAATCAATGTCACGGAAGTATATCATGTTTTGATCAGATTCCGTATTCGGTATATGCTGTAACGCTGAGAGTGAACCATAGGATTTTAATCTCCCGTAGCCAACATTAGAAGGGCTGTGAATGATAAAATATTGAACTAGTTCTATTAGTCTCACATCCGATTTCCATTTTGGTTCAAAACTCTTGTATTTTATCATTCTTAACATCTCCTATTCCGTTTTAATCTTTCGCAGGTTTCTCTTTTAGCTATACATTTATTGGTATTAATAAGGCAACGTGAACTGGTACAAAACATTAATACTATCTATCCATTATAAATCGTAATTCTGTAAGCCGTAGAATTGAGCCTTCGAAAAGGCGCCAGGCCATATATTGCTGTTATATCTAATATGTCCTACTACTGAAGCTCTTTTTTCTTATATTTATTTTAATTTAAGTTTAAGGCAAAAAAAAAAAAAATAATAATATACCCTATTATGCAATAATGCACTCCTCCTTTCTAACAGTTCCCAGATAATTTTTAGTAATAAGTACCATACATGGCAAGAAACTGTTGAATTTAACATTTAGTTCCATCCCTATCCTAACCATTTCCAAAAAGTGAGCCATTACACTACTCAAGATGTCTAAAATTCTACTTTTCTTATTGCCTTGGTCCGAATATATATATCCTTCCATTCTAAACCTAATTATAACCATTACATCTGTAAGAATTGTGAACAAAAGTGTGTAAGTCGAAAATTAAAACTGTTCAAGATGACAGTTTCAAATTTAAATTAACTTTAATTTAAAAGACTCTATAGCAATCTTGTAATTTCAAATAGTGATATCTTTTTACCACTTTCGTTACTGATTTAGCCATTTTACTCGATCTAAAAGTGGAATTTTAAAACTCAATGGTATTATGGTCATTATGGTTTTGGACCATTTTCGTCCTAAGATGATTTACACTTATTCACAATTCTTACAGATATACAAACGTTATATTTTGAAGATAAAAAAATCCTTATTAATTTATTACTTATATGTTTTGCCAAATCAAGCCCATCTAGAGGATATAAAATTTACCATTGTTTCATATTCCTAAATAAAAGCCTTAAAAAAATAATTTGGTATGTAATTAGGATACATAAATTTAAAGTGTAGATTAAAACCCTAAGATATCACACTTTAACTCGTGCTAAAAACGCAATATGCGGTTTCCATTAATACTTTTGCCTATCCCAATGTTTATATATTATTAATACAAACTTTCAACAATGGTACTAAAAATCAAATTAGCAAAGATTGATTATAAAGGTACAAATTATGGTTTTGGACCAACGTTCCCCCCGGGATGGTAATGTGGTCAACAACACGATCCAAGTAATTAATCGGTAGTAGCTAATTCAATTAACTCAATGTCTATAACATATTGCTTCTAGGCTATTTAGAGGTTGTTGCCCTCAACTCCATTGTCTTTTTGTTTACAGGAAGTCACCTCATCCCGATCACCATCAGCCAACGCTCCAGCGCTTGTGAAAATCAGCCCTTAACTGTGGAGTCCGACGTTCACAGCTGGGACAGAAACTGCCGCATCTGGCCAAAAGGTTTTATTTTATTTATTTAAATTAAATACTGTATGGCGTACCTGTAATACTGTATACTGTATGTATACAGTAAATACTGTATGTATAAATTAAATGTCGCATGGCAGCGATTTGCAAAGAAACTACACATTGGTAGCACTCCAATGATAGTCTTTGTCAGAAGGTCTCGAGGCCATCTTCTTTAAATACGCCTCAGATGATTATCGGAGATAGATTGGGGAGCTAGATTAGAAACTTGCGGTTCCGCGGGTACGGATTTTTAATGGACGGACTGCTGCATATTTTGAGCCAAATCTATTTACTACATATCTGAAGTGTTTATGAGGCATTTTATTTGAGACTCGATGGGGAACGTTGCGTAGAATTTTGGATTGCAAGGAAATTTGATGGTCTAGAAATTAGATTATAGTCACGTATTTGAGTATCTTGAAATGAAACGTGAAAGCATAAAACATTTGTATAATTAACTGTGGAGTAGTCTGAAACGATGAGCAGTCGTTTAAGTATTGAATGAGGCTTCCATGTTAGCCTCTTTTCCAGATGAAGTCCTAGGTAGTTTAACTGGGATACCCTTAATACTAAAGGGTAAAATGTTTTGAACAAATATTCTTTCTCTTTTTAATTGTTTTATATGAATAATAAGAAGTTGAGCAAGACTAGTTATTGCTTTTTTTTTTTTTTTTTTTTTTTTTTTTTTTTACATTTCACACACCAACTCTGTTCTTCCTTCAAAGCGTATAAATCTTTCACCTTTTAATAAAGATTACTAAAGAATGCGAAGTCGACCGGAAACCATAATTTGCTAATGCTGAAAAAACGGCAAGTATTTCGGTTTCTAAATCACGTCTGAAACCACTACAGAAATGTAGGATACCTTGGTACGATCCAATTCACAGCAATTGTGTACCTGATCTCTCTTAAGTGGCTAGCCCATGTTCGCTATCGAGGACGGCGTTCGTGTCGGCTGTGATTCATGGTCATGTTCCTCGGAACTCTATGAAACAGTTCGGGAGCTCTTTTTTTTTTTTTTCCCACCTAGTTTCCTGACCCACTAATCCGTGGTAAGCAAGAGATCGCACTTCAAGAAAATTACTGGCCTTTATGGGAAATGGGGGGAATTTTCCGATCTTGGGTTTGACAGAGATGGGGCGTACTCAAAGGAATCCGCCTTCATCCGTAAAACCGAACTGACCCGAAAATGAGGACGTGCGATACCGTTACTAACTTTTGAAGCCTATCCAATTAAGTTTTTTATTTTAAACAAGAGTTTTTTTCTATAACTCACGAACTCGGCTTTTAAAAAGTCTTAAGGTTGCAGTTACTTTTTTTATGGCTCATGAACAGAGATTTGATATTTGTGCAATTTTATACTTCGTTGCTGTTTTTTTTTTTCATTTAATTACATTATGATTTTATATCTTTCTGTATCTGGGGATAATTTTGTGTGTGTGTGTGTGTATATATATATATATATATATATATATATATATATATATATATATATATATATATATATATATATATATATATAAAGAAATATTTTTGAAATTTTTATTAATTTAAGAGTAAATATCTGGAAAGTAAAATCAATAACTTTCAGATAAAAACAATTTACAATATAATATATATGAAGCTTGTTTGCAATAGTTTTCCTTCACTGTTGTACTGTATATATCATCAATTTAATTTACGGCTTCTCTTTGAACACATCTGTTTTATCTGTTATATTTTTTCTTTTTAAACAAAAAAAACAAAAGAGGATATGTATATTTAATTTGAAATTAATAATGTGGGTCGTTTGTTTATAATCCTATTGTTTTTTTACACATCAGAATTTTTTTTCTCATTATTGTTTTCATTACTAAATGTTGTTAGCTGAAAAAAAATCTATATTATTTCTTTTATAATGGACTGAATAACTATAGTTGTTTCGTGCGTGATAGAATTTTCTTTTAATTTTTTTTTCCTCCTTATCTTGATAAATTATTCTTTTTTTCATGATCATTGTTTATTTAATTGATTTCGGTGTTAGGGCATTCTTATTAATACTCATTATAGGAATAATTACTTTGCCAATTTCATTATTCATTTTATAGCCTTTGCCTACATTATATTGTAAAATTAATATTAATTATCAGTTTTATTATCAAGCTTGTATTTTAACTGTCGAATAGGGCACGCACTATCACGAAAATAATCTTAATATCATAGTAATCTTAGTATAATAATCTTAGGCAAGTAACTAAAGGAAGATTCTTGTGAGCGGAGCGTAGGCCAGGATGTTACGCTCAAGGAGGGATAAGCCTTCCCCTTCTACGTAGCTTCAAACAGATACCTGAAATGTATTTTATAATATTTTATAAATATTTTTTTTGTTTTTAACTATTATTTTCTTTACATTCTTTCAATCACTTGCACTAATTCCTAAGTTGATTGCTATTTAAATAAAAAAAGGTTGTTGTTAGGCGCATACGTACAAAAAGGTTCTGCCTTAAGTGGCTTACTTATAAATATATAGTCCAAAAGTAAAAATAAAATTTCCATTGTGGGAAAACGGACAGTTTCTCTTTTATTTATATATATATATATATATATATATATATATATATATATATATATATATATATATATTATATTATATTATTTCATAGTGGTTGTTGCCATCTTGTTTTTCCTAGCCTTGATGAACGCCTGGAACTTAAACCCAAAAGTCGGAACACATTAAAATAAGTTTATACTTATTTGTGCATTTTTTTGTTTCCTTACCGCTTCCCCCAAACAACTTCTATCGGGATAAAAATTAAATAATTGATTGAAAAGTTCAGATTTTTTCCTAACGCCATTGACATGAATATATCTTCATGAAACGAGACCTGAATCTGAAAGTAGGTTTCTTGATTATGACTTAATTGAATTTCAACTGTTAATTACTATGTAATATTTATAACAGACAAAGTAATTAATATTTATGGGGTGAAAGGGAACTTAATGTGCTCCAAGGGCTCTGGCATTACTTTTAATTATATAGTAAACACCTGAATTTTTAAGACTTATTTATAATTAACCGATGAAAAGTAGATTTTTTTTTTAACCTTTAATTTTCTATTAGACTACTTTTGGCGACGATTTCAGAAACTATAAGAACTGTCAATTTCTTGTGGGTTTTTAAATACTTGTATTATCGTTTTTTCATTTATTGTGGACATTATATTACTATACCCAGATTTTTAAAAAAGCAACTAATAAGGATAAAAAATGATTATTGGATGTTAAAGTTTTAAAATTTTCCGAATTGATATACCTCTTATACATATAATTCCTATAGTTTATATATATATATATATATATATATATATATATATATATATATATATATATATACATATATATATATATATATATACATATATATACTACACATACCTCTGTGTTTGTGCGTGTTTTCTTATGAGGAAAGAAAACATATTTATGTATGTTTTCGGCAAAAACATATATAACAGACAATTTCACATTACAAAATAAAATATTTCTTCTTAATTTGAGTTTTATTATTATTTTATTTCTATTGTTTTTATTTTTTTATTACATTTATGGAACTACAGAAAATGTTTCTTTGATGTGTTTGAAATAGATAAAACCTATTTTTTTTAAACTTATTTAATTTTTCTGAATGCTACTTTTTGTTAATTTTAACGTATATTGGCCCAGTTTTTAAAAGAGTATGAAAATTAAAAACAATTTTTGCTGTAGGAAATTTATGGCACTTTAGAATGGTTTAATCGGATTCATTGTTGCCTCATTATATTTAAAATTATACGCTTTGGTAGTAAAAATTTGAAAAAAAAAACACTGAATATTTAAAAAAAAAAATAAGTACAGTCAAACATCAAATTATTTTATATACATTACATTTTGATTATTATTCAACCATTTTCGAGCAAATTAAATTTCATTGAAAAGGGTTTGTCAAATATTATCTAGAAAATCAGTCATTCATTATTGTTTGTTAATGTATTATAATTGATTGAGGTACTTATTTAAATATTTTAAATGTGCACTCCAAATTATTTAAATTTCTAAAAATTTTACAGACATAAAACTGTTAGATAATCATCCCAATCATGGACCCTATGCGAGAAAAAAATTATATTTTAAGAAACCATTTATTATTTTTTATGTTTATACTTGAAAATGTCTGAATAATGGCTGAAACGTGGCAGATAGTTTTTAATATATAAAAAAATGCTGTTGGGAGTTTCAGCTGTACTTAGGCATTCTGATGGAAAAAAAAATTTGATAGAGTCTAAATGAAATTTCTTACAAAAAAATACATACCTAGAATATTTTCTGATCGAAGGATTTTTCGAATTACATTTCTTGCAAATTTTCTGTGCAATAAATGTAATATATAATTAGTAACAAATAAATTAAATGATAGTATAAAAATAAATTAATAACGGGCAAGAATGAAATGATTAAATAAGGATGTAAAAAACAGATAAACTAGACTCTATAGAAATAAGCAACAATATAATAATATAAATAATAGATGAAAAACTGACCATTTGAATTATGTGAGATTGAGACAAGAACTGAACTAGACAGTTGTTGAGGAAGAAAGTTGGGAGTCTAACTGTTAGATAATTTGTAATTCAATTATGACTTAGGATTTAAAAAGTCATTTCGACAATATAGCTTTCCTGTAAGTGGAAAAAATTACTCCACCGATGTCAGCTGCATAGATACTTATTTTTGGGATCTTGAAACTGTATATAAACCGCTTAAAAAATATCGAAAAGAAAACAACTGACATTAAAATTTATTCACTTTGCAATAAATGTTTATGTAGCTTTTGGGCTATTGATTCCCAGAGTTTGTCCTCTGAGACCTCTCTAAAAAATATATTGCTATAACTGTTTTTTTTTTAAATTGTTAGAAGTATGCCTGAAATTGTTGATATTTATTTCAATTTATACAATCTCTTGATGCTGGATTTGGTACAAGATGTTCTCTTGATCCCCGACCAGGCGGTAATGACATTCTTAGAGCTGGAGATGACGAGGTCTTTGTATAGGTCGTTCCCGTCCCATCGTCCCATCCTGCTGGACCATTTCTAACGGGACAGTCCGCATTAGGGACCATTGCTGTGCTTCGTTGCCATTATCGAGGATCCGAGAATTATTACATGTGTTCTCAGGCATAGTTATTGAAAGATCTGCTAAGTTTTCGCTAGGTGATTAGCAATATGTTCTTCCTGTGGTTAACGGTACTGCAGAAAGATAGTATTTTGGACTTTATTATTACTAATTTACGAGTAGTTAAAAAAAAAAAAAGAAAAGATTAAACATAATTGAAATAAATTTACATTTATTAGATAATAAAATATGATATACATATGGCAGTATAGCCCATAATTCTTCTGAATCTTCATTAGACGAATCCACTTTTTCGTCAGGTTCAGCGATAGCTTAGTGGTATTTTGAATAATAAAATTTATGTTTCACATTTAGATATTTTTATCTCAAAATTTCGTTTAATATGGACTTAATAAAGCATTAAAACCCCTATTTTTATGATTGTATTTTAAATAATATTTATCTGTTTTCGAAAGCCCTCTCATACTAATACCACTATTTTTTTGTAATTTGTTTCACTACCTCTTACTTGCCTATTGCTTATATTAATGGATGCCTGCAAAAATTCGTTTTGTTTATGCATCCAATTTTCATCTTATCCGAATTTTCGATCTAAACAAAAAATCACGAAAAATGTTGCAAAAAAAAAAAAAAAAGTATGAATCTAATAAGGAACAAGTGGTGCTATTGTATCAATATAAAAATCGGGGTTTTTGTGCCAAAATCCGGTCTATTGGTATTATTGTGTTAATGTCGTATTTATACATAAAAAAAAGAGATAAACCTCAGGCGATCTTATTATTTTCTAACTATTGCTTAGTCCAAATAAACATAACTAAGAAAGCATACTTGGTTTAAAATGCCTCCCGAATAATCGAATTTTTGTCCATTCACAGTGCACAGTTTCTAAACCCCCGCAGGGTTCGCCCAAGCAATGTTAAAAACCTTTTGTCATCGTAATTGGTCGATTGAAATTATAATTTCTGTTTCACCTTCTGTTATGTATTGTGCGATTATTAAACTGACAAGTCATATATATGGGGCATTATGAGCCGAATCTGTCATTGTATTTAAATTGTACGGCCTGCGGCTTTATCTGACCAAACTTGGTTAAGTTGTTTGCTAACTGGTACTTATTGTACCAGTAAAGTATAGTTACTTACTATGGCACTAAAGTTTCCAGAAATATTCGTAAATGCCAGAAGAAATAATAATTTTTCTGTTTATTGATATCTTTATCATACTAACATGAATTAGTTTTTAATTAATTAATCGGTAGGAATTATTTGTATGAATATGTGTGTGTGTATATATATATATATATATATATATATATATATATATATATATATATATATATAGGAAAAAGACTGCCACAGTACGAATAAGTGGAATTTTACATGTGAAGCGTTTGAATTTCGCCTGCTTAGGTTTATCGCTGTTCCTCAACTGACTGGTAAAACATTAAAAACTAAAAAAAAAAGTATTCATTTTTTGATAATTTAATCATGAATCAAATTGTGGCAGTTTTTCATAAAAAAAACAATGACAGCTCCTTTAGCGTTTATGTATAATAAAGACACATTAAAAAAAAAAAAAAAAAAAAACAGCAAACAGTTTTTACAAAACAATAAATTTAATTATAAAAAAAAATAAATGAATAGCTCAAAATATTTTATTGAATGTGTTAAAGTACAAAATAATATGTTTAACATAAATGATGCTATCAATTTCAATACATAACCAAATTTTTATATTCTTTGACCATCTAAATGACATAATAATGGTAATAAAACATTAAAAATAATTTATTATTGCCTTTATCGAGACAGTCTTTATAAAGCTACTCCAGTTTGAAGGAAGTCATTATGTTTGGATAGTAAACTTACAATAGTTAACAACGTTTTTTAACTAACAATGTTTTTTAAGTGCGGTAAATATTGAGATTAAAAATCTGGCATTTATTCTTAATGAAATATACATCACTGGAAGTTTTCTAAGCAAAAAAAGCAGGAACAAAAATTTTCGTATTGTAGAACTTCTATATATATATATATATATATATATATATATATATATATATATATATATATATATATATATATATATTCTCTGAGACAGGGGCATATTTCTTATATCTAAAATATAAGTCTCTCAGACGAATATATATTCTTGCCAAATAAATTTAGGAGTTGGCTAGATTTTGTTTGAATAATAAAGCGATAGATTTCAAGATTTTAGCCTTGAATGTTTTTTTTTTTCTTCTTCTTGATTTAGTGTGTTTTTTTTTCTTCGATTCTAAATACTTCAATACTCTGTTTTAGCAGTTTATATATGCTTGAAAACTGAATGCATATTCATATTTATCAGTTTCCTGCCGATTCATAAATTCGCCTCTTTTTCACATTCCTCTCAGATCATTGGACTGATGTTAAATGGTGCGAAATGGTGAACCGTCCAAAATTGACGCTGCTATCTTGAGCAGTTAATCACTAGCAGTCGAATGGCGTGTTGACAGAGGGACACTTATCAACATTGTTCTCACATCGTACAATCCCATGATAAGCTGAACCCGGGTCGTGAGAACTCATTCCGCCTCATTACAATATAATACTCCAGGGATTACTTTAAAGTTGTGGCCGGCTGGAGCTAGAATAAATTTCCTCCACAATGCTGGTTCCAGTGGCCATTGGCTTAAACTTTTTATGCGCGGATGTCATCGGATCCATAGGCGGTATGGGTGTCTGCGGGAAATTATGCTGATAAGGCTTGATTTGGTGGAAGTATGCGACACAGTAATAACAATAAACTAAACAAATCATCTATCCACTCCCCGATAAAGGTCTATACAAATTAAAATGAAGTGAATATTTTGTAAATGTATTTATATGATATATGTATCATATGTATATCATTAACGTAATAGCATATACTAAAACATATCATGTTTGAAAATGGACAAAATAAAGAGGGTCGAAACTTCATATTTTGTTATGTTATTTAATAAAATTTGTTATAAAATTTTATTAGTAAAAATGCTGGGATTATATTAGAATCTTCCGAAATGGTTCTATAATTTATTTCTGATTTTTTTTGTCAAAATAATTAAATAGCCTAATTATATTATAATAACTTACTATTTATTGTTTTTAATATTCTGTTATTATCTGTTTCTCCTATCTTGGCTTGGTTTGTCCGATTTTTTTTTTTGTTTCTTGTTATATTTTTATAACTTATTCCGTACTTGCATATATAGTAAGAGACCATTGTGATTCAATAGAAATACTTAATCAGTCCCCTGTAATGCGTATTGGCTGCATCGAATTGTTTACTCCCTTTTTACCATCGTGAACATCGCTGCCCCCCCCCCCCTCCCCTCCTCCCTTAGTAAATTCATGATGTGATGTGCTTCCCGGAATGGGAAACAGTATTGGTTTCAGAATTTTTCAAAGGCCGTTCAAAAATTTGCAATATAGGTGGGTATTGAAAGCATTGGAATAAAATATGTCCCTTTTAACAGACTAGCTGGTACTGTAGTAAAGAGAATAATATAGCTACCATTAAATCAGTTGAATAATATTCATAAATTCTTTGATTTATTATGATTTCAAAACTCTTGCTGCCTATTTGTATTATAATAATGGTGCTTGTGTTATTACAGAATAATGATCTGGTAGCGGATTTTAAAGTTAAAATAAATAAATAAAGTCCTTACTTTTTTTTTTGCATATTTAGTTTGCCTGCTCCTTTTAAACAGTTCTACGAATATATATTCGTACAATTGCGTTTATGAAATCCATTTTTATTTTGCATAAGGGAATAAATAAATAAACCAAACATTTTATAATTTAAATAAATTAATAAATAAGCATTTTGATAACAACGGTTTTTTATTAATTATTAAATCTTAATAGAATATGAAGGAAGATTCAACACACGAAGCCTTAAGTCACTGAATTCCATTAAACAACTAATCAATCGACGTTTCGCCAAGCATGTATTTAGTGTAAGTGTCTAAAGGTGCCCATGAATGCTGCTTGATCAAGCATACTTGACTGTGTGTTGGGTAATTTTGTTCAAGCAGTATGATTGATTAAATTCGAATCATCCATGCTTGACCAAGCCTCGCTTTTCAAGCAAAACTGATCGTATGTGGCATTTCGGCTTGATCAAGCTTGTGTTGCCAGATTGGGGTTTTTCCCCTAAATTCAGGAAAAAAGAATACAAATAAATACAATTGTACTGAAAAAAAAAATGAAAAGAAAAACAAAAAAAAACGAAAAAATTAAAATATAAAAATATTGAAACAATCCAGAGTTAAAACAACGTCAAAAACAATTACTCACAATTAAACAGAATTTCGTGATTGGAGGATATAAAAATGGTAAAAATAATAAAATGATTTACAAAGTTGATATCATATAGGTATCATCAAGAAAGGAGAAAGAATAAAAAATAAAATATAAATATAAATCATCTATATCGACAGGTTAGTTGTTTTCCGTAATTTCAGATATTCTAGCCTTCGTGTGTGGAATCTTCCATTTATATCCTAACGTTATTTTAATTATTTTATGTCTCTTTTCGATTTATTGCCCTTTTATATTTAAAAAAATAATTACAAGAATTATTTTATGTTACCTAATTAATAATTATTGTTTCATATCTTTTTTTTTTTTGTCTTTTGTTCTTCATTACCTCAACAACTTATTACCTAGTTATAATATTAATTCGAAAATAGTTATATTTTATATTTCTACTACTCCATTTTCAATTCTGACCTTTTCGTTACGCGTTAACATTGCATTGATAATAGTTGCATATTTAATCACGTCTTGCATCATGTTTGAAATTTAATCAACCATTCCATGCATCCCAAACGTTTTTATCTTTCTTCGAAAACGTATTCCTGCCTTCTTTTGCTGAAGAAGAGGATATGGACTCGTCATGGAACCATTATAAAAGACTAGACAAGAACGTGCCTTGTTAAACTACTTCACTAGATAAACGCCCAGAGCTCTTAGAATAGACTTGTGAAAAATCAACATGACCATTGTCTGACCTATTTGGAGATATAGCTATGCGTTTCAACCGAACAACTTCGTCCCGTATACAATCCTTCCAAAGTTTTTGAGTATCAAACAGACCTTCAAGTTCTTAAGGTGTCTTTACGCATTTTCCAAACATTTGAGTAGAAAAAAAGGGTTTCGCGGTGTTGGAACTCTCCTAAGCATCCTGCCAACTCAAATGCATTTCATATAAAAGCTAACTCAAATTTGTTTCGAATTGTAAATTGTAAATTCAAATTACACACGAATTGTATCAGCTTTATAATTCCTGTATTTGATTATTAATTTTGTTAAATAAATTTAAAATTGTTGATAATTATCAAATTGTCAATATTGATGACTATTTTAAATATATTCTAAGAAAACTTTGTTTCTTTGGAATATTGCTTCATTTTTCGTTGTTGAAATTTCTCAATCTTCTTGGATCGCTTTCAATTTGATATCACTGATGAAGGCGCTACCTCAATGCTACATCTGTGACCGTTGCGTTGGCGGAAGGATGTTTCTTTTGTAGCCTTCTAACGGAAAAAGGAAAAAGGATCGAAGGAAGAAAAGATCGTAACGGCAAAGGATAGGTATAGGGAATTATTCCAATCCCCGCTGAATGAATCTACATTAAAAATGACCGTTCGCTTTTCAGTACTGTGACGTTTTTCTCTATTCACTTTTCTTCGCAAGATCCTGCAACTAGTTGATGTAATGGATAATAGATTTTATAATAATAGAGTAATATGGGCTATAAATTATTTAAATCGAAGGTTTAAATACGTAGTAATATTTTAAATAATAATTAAAATGCAATATCCATCAAACTTGTACCCATATTTTTGACCTTATGGTTTATTAATTTGGTTTTATCACATAATATTTCAGTTTTATGAGAATATGAGTTGATGCAAATAATTAATAAATTAATAATTAATTATTATTTTGAGCAGAAATTTATTTTTTTAGATTTACGACAGGACGATTCTCATACTTGGTTAAAGATTATCCATTTCGCGATTGGCCATGATGAACCTCCAAGGATTGAACATTATCTTTTCAGTACAACTCCAGTTCTGTCACCACTTCGAACTAAAATAGCCCTGATGATGGTTCGCATGATTGAGCCGAAACGTCGGCTTGTATAATAAAAAATATACTTTTTTGACTGCATCCTGATGATTTATTTCATTATATTGACATCGCAGTCGATCAAGCAACACCAATAATAAAAATGTGTTTCATTTAGCCAATTCTAAACCATGTCTTCTTATTTGAATGCAATGGCGAATTAGAACCGCCATTTATCATTGCTAATGAATGAGATTGGCCACACGCATTTCCTTCTTGCCCTCATTGATTGTGAATAGCTTTGGGTATGGAAAGGATCCCGAACAAAGAGATATTGTCTCGCCGAGTCAGTGGTCACTTGACATTGCAAACCACTAGTTATATATTCAGCGATTCGAAAATATTTTTTTCGAGTTTAATTTATAATTTATTTTCTGATTTCAAAGGGATGTTAAAATCCATCAAATAAATTTATGAATTGATATAAAATTATGATTTAATTAAATTGGAAATAAAATACCTCAGCTAAAACAGATGAAAAATCGTAATCGGTCAAGATGAAGGTTTCGTTTTCTTAATTAATTAAAATGTTTTAAGATTCTCTTAATTCAATTTTTTTTTTATAGAAAAATACATAAATAAAACAATGCAAAAAAGTCAATTAAAATCGACGATAAATAAACAATAAGCACATATATGATAGAAAATGCACAATACATAAAAGAAAATGGATACAAGCTTAAATAACAAATAAAAAACAGAATAATAACAAAACAAAAAAAAAAGTTTTGGAATGAACCCCTCCTCCCTCCTCCAAAAAAGTGCAAAACCGATAAAACTAATTATATCTTACAAAAATTGTTCTGTGTTGGTCAATCAGTTTGTCACACACACATCTTATTTTTTTTTTTTTAACTTTAACTTCTCAAAACAGAAATATTCAGAATATTTGCGTTACATTAAAGTAGTGGAAAATAATTGATAACGACCGATCTGATAAGGACCGGAACTAGGTGAGGGGGGGCAAAGGGCGGCAGAATTAAGAGGGCGGCAAATTTGAGCGAAATTTTATTTTTAGGTTTGGCAAAAAATATTTGTTTCTACTTTTTGATTCTTTAGACCTTTATTAGTCAATAAATTAACTTATGAGATGATGCTTATTTCGAAATATATTACCTAAAATGCTGTTTTAAAACTGTGACTTTTATTGGAGGAGTGGAGGGGATGAAAGTAGGAGCGGCAAAATCAAGCTTGCTCCCCTTGCAAAAGTCCTAGTTCCGGCCCTGAATATGATGACCAGCATACTCCTATTTTTTACGAGCTACTTATAAATATATCTTTAGGAGAGGTTTTCCTCGGTTTGGAGATAATAATTGTTATTTTAAAACAAAGAAAAAAAATACGTGTATTGTAGTAATAAATTTACTTTCTAAATTTTCAGGATTATGGCTCAATACGACTATCTCCTTTATCATGAAACGATTCAGTTTCGTTACGTATTGCGTAAAGCACTTCTTGAGAAAATATTAAATGTCTGATATTATAATGAATGGATGTGAATTAAGGCGTCGAGGTCAAAATCATCCGTAGGCAAGCTCACGCACACGCAAACCACCATTTTCGTCAGAATCGTTTCCCAAGTTTACGCTGAGGATTGCAGAGCTAGGCTGATCGGTTTACGAGCTGGTTGCATATTCAACAGGCAACCTCTGATGGAATTAGGAATCCTTCTGTTGAAATGTAAAATGCCTCCGCTACTTTGGTGTAACAATTTTGAATCGGGAGCGGTTCCTTGCTTTTCACGTGTGGATAAAGATAAGGCCACAGTAATTCCATATGTGTTTGTATCATAACTGCAATTGTTATTGTTTTTTTATTAACATTCTTGTCAATTATTAATTGTTCGATTTTCTAACCTCGCGTGTGAAGAGGTTAGCTATACTTCAATGAAGCATTAACTAGAGGATTCTCCAGCCAACTTCATGTACTTTAGTATTTAATTATACAAAGGGACAAAAGTTTCGAACGCTTCAATCCGATGTTTTGAATGGTCTTTCTGTATTCCAGATTTAACACCTACTGATCACCTTTGGGTTGGACTGGCCAGAAGAATAAAGAGACGTCCAACTTCAGCGGAATCGCTTAGAGAAGTGGGCGTTGAGAGAATATGATAAGCCTTTCCCTGAAACCCAATTGAGTTAATGCCACTTCAAATGCGAACCATAATAAACGCAAGAAACCTCTTATTTTAATATTAATTTTACACAAATAAAAACCGAAATAAGAAAGTTTTTTTTTTTTTTACTTTCTCTTACTTTTTTTTTATTTTTTATCTTCTCATATGACTATTGTTTTTTATTTTAACAAATTGTGGATGTATTAAAAATTAGTTGATTGGAAACCATAACAGATAATGAAGGGTGGCAACTTCTTCTAGAATAAACTCAATTTATTGCAACGTTGTTTATTGTTTATATATACAGGGTATGGGAGGGGGGGAGTGGTTAGAAATAACTGATTCATTTTGAAACAAACAAATATCTTTATAAACAAACTGGTTTTATGTTCACAAAGTTCATTGAAAATAATTTTATTCAGCGGGTTTTAAAAATTACATCATCCAAATGTTGGTCATTCCTGACGTTCCCCGAAATTTTCCATCATCTTTCTAATAATTTCTGGTAGAATGGCATTGATTTCTTGTCAGATCCTCTCCTTTAAATCGTCCAGATAATGAGGTCGGGGTTTAAACCTCTTTCTTGTAATATACCCAGAGAAAAAAAAAATCGCATGGGGTTAATCTGGGGAATAAACAAAGTCATCCCTCAAAAAGATCAAAGTGTCGGGGAACATTTCCCTAAGCGAACATCGAGGTGTTTGACCCATGGAACCACACATAATCTGCCTCGATTTCATCCAACTTAAGATAGTCTCCAGAGCGTGGGATCTCTAGTGCGTAGGAGTTTACGGTCGGAGTTCACAGTTACCTTTACACCCCTCTTCCTCAAAAAAGTATGGGCCGATAACAAAGAAGTTACCAAGATCCGCCCTGCGAGCCCTCCCGAAATAGGTCAGTTATTCCACCAGAGATGACTCAAAGGGTGATTTCTGGGAACGTCTTCGACAATGCCAAGTTAATAAAGGCCGACATTTGGAAGATGTAATCTTTAAAACCTACTGAAATAAAACTATTTTCAATGTAGTTTTTAATAATAAAACCATTTTTTTTCTAGATGAATTAATTTGTTTTTTACTGCCCTTCAAAATGTGTGTTATTTCTTCTCCACCCTGTATTTACTGTTTAAAATTTTTACTAATTGATAATCAATGTTGTTAAGTATTTTTTCTAAAAACAAAAAACAAGCTTATAAGGTTCTTAATGGTTCACCATGATATTTTTTATCAATTATCATCCTAAAGTGGGCGAAGATATTATGAATAATTAAGATGAATTCTCGCCTCTAAATACATTACAACTGGGATTCAATATAAAAATAAATGCTTGCATAAATCCCATTTTTACTAGGGCTGACATTTTTAAAAACTTATTACTTGATGAGAACATGTATTTCGTAATTAGCTAAGAATAATTAGCTATCTAAATTATTTAAATAATAACATGACTTTATAAGTTCATAATAAAAAAAAAATAAAAAAAATAACAATGAAGCATTTCGTTTTTATAAGGGTCAGTAATTCCACACCGCTCATCTCCAACAAATGATACTGATAAACATAATTGAAAAATTGAATTGAAGATTGTCGGTTGTGAGATATTAATGGGAAGATCCTGTTGGAGGATTTTACTGATCTAGTGCAATTTTCTTTTTTAACAACTATATCAACTTTTATAAAAATACCTTAGCTCTTTTAATTTTTTAAAATAATTATACTCAACATTAGTATGGTAGTTTCACAAACGTGTTTCCATCATGATATGTATTAATTATTGGTTTATTTAGAAATGTATGTTATTTTTCAATGAAATGAATTTTTAAAGAATTTATGGGTAATTTTTAGGAAAATTAAACTTTTTCGAAAATAAATACATTTTCGTGCATTTTGTTATTAAGGAATCATATGAACAATATTTTGTTCTTGATTTTTTTTTTTTTTGTACATAATATACTTTTAGTTGTGGTTTATTATTTTAAATAACGAACATTTCAGTTCATTATTCAATATTGACAAAACAAAAATGATCCTCCCCCTAAATTTGAGGTTTTTACGTATTAAAGAACGTTGAATCCAATAATTTAATCTAAAAAATCTGTTCGGGAATTTTCACCTAGACTACTTTCACCTAGGCAGATTTTTGATGATCCTCGGAACTCAACATTACCGAATAAGGTTTCATACTCCCATATCTCGGACATTTATGAATATAGAGGATATAGTATTTTGAAATGATTATACCAAAGTTTTTTTAAAAAAATTATTTTTTTAAAAAAATGTGGAAATAATATACTACAGTGACATTATTTGCAGCGTCTTTTTATTTTCATTCAACAATTATTCGATAGCGACCATAATTTGTATCTATATATTTTGGTACAGAACACTGTTTCTGCCTTAATACCAAACATTATTTAACATTTTTTTTTTAAATGGGAATCCAATTAGCTGTTGGAAATTTGTCAACGTTTCGCCAACTTCCGAAAAAAAAATAGCAACATTTAAAACCAATTTATCAATAAATTAGAATGGCTTTTAAAATTAATATTCGCAGAACAATAAAAAGAAGAATAAATATCGATAAGCGGCCATACATCAGTTTATAGTATATTAAACATTCAAGCCAAATAAAATGAAAATTCACAGTGACGAACAGAATGTAACAAATTACAAATTAATTGCACGACGATGTTTTTAGGTAGGGATTGGAAATATTTGACTGTTGGATGAGTTAAAAAAAAAAAAAATCATTGAGTAAACGGTAGTAATTTCAAATTAGTCAAGTTTAATGCTTTGGTTTTGTTTTTAATCCCCATATATCGGTATATAAGGTAGAGGGCTCAAATACATAAACCATAAACTATACATAAACCGCCCACATTTTCTTTTATTATAGAACTATATAATATGTATGGAAATATTTATTAAATCTGTCTTCATGTATGCTAAGTTAAGCGTTGATGTTTATAGTTCAATACATCGCTACATTATCAAAATATGGATTAAATGCGTTTATAAATCATATTTTTGAAGTCTCATCCATTGCACAATGCAATTGATGACTCTTACTTGACCCTCGAATATCAAAAATATTAATTAATAAAATTAGTTTCATTATGTTTACTCAAAATTACGTATTATGAAACAAATGTTCTAACCTCTATAGGATTAATTTCTTGTTTAAACTAAAACGTGTTTACCGAGTTCGAGCATTTTCTTTCTCGAACCGTAGAAGTGTGTTGAGCAACAAATCCAATTGATTGCAGTTGATTCTATGAATGTTAAAATGTTTTTAGGTTGTTCCAGCGGCATACCAACAGCAGACCCGTATCAAAAGGCATTCCCTTATATATTAACACTGAAACTTTCATTTTGCAATAGTTTCCAGTTGCGATAAACCGGTTTGCTGCCGACAAGGTAGAGTGACAAATAATATTTGACTATACAGTAATTCTATACGTGGCGTTGTCGGCGAATTAATGCTAAGTATCCACTTGAGACAAAATAGTCTCTAGACTTGACTCACAAACGGATGTGGCCCTGAGAGCACTCTCGAAGACAAGCCTCTGCATGGCGATTTAGTCTCCAGTCTTCTTCCAGTGTTTGAAGATTGGAGACTAAGTCGCGAGATTTCAAATAATGTAAATATTTATATACTTAATATTAATTTTTCACAGTAATTTAATATTAACTTTTCGCATTATTTGACAAAATAAGCGTGGAAAAGGTTTTATATGAAAAACAATGGACAGATGAGGAAGTTTTTTCCGTTAATTCATCAGGATTTTTTTGTAAAATGTTAAACATACACAGGAATCGCGATAAAAAATGAACACGTACGAAGGATTTTCGACAAAATTTAAGAATACTGATTGTAATGAAGTACAACGAAAGATTTCTTAACTAAGTTGCGCATATTTTGTAAACTGGACTTATTAAATAAATTTGCTTGCTATTGGACATCTGACTAAAATTAAAAACAGTTCAAATTGTACTTCAGTCATCCGAATACACTTTTTAAACTGTTGAACAAGCTTTCAATTCATTTCGTCGAATCGCCCATTCCACCTGTATAATTGTTCTTCTAGTCTTCTAGACAGATGTTGAATAACAGAACTAATTTAAGGTATACTATGACCCAATCGTTTTGCAATGTGGACACAATTTTGGATTTTCTAGAAGTTTAATCGTGCGGTAACCATTTCTACCAAATCTCAATACATAATTTCCCTGTCATCATCTCTTAATCCCAATTGAAAAGATACAACTATTTTACCATGTTGTATTCAATTAACATCTTATCGATTTTTTATAAATAATTAATCGTATGATTCAATAATAAAACGAAGACATTAATAATATGATCTATTGAAACCGGAGGTTCAATGCCGATTTACCCAAAGGATTTTTCCTCCATAGAATGCTATCAAAACATAGATAAGATCGGATAGTATCATACCATTTACGCCTCGGTTATGTTTAGTATGCTTTGGTTCAGTATTTGCTTATTTTGATATTTAGTTCATTTCAATTGATAGGAGATAGATTTTATTTTTGTTATCTTCTAGGTATGTAAATATATTTCGAAAATAATTCATTATTTAGTTTGAAATTGATTACCATGTCGATTTAATTAATGCTGAACATATCATATCTTAAACTTATTAATTAAAAAAAATCCATAATTTCTTTGCTGTATCGCGTTTATTATATTGTTTTTTTGGGGGGGAGGGGGATTTTTTTTCTTAGGGATCTATCTTTATTATGGCCATTGCATCTCTTATTAACATCGAAATTGATAAAGATACAACAGCATATGTATGTGGTCAGAATTTCGTATGCATAACGTCATACAAACAAACACTCATAAACAGTTATCAAAGCCTTCTATGCTAGCGTTTAAATCTCGGAAGGGGAATTGTGCCTGTCATTAGGAGGTTACAGTGTCGATCGCATAACGCCCAACCGTTACCTAACTTCTTGCGGTTATTATCCCTATCGCTGCTTGTTCTTACGGTTAAAACTGTGCCCGAACTACCCACCGAAACAAATGATTGCGCATATATTAGTGTATATAGAACAATAATTCTTACTTGACTATTTTTTTTTTTTTTCTGCTGATTGATTCATTGCATATTTTTACTTTAATTTACTTATATATCCATTTTGATTAACTTGTATTTGAAAAAAAGAGAAAAGTTTATCTGGAAGAAAAATTGATTTTAGGAATTAAATAGTATGACGAAACAATTTATATAGGTAATTTATGTCGTTCGTTAATAATAGTTGAAAATTAAAAATATGATTTTAATTATTTTTACTTTCACTTAACTATGTATGAAATATATAGTAAGGGAAAGTATCGCAATCCTGAAAAAAATTAGAATCGGAGTTTTCAAAGGAAATACACCTTTTAAGGACCCTGATTCGAAATAACCAAGTGTCGCAAAATGGTGTATGTATATGTGAACAGCCTAGCTCAAGAACGAAAAGTTGTACGAAACTGAAATTACATATTTAAGGTAGGTATATGCCTTGAATAGCAACTTTTTCGCTAAAATTGTCTTACCGGGCGTGCTACTTTTCTAAAAAAAACGGCATCTAACGATTTTGATTAAACTCGTTTTATCAATATAATATTAAATGGTCTTTAATTTCAGCTAGGTCTTATCCCTCATTGAAATAGTCTGACAGGGCTTAAATGCTGAATTTTCAAAATGGCTTCCTCTAGAGTACCTTTGATTTTCTTTAAATGAAATAATTAACCGTCTCTCATTGTTAGTACTGATAAAAAATTGATAAATATAAAGTATAAACAAATTTGATAATTAACTAAAGGAGAAAAAAAAAAGATAAATATGTTTCGAGGTTGAAAAGTAGTAGTATAGATGTTTAATAAACCGTCGGAAAATCTAAAGCTAAATATATAAAGTCTTTGAAGGAATGGAGAGTAACGAAGGAGAGTAACGAAGGAGAGTAACGAAAAGCTAAACTTAAGTGATTGTTATAGTCTATCATTTCCACTTTTATATTATTTAATGTAAACTAAATGAAATTTCTAAGGAAACTAAATAGAGACTTTTTAATTTATTTCAAGTAGGGTAGTAAGTGGAAGTTGTGTGATGCGCGCAACGCATTAGGTAGTAAGTGGAAGTTGTGTGATGCGCGCAACGCATTAGATTTTTTTAGTTTAAAGACCTATTTTATCTAAAACATTGTTTGTAAAATATGGCAAACTTCTCCGTCAAAAACTAGGTTCAAACTAAAAATACGCTTCAGGTAGGAAATGAGCTTTGGATGTTTGGTTTTCGAATTTACTTGAGATAATTTGAAAGTAAAATATAGTCTTCTGTTCCTAATTAAAGAGCTGTATGCCACTATTAAAAAAACGAACAACATTAATATTCGTAATTAGTTGTTTATGATTTTTTTTTTATCCTTGGTCATTCACGCTAAGGGTAAAGAATAGGTCCATGAGGTATAGCTATTGCTATGCGGAACCGAACTAGGTTATGAGTTATGAATGCTGGACTGATACGCAACTTATTGGTATTACGGATGTCATTTCAAAGATAATGGAATTAACTTTAGGGTGTCTATTTTTTTTTTTTTTTTTTTTTTAGTACTTATGGAATAAGAGTTGCTCCTCCGTTGACGATGAAGGCTTGGATATGATTTGCGGTGCCTATATTGATTTGGCATGAAGTGTTGGAATGAAGTCAGCCTAGCCTCATTAGGATAAATGAATAGCTATTTCAATATAGTAAAAACCTTAGTTCGTGCAATGGATGCAATTGTATTTTATTAATTGATTGAGTTATAAAATTTTGAAACATATCCCCTATTTTAGAGGCTCTGTGCAGCAGAATCGCCTTGAATAATTTCAGTGTATTTTAAAAATGTAAATTATGCGTTTCAAACCATTTATGGAAACAGTAGTTATTTAGTCAACTCTCGATAGCTATACTTATTTTCTTGAGAATTCTCTTTTAGTGGTTATTGGGTGTGGGAGGGGGGAATGTCTAACCTTTATGAAATATATGTGTATACAATTAGTGATTGATATTTATGCCAGAACTTTGATTTGAGTGTTAGCATGACCCTATTCTCATAATTATCCATTTCGAGATTGGCCATGCAATATCTTCAAGGCTTGAAATTTGAACTTCCTCATTATCCACTAGACTAATTAGTACCGGTAAACTCTTGGCTTGAGATTTTTTCTTAGAAGTCGAGTGTTAAAAACAGATAATGGATACAAAATGGCTTCCAGGAATTAATTTACTGACTTTGAGCTTTAATGAAGAATGGATTAAAAAATGTATTCATTGGAAGAATTCCAAAGAAGCCAAATTCTCTTCTTTTATGGTAGTCTATCCTTTTATCCCCCCCCCCCTTTCCGTAGGAACCCTATGGGAGGTTCGGATATTTATAAATCTTACAGAGTTTATGCTGCAATAGGTATACTATCTGTATAGAAATATTTTAGTAACATTTGATAAAGGCATTAATATTTGAAAAAATGGAAAAGAAAAATCAACATTGCAAAACAGAATTAAACAAAAACAAAAAAAAAATGAACATCATAAAACGAAAATAATTCGTAACAAAAATATTTAATCAATAGAGAATTAAATAAATTGGCAATTAAACTAAATAACATACAAAATACAATAATTTGACAATTAAATAATATATTTATATATATATATATATATATATATATATAAATATATTATTTAATTGTCAAATTATTGTATTTTGTATGTTATTTAGTTTAATTGCCAAGTTATATATACTATATATGAAAAAGCAAAAACTCAAAAAGAGACATAAATTAAATGTTAAAAAACAATTGGAAGATTCCAAAACACTAATCCTAAAATAAAATAAGTCTCTAAAATAACGGCAAACAACTAACCAGTCAACGTTTCGCCAATTCAAGCATCATCAGGACATACACCGAAAAATCATGTCTATGAAGATCAAATACAGCACATCTCACATCAACCGTCCAGAAAACCAGAGACAGCACATCACTCCAAGAAATCCAATCACATACTGAAGGCAAAGCGAGGTAACATAACAACAGCTGAGAAGGGGTTATATTGAAACAGTAACAGCATAAAACAGCAAATAAACATAGAAAGTAAATAAATAAGAAACAAAAAAAATATATATAATATATATACATTAGAAAAATATTAAATCAACAGACTATTAAATAAAATGTAAAAGAATAAATATGGTATTTTATCTGAATTAAAAAATAACATTACCACGAAGTGATATGTTTTCCCTTCAAATTTTTATTTACTATATCATATGTCTTGATTGATGATTTTCTTTTTTAAAAGTATATAAACATACTGAGCAGGAACTACATAAATTAAAAACAAAATAAAATAATGGTTGGTTGATTCGTCTTAACTAGACAACTGGTCAACAGTTGATCTAACTTTTGATTATCCCTTGATACTATCTCATGTCAGGATGGAAGCAAAAAATATGAAATCAACCTCATTTTTTTTTCTGCTATCATCACGGATAGAGGTGGTTCTTTTTGGAACCGACATTTGAATTTTGATGCGTGAATGAATTAGTTGACACAGAACTGATTAGCATATTCCGAAGAGAAAAGGCTGCGCGCGGACAAGAGTTCAGATAAAGTTTTCTCAAACCAATTTCACATTAGGAATATTTTTATTTGGAGCATACATTGATTACGTATTTGCAGATTGAACTCCTTGTTAAAAAATAGTTAAATCGAATTCCCAGAACTTAGATTCTTATTGTTCACAAAGCATCATGGATTCTCTGGTTTAATTCAGTATAAACTCTATGAATTTTCATTAAGGGTTTTGTTTTAGAATAGAGACCAGTTAGTGTCTTGAGATAAGAGTAATTATTTCAGATTTAGACATAAACCCACTACAGCAAAATGGAATAACAGACCAAAGTGGAATATGCTCCTAAAAACTGGTGACTTAAATGGTTGAAATCATAGAAAGTCGTGGAATTTCGCGCCATAGATTTAAAGTTATAATAAACTTGTCAAAATTTGTAGAAATTACATAAGTTTGTCAACAGGTCTTTGTAATCAGAAGACAGCCCTAAATTAGAATAAATAAATTAATAATTTTATTTTAGATAATTTTTTTTAAGTAATTTCTTTCAGTATCCTTATTCTTTTATTACAATTTTCATTACACCGCCAACGTTTTGATGTTTTTACCCATCTTAAGGGCAGATATCTGTATTATATAACAAAATAGTTAGAATTTAGATATATTATTTAAAACATGCTCAACATTTAACAACTAAAAATAATTTACATATATACTAGTCTACCTTATATAAAGAAATGAAATAATGAAAGAAATAGTGACAGTTAAAAATTAGACGAAATAATAGTAATTATGGATTTGATTAAGACAAAAAGGGTGTATAAGATATTGTAAATAATGCTAGAAGACATGGATTATATACAAATTAATTGTTAAATGTTGAACATGTTTTAAATAATTTATCTGAATTCTAATTATGCTGTTCTATAATAAAGAGATTTGTCCTGAAGTTGTGGAAATACCCCGAAATGTTGGCAAAGTGATGTTGAGAAAATTCTAATAAAAGAATAAGGATACTGACAGAAATTGATTCACAAAAATTGCCTAAAATAAAAGTAATATAATATAATTATCCCATAAAAAATAATACAGAAATTAAATTAAATAAATATTCCAGTTTCTGTATAGCCGTATCAAATGATAAACCTGAGTAGTGAATTGGTTCCTTCGTTTTTCATCACAGTCATTTTTATTGTAAATTTAGGGGAAGGGGACTGATCTAGGAATTTCGACAACAAATATCGATTCCACTTTGATTCTGATTTGAATAAATAATTTTTGACTGCAAATAATCTTTTGGAAAGCGTGGACAGGAAAAGGTTATTGTGACCGAAACGCAACGAAATTGAGTCATTTAGAGACTAAACTCGTTGCTCAATTTCTTAGGAGAAAGGAACTCTCCTTGAAGAAGCAAAACACTGCTTCAACAGAAACCTTGGACTAAGCTTGGATAGCTATTCATTCAAAGATATCAGACTTTTAACTTACACATATAATCTAGTCTATATTGTACCCTGTATATATTGTTACCCTTATTATGATAGATACTATACTTAAGCAGTAAACTTATTACGGTGATCCGATATTAAAGTTTATACCAAATATTAGGTTTTATCCAATTATACGTCAGTTTTAATGGTTTTATTTTAATTAATTAACAAACTGGAGATTATCTTTCATTTCATTATTTTATTACATTTATTCATGTGTTATAACCATATACATTTATTTTTCTCAGCCGTTGGAAAACATATTTTCTCTTAGTAAAACCCTCATGTGATGCTCTATTCCCTTGTGAATAAATTCTTTTCTTTTTTTTTAGTGATTCAAATTTTTGGAAATTCAATTTTTGGAGATTTGATTATTGTTCTTGGATTAAACAACCTGATGTCCATTTGGACTCGCCGCAATTTTATGAATAAAAAACACAAAGACTGTAAATAAGTGTAAATCAAAAGTTTATTGATAAATAAATGTTTCAGATATAAGTACACGTATATAATAAAAGTAAAATTAACTTGACAAGCAAAGATTGAAGCGTTCAAAGTTCACAGAAAATGTTAAAAAATTCGTTTGGCAGACGATTTGTATCCTTAGGTAAATCACTCTTGTGTTCGAAGATACAACACATGCCATTTTTATTTCTAAAGGGGGAAAACAATTAGTAGATTATCATTTCGATGACTTCAAAATTTAAAGTATATCTTCGAAACCTTGTTATTAAAATAGGGCTGTGACAAATAATCATAATGGAATTAAGGGAAAAGAAAAAAAAATTAACATAATCTCCTGGGTGTTTGATTCGCCCTCCATAAGTGATATTGCAACATTTACTGTCGCTTCATAATCAGTTGACATCCGCATGATGGTATAGAAGGATCAACCTAATTAGGGATTGATAAATTATTTGCCACTTCTATAAATTTGTTTTATTGAAAACTAGTTTCGAATGTTATACATTCATCCTCAGTTCTATAAACACACAAAAAATTCAAAAATAAGCAATTCAAAATATAGTTGGTATTATTATACGTATTAAATTATATAAATCAGTATTATAAAAGATTTATGAATTTAATTAAGACAAGAAATCAAATACATGTTGGTACTCACCAAGGTTTAAATGGATTATATCAAACAGAAAAGTTTGTACAGGTTTCTTCTCGCATTGTACTGGCAATGAACGAGAGATAGACAGGATGTTTTTAGGTAAACGGTTTAAGGGTCAGGGTTTTCCCAGTAAGGCCGGTGAGTAATTGTTTTTTCTGTTATAGATGGGAATAAATTTAAGATTGGACTATTGGAAATATTTATTTGGTTATTTAAGCAAAAATCAGGATTGGATTTGAAGGATTTTATTATTTCAAGTGCTTCATATATATTTAATTTGAGACTGTTTTCAACGTGATGTATTAATTTAACTCCTGAGTCTTTGATGGATTTATGATTATTTTCATTTAAATGAATTGCAAAGTTGGAATTATCTGTCTTATTATTATATGCACGTATATGTTCCTTTAATCTCTGATTTAGCGATCTTCCAGTTTTTCCTGTGTATTTGGCTGCACAATCATTACAATTTAGTTCGTATACTCCGCTTTTTTGGAAAGGGTCTATTTTGTCTTTAGGAGAAGAGAAATATGAGGATAGGGTTTTTTCTATTTTAAACCCTGCATTTAAAATAGAAAAAAGTAGCCAGTACAATGCGAGAAGGAACCAGTACAAACTCTTCTGTTTGATATAATCCATTTAAACCTTGGTGAGTACCAACATGTATTTGATTTCTTGTCTTAATTAAATTCATAATTCATAAATCTTTTATAATACTGATTTATATAATTTGATATGTATAATAATACCAACTATATTTTGAATTGCTTATTTTTGAATTTTTTGTGTGTTTTTAGAACTGAGGATGAATGTATAACATTCGAAACTAGTTTTCAATTAAACCAATTTGTAGAAGTGACAAATAATTTATCAATCCCTAATTTACTGTCGCTAATTATTTATTTGTTGTCTCTAAATGCGGTTTGAATGTAAATATTTCTATTGCTTATTGCCCTTAAATGGCTGATTGTGAAATTTTTAATAACAACGGTTTTTCTCTAAATTAAAATATTTACACACGTAATCGTGTTCTCTGAGTGATTAGTTTTTGTGGTTTGAAAAAAAAGAAATGAATTTCTTGGGCATTATGGAAGCAATTGTGAATTTTCTAATGTTAAAAAATAATGTAAATTTTTTTTATGTTGGTCAGCTAAAATTATCGGAACGGCATGACCAAGTGACCCCGTGACTGAGGAGAGGTAGAAACCTCTTAGCTGGGGAGCGACAGGAATTTCGTCGGAGGGAAATGCGGAGTATTTATCCAAAGCTGACTCAGGAAGGCACTAGGCGAACGACGAATCCTCCTTTTCCCTTTCTACGAGACAGTGGAAACGTGATCCGAAGGGAGATGTACGTGACAAACATCCCCGCTATTGTCAAAATTACCAATTCATTCAGAGAAATTCAAATTTCGTTGTTTTCTTGTACTCCCTTCTGCCTCTGCACATCCTTCTATTGTTTCAGAGATCCCTGATTGAAATACTATATTTTTCTGTTACTTGCAGTTCCCTCCTCTTTAATTTTAAAACCGTTATTTATATGTGCTTTAATTTAGAATTTTTTTCAGACATTTTGTTACGAGAAAAAAAAAATTAACCATTTTATTCCATTAACTTCATCTATAAGACTTTTAATTTGGCTTAGTTAGTCATTACAAACGGTGTAACACTTTTAATTTACAACTCTTTCAGTCTTGGTTCGGCCTTGAAAAGAAATATTCCATAATATTGATTATTAAAGCTATTGCTTTTACATTTAAACGCCAGTACCCAACTACTAAAAAGAATGGAGTATTCAGAGATAAAAAATAATGAACTTTGTGAAATGAATTTCATGAATAATGAAGTTTTCGGTGAATCTCGCAAATGAAAAAAATTAATAAATAAAGCGTAAGCAGCAGAACTCTGTCACTAAGATTGTATTTTCATTAAAATACAAAAAATGAAAATATCAAAATGGTGAGGGTGGAAGAAAAAAGTTGAGGCCCCCAAAAGTGGTTTCTCTTAACAACAACTCAATTCACATACAAATTTTCAACACTTTAACTCAGTTTGGAGGTGCTGTAGAGGTACATAAATCCTTAAAAACAAGGAAAAAACATGTGAGCATACCGAAATTTTTACTGAAATTTCCCTCCACTTCTATATTATTGTTCTGCTTAGAAAACAATTTTCAGCTCATTTGATCCGTATTGGGGGCTGTTATTAGTATATGTAGCGGGGAAATTATATATATATATATATATATATATATATATATATATATATATATATATATATATATATATATATATATATATATATATATATATTTCCCATATTTTCTCCCAGTCCAGTGAAAAGTCAGGTGCCCAAATTATTCTTAATTATATCCTATGAGCGTCAGCAGGAATCCAAAAAAACTTTTTTATTACAGTTCGAGAAACTTTGAAGCGCACGAAATTAAGTGCTATTGCTTATAAGTTGACAAACTGCAGTAAAAGGCGTTATATGTAACTCAGTGCTATAACACTAGCATTAAATGTTATTTCATTCAGTTGTTTAACTCCTCTCGGATATCAGGTTTGGATCATAATTTTGGCTTAGGATCGTTAAAATTTGCGTCAAATTATGGATCCTTTTTTTTATTATCAAACTGGAAGAATGGTTTTGGGCACTCCTACATTGTAAGACACCACTTCTCCATGAGAGAAAAATTGGAAAGAAACTCCGGGAAAGCTGACGCAGAGCTTGGATGTTGTATCGGTAGATCGTACGGTACACTGCCTGTTCTCCTCTCTATGGTTCTCCCCTTCTTCGGCAGAAAAAAAGACGCGGGGAGAAGTGCACGGTAAGCATGCCCCTTGGGAACTTTTCTTCCAGTCATCCACCCTCCGCTTTTTACAGCGTTGAAGAAAAATTTTATATACTTTTTCGTTACCCTTTTTTTTTTCTTTTTTTCCTTTCTAGTTTGTTCTTTCGGTGGGAAAACAATCCCGCGGCTTTAATTGGCCATGGTGCGCTTTCTCTTAATTTAAGCTCTGCGTTTCATCGAGAACTTACTCAGAAACCTGTTTCAGTGCTCCGAAACAAAACTGACGCCATCTGCTAGCTCGTAAATAAATTTATTACAAATTTCATTGAGCAACACCTCCAATTACGTTTATATATTTAAGTAAAGTTTAGGTAACACATCCCACAGTAAAAAAAAAAAAAAAAATCTACTGATAGTACTCAAAACCAAAGTTTTATAAGTTACCATGATGAAACGATTCACAATTGCGTTATGAAAGCGGGCAAGCACAGAAATATGCTAACAGAATTTAACTATCAATTTTTTTGTATTATTGTTTTCAAGAATATTAATTTACTTACAGTTTACGTGTTACTTCATTCATATATTTTATTTTGTTGATGTGTCACACATTTATTTAAAAAAAAAAATCATTTTTGACTAGAACCCGCTGACAGAAATAGATAATAAGCTTTTGTGTGTGGAAAATTAAAATGAAATATTTAAAAAGAATAATATTTATTTCGTATGCGTTTAAAAAAAAGTTATGAAAAAAATGGAATTTTTGTAATTTCTAAATTTCATTTACTATACCTGTAAATTGTTTATTTAGGGAAAGGATCAATCAAGTACACTTTATTATTTATATCGCTCAAAAAACGCTTGGTGGATTCAGGCTTATCATCCAATATTCAGAGATGGAAGAAACAATCCAATTAAAAGTTCATATTGCCTCTTCCCATTTCAAATACACTTCACTATCATTAAATAAAAACTGGCCGTATCTTACATTCTGCCAATGCGTATTATTATATTACATATTATTAGAGTATATTATTTTCCCATACGAATTATTTTTTTTTTTTTAATAAAAGATTTTCTTGAAAACAAATTTATTTTATATGCAATCATTAATTTATTTAAGTGCTATATATTTATTTATGACACTATATTTTTTTATTTCAATTGGCTTAGACCTAATATTTTTGCAAACAGATATTACAAAAACAAAAGATATGTTATGAAATTATTAAATGCCGAAAAATAAAATTTTCTCTTACCTACTTGAAATCAATTTTAAAAGTTTCTATGGAAATTCCATTTAGTTTACGTGGAAACATTTAGTTTACATTAAATGGTATCAAAGTAGTGTTATCTCCCCCATATCTCCCCTTTAGTCAATTATCAATTTTTTTCATAGTTTAATCCATAGTTTATTACTAATTTTAATTCATAGTTTAATAATCCATTTTTACTAACAATGATAATGCTAATTATTTCAAATAAACAGAATTAAAGCTACTTTAGAGGTGGTCATTTTGGAACTTCCACCCCTGCCAGACTATTTCAATGAGGATAAGACATGGCTGATTTAAAGTCCATTTAATTGTACATCGATATAAGGAGTATGATCAAAATCGTTAGAGCCTATTTCGAGAATATTGTAAAATCGATTATATAAATTGGCATTCATATGTAACATCCCAGGGATATACCTACCTTTAATACACAATTTCAGTTTCGTACAACTTTTCGTTTTTGAGATAGGCTGCTCACATACACACATGTGATTTTGCGTGACTTCGTTATTTCTACTCAGGGCACTTTAAAACATGTAGTTCCGTTGAAAACTTGGATTAGAAATATTTAACGATCGCAGTACATTCCCTCACTTTATATTTGCTATATAGGTGAGTGTAAGTAAAAATTATATCTTTAATTTTCAACTTTTATTTACAACCACATGAATTATATATATATATACATACATACATATATATATATATATATATATATATATATATATATATATATATATATATATATATATATATATATATATATGTATGTATATATATCGTTTTGTCCTACTATTTAATTCCTGAAATCAATTTTCTTCTAGATAAACTTTTCTTTTTTTTTCAAATACAAGTTATTCATTACGAAGAAGTTACCTATATTTATGTACAATAATAAAATATAAATCCGTGACATTAAGATAGCTACTTTTATAAAATGTAACTTGAAAGTTGACAATTGCCTTTTTAGCGGCATTGAAATTAACATGTTTTTCCCATCTTAGCAAGTGATATTCTCCAATCATCTGGTTTTCTCTTGTAATAAATGATACAAACATTATCCCCAATTGTAATCCTAGGGCAGAAGGCATGTTTTGAAATGTATTCATTGATGATTTTAATTATGCCCTGTTTCTCTTGCATTATTTTTGTTATTAGTATGTAAAAATTTTACGTTCATAGATGAAATACTTGTTGAATGGCCTTGATCATTTAAACTGTTATCCTTACATTATCAGAAACATTTGAACTAGACATTTTTGAATGAATCGTGTGATAGATCGTTATCAATGGCGGGTTATCGGTTCATACTGTAATGAAATTACGTTTATCATCATGATTCACTCATAGTTGTAAAAGAAGTTTGTAACGTTCTGCTGTAGTAAAATTTCTGGTATTATTTTCCGTTTGTTTTTGATTTTTAATTTTCGGGATTTGTGAACTTTGATACGTGAACTGATGTATATATCAATTGACAACAAATTTGTTTTATTGAAAACTAGTTTCGAATGTTATACGTTCATCCTCAGTTCTAAAAACACACAAAAAATTCAAAAATAAGCAATTAAAAATATAGTTGGTATCATTATACATATTAAATTATATAAATCAGTATTATAAAACATTAATATTAATGTTTTATAATACTGATTTATATAATTTAATATGTATAATAATACCAACTATATTTTGAATTGCTTATTTTTGAATTTTTTGTGTGTTTTTAGAACTGAGGATGAATGTATAAAATTCGAAACTAGTTTTCAAAAAAAAAATTTATAGAAGTGGCAAATAATTTATCAATCCCTGATGTATAATATGTTCAATCCAAATAAGTTTTTAATTTTTCGGGGATATATATTAATTTTTAAAGAATAAACTATAGAGTAATTATTTACTGCGTTTTTTACTGCTATTTATTAGTTATTTTATTATTGTTTGCTTATAATTAATAATCTTTATCTTTGTTCTCAGGTAAGCTGAATGGTGCATGTTTGCTTGCTTTGGATAGTAAGTATGTTTTCTGTAATTTATATTATATTAAATTTACCTGAACTGATTACTAAATTATTTAAAAAAATTCTTTTACTGAATACGCCTATTACTATAATTAATTTATAAAAAAAATTAATTTATTAATTAAATAACGTTCAGTGAAGCGATGTGGGTTTAAAATGAAAACCTTAAATGACAGATTAAAAAGTAATTAATTAATTGTAAATCGTCCGATTTCTTGCTCGATTAATTTTTTTTTGTGCCCTGGCTTTCATAAAATTATTATTATAATTTCTTTTTTTGGGGGGGGGAGGGAAGGAAATTTCAAAACAATGCCTACAGGCTCTCAGATATCTGTTTCTAGCTAATCTGTCAACGTTTCGCCAATCCAGGGCATCATCATCAGGACTAAATAACATAAAATTACATTAATATAACCAGGGCTAGCACATCTCACTTCATCGACCTAAAATGAAAAGACTAACTAAATAGAGATAGAACTTCTCTGCACAACAGTTCGACTTATGGCAAAACGTTGGTGTAAGTTATTTACTCTTATTTGAAAAGTTTTTTTTATCTCTTTTTTTAAGATTTTTAATTAATTGTCTCTCAATAATTAATTATTTCATATTTTTATTTATGACCATTCTGGGTTTTATGACATTAAAATTAAGGTATTTATGCAAAATACCAAAGATATTATCTCAAAACGACGTTTATTACGAACTATTCAAACTTTCGATAATTCAGGCATATTAAAGGCAAATTTATATGGTTAAATGAAAATGCTTAGTTATTAATGTTTTTTTTTTTTTTTTTTTTTTTTTTTTTTTTTTTTTTCATTCCATGTGAATAGCAACCAGGCAAATTAATAATTAATTCCATGCAAATAGCAATTTTTTTTTATGATCTCTTGCTGACTTAAAAGCTTAGAAATAATAAACCTACTCACGACACAAATTTAAACATCCAAATAACAGTTCAATCTACATATAATTCTTGATAGAAGATGTCGAAATTAGTCTGAGAAAAATTGAAATTTTAAATATAGCCACTATTTTATTTATTTTAAAATTTAATAATCAAATAAACATTCCCAAAGTATAATAAATTGATATTTCAAACAAAAACAAACGTATCACGGTCAAATTATTATGCTCGTCTGAAATTCAATATGTTTTGAATTTGTTTCTGATGTTTAGGATTTATTCATAAAAACCACAATTGAAAACTGAATTTATTATAATTTTTATGAATTGTAAAATCCAAAATTTTTTATGTAAGTATGGCTTTAGAAATCTTTCTCATATGGAAAAAATGACTTTACTGACTGAAAAAACCCTGCTTTTTATTTTCTTGCCATTTAAAAGGATTTTTTTGTCTATGCTTTTGTTAAAAGAATTAACAGCTATGTCCTGAATCTTCAGGACCTAGCTGTTAATTCTATTAATTGAATTATAAACCTTGAGAAACTTATGCCTATCAACTTCGAATCTTCCATGTTCCTATGATAAATTTTAGTAATATGATTGATATTAATCTTAAAATTAAAAACAATAAAAGAGTAAATTATCGTAAGCAACATGACGTAAACAAAAAAAAATTAAACTCGATTAAGCGAGAAATCATTCGATTATTAATTAGTTAATTAATTTCAATAATGTTAATTAAGGTATTAGCAACTCGCTTCGCATCACTGGTATTTAATTCTGAACTGGGGTTATAATAGTCGATGACCTGGATACAGACGGAAATTCGAACTAGAATTTGCATTAAATAAGGTTTTGAAAAAAAAAAAAAAAAAAACTATAATGACAAACTGCAGCTTTCGGCTCATTAATTTTTTTCTCGTTTGTCAGCGTACAGTTATGCAAGAATACCAAATCCTAACTTTCTAGATAATCAGGAAGTACATAGGGCTTCGCTGCCATCGAACGAGTTTCTAAATTCCAATGAAGTCTTGAAGAAAATATACACGGCATTAAAAAAAATAATAATATACCTTTTACTGAAGGGTCTAATTGCAATAGTAAAAAGTTGACGGTCCGACGTTTAGCGGATGAGTGTTAAATACGCTACTGCCTTGGGAATTTCTTATACGGTTATTACCTATTTTCTTATTCAAAACCTGCCCTAGTTTTAAAAATTTACTGGATATCTTGAATTTTAGTCTCATATTGCGATTATAAACTTGGTAAAAGCTTTTTTACTGGTTTTAGAGGGAGCTCTAATAGTCATTGCCTTATTATGCCCACATTATCTTCTTCGTGGTATGTTGATATACTGCTATTTAATTTTTATCTTATTTTTTTAACATTAACCGGTAACATTAATTTTTAAAATGGAAAACAATTCTTTGCAATAATGAAACTTGTAATCATTCTTTAATATTTAATTTCTATTTTTTCAAAATATACCGGTTTATCTGACTTAAGAAGAACGGTTACAGAAACATTTGATCAAACTTAACAATTTAGATTTAATCAGATAAAACTATTGGCCTTTTATCTGATAAATCTGAATAACTAAAAAATAAAGTATTAAGTAAATAAAAAAAAAAATTAGTATTTACCTTGCACAAGAACTAATAAAAAAAGATCTGGTGCGGTGCGCGTAACACAACTTTCACTTACTACCCTATAATAATTATCCATCTTTAAAAATAATTTTAAGGGGTCCACTTAAACACTACATGAAACATTCTCTGCAGCTTATACTTATTCTCGTCTTCTCTCATAAAAGGACATTAAAATATTTTTGGTTTGTCAAGCTGAAAATAAATTTTAAAAGCTTTCATGGAAACATTTAGTTTCCTTTAAATAATATAGAAATAGTAATTATTAACTACAACAGCGTGAAGTTAACAAAACCGTTGAACAGACCGTATTGTTGAAAACAAGATGGAGGCTTGGTGAGAGATCCCGCGGTTCAGTCGCATCTGTCTGCATTCGGCATTCCATCTAGGAATCCAGTCTAACATTCTAATAAGTTTTCAATAAAAATTGCATCAAATAAAATTTTCTTTTCGTCATAACATTTTTATCTGCATTTTCTCGGTGATGCACTACATGTATGGATCGTTAAAGGGCTTCAAGCAAGAGACTTTAGGCAAAAATCGTTAAAGCCGTTTTCGAGAAAATTGTAAAAATTGTTAAAGTGGCATTTCCGGTTAGTCGATTAAAGCGCAAACCTTGCTGTAACATCCCAGGTATATACTAACTCAAATACATGATTTCAGTTTCGTACGACTTTTCATTTTTGAGGTTGAATGTCTACATACACCCAACACGCGCGTGCATGCACTCAGACAATTTTGCTAGACTTGGCTATTTGTACTCAAGGGACTTTAAAAATGTGTTTTTCCGTTGAAAACTCAAATTAAAAATTGTTCACTTACGTAATACTTTCTAGAGACCGGATTTTCGTGTATTAAAAAAAACTAAAATCGTGCAGTAAAGATTTGAAAATGTGCAAAATTGTGTATATAACACCTTAAACGTCCAAAAATATATTTTTTTTTCTTTACTTTATAATATTAATACATGGAATGTTTCTCATATCTTGGTTTAAGAGTTACAACCTCTGAATTGAAATTACGTTTAGAGTGTAGTAACGTGAGTAAAAACCTAATTCTAATACAACAATAAATTACGTTAAACCTAAATCCAGATGAAAGAATAACATATAAACTTGTAGATTTAATAAGTTTAAAAAAAAAATTAACATTAAAAGCAATAAATATTTACATACATACTTACCAATATATATATATTATATATATATATATATATATATATATATATATATATATATATATAGGAAAATTCGGTTCAAACGTTTTATTTTATTTTATGCTATTAAAATCAAAATCATCTAATTCAGCCCAAAAAGTGCAAAATATGCAATTTTATGTACCAAAAAACCAAATTTATTAATTTAACCCAAAAAGGTCAAAATGTGCAGTATTAAATTTTAATATATTATTTCATAAATCGTGAATTGGGTGCCTGTTTAACACAGGGCAACAGTGATTTTGCTGTCCAGAGTTTCAGAGTCAAGGATGGATAATGTCAGTCTTATAAATACGAGAAAAATATCAGATTTTCAATTCAGATCTCCAGTTTATGAAATAAAGGCAATACTTACTGTTATATTTAAAGAAAAACGTTCTTTCTTTTTTTTATGTTGGAATTATTTAAACTTAAGCGACTGTTATTTTTTGCTTATTTAGAGCCTGATGAGAACGAAGATGTTTCGAAAGGTAACGGTTTTTAATAACAAATAATATAGATTGGACAGATCAAAATTTGTTATTTATTAATTAAAATTCACAAAAACTTTTAATTTATAATAGGAAAAGAATTATGAATGAAAATTAAATAAAATTAAACACATGATTACCTAGTTTTTTTGTAGAGTCAATTTGAACAAAGTAACTATACGTCATGTATTTTAGTACTTTAATATATCTAAATTCACTATAATATTTATGCCGCAAAAAAAATATTTTTACCGTTCCCCTGCGTAAACGGTTTTAAAGGTGTCACACCCAATCCGGTCTTTACAGATAATCTTTACGTCTATTAAAGTAAATTCTAGTTTCAATTTTTATTTATTATATACATGGGAATTTATATCCCTATATGCGGACTGTTGACTTTTTTTTTTATGTGAACTTGAAGCTGTTAGCTGTTATAAACATTATACCTTCATCTTTTTTTTTAAACCCAATTTCGTTCTTGTATGGCTGTGGCCAATAAAATCTTCTCAAAGTATTTCCGATTCTCAGATTTTTTTTCTCAGAAGAACCCCGTAAATGTAAAAATCGACATGGGTGGTGACTGTCGCCCGGCTAGGCGGTCATATTTCACACGAGATTATCTTCTGGCTTTGAACTGCCTGGTGGTATTAGAGGCCACGATAATTAATCATATGGTCTAATAAAGGTGTAGTAACGGTACCAAGCTAGTGCCTTAGATAGCCCAGGCGCTATAGTTTATTTTTTAAAATAAATTTCCAGTGGAATTTCTCGACGTGATAATTAGAAGGAAAAATTTTTGTATGTTTTAGATAAAATCTGTATACAGCAACCTGGTGAAAAAAAAAACCTTGAACATGCCAAAAAGTGTTTTTTTCGCGTTTATGATGTAATTTTTTTTTTAAATAAAAATAAAATATACTACGCCATAGTGTTTAAAGAGACGGAAGGAATGAGTTTTAAACAATTAAAATCGGTCGTCAACTTTTCGTATGAAAAATTAAAAACCACGAAACATGGACATTTTGGGGTATTTTATTACAAGACTTGTAATTGCTGCAGGGACTTGTCGTGGACCATAAATTGTGGCTTGTTTTAGTGCCCATCTATAATAAAAATTGTATGCTAAAACGAAGAAAATGAAAATGAGAAAATCTACAATTCCCGGAAGTAGATAAAATGTAAAAAAAGGGTCTATCCTAAATTAAAGATTTGAACAAGCGCCAAAATAATTCTAGAGCGATTTTTCAAAGAGCTATTTGTTCCCTAGTAGTTTCTCTACAATCCTATATTTATGAAATATATGTTAGGTTCGATTAAATACCTAAAAACGCGTTTGAACATAGGGATCTTTCTTGCAGCGGCCGCTAGATGCGAGGTAGCGGAGGTGAAGTGGCGAAGGGCGAGGGAATCCTTGTAATAAAATACCTAGAATGGCCATACTTCGTGGTTTTTAATTTTTCTTGCGAAAAGTTGACGACCGAATTTAATTGTTGAAAACTCATTTTTCCATATCTTTAAACGTTATTGCGTACTATTTTTTTATCTTTCTTAAAAAAAAAATCACATCTTAAACGTGGAAAAACTTTTCCTCATTTTTATGAGTTTTTCACCAGTTTGCTGCATACTGATTTTATCTAGAGCTTGCAAAATTTGTTTGCACTATTTTTCTTCTAATTATCACGTCGCGAAAGTCCATTGGAAATTAATTTCAAAAAATGAATATATTGTCTCTATCGCGCCTAGAATAAGAGTACATCTTATTACTCCATGGCTTCCTCCACAATCCACAACACAGATTTAAATTTAACATTCCCGTCCTAGTACATTCCTGAGAAGTTACTGTAGGCTATAGTGTTGGCTTTGGCAATAGAGAAGGTTCCACTATTTTTAAAACTAGAAATTGGTGTAGGAGTTGCTTGTGAGAACCAAAACTCTAATGTTTATTTCTTATAATTCTAAAAAGGATAATTGTGAATATTTATTTTTAATTATCTATTAAATAATAGATTAAAAAATAAATGATAAATTTCTGAATATTTATTTTCAATTACCTATTAAATGTTAAATTAAAAAAAAAAAAAATCAGACCAAAGCACCGACATTTTAAGAGCTGCTTGTAATCTTTTTTGGTATACTCTTTAGATACAAATGCTGAAAATGGGTATAAATTTGATTATCAAGATTTTAAAAATTTTCACAAAGAAAAAACAAAGTCAGAAGAAAATTATTATAACCAGTTACTATTACAGAAAATAAGAACAAATCAATTAATCTTAAAACTGACTCATGTAGCATAAACATATCATATGCAGAATTATTTAATAAACTGAATAATTAAAATTGCACATCTTTAAAGAATTTCATTCATCACAAAAAATTTCCCCATAGAATGCGCCTAAGTAGCCCTTTCCTGTAAGATTCGTTTAAGTGAGGTTTGATTTTTGTTTAATAATGAATTATGTGGAAAAAAAGTGATGTATGTTTTTGGATATGGTAATTTTGTTGAATTGTAACCAGTAATTTTAATGCAATATACATAAAACAAATATTTTTTTTTCATATATAATATAATTTTATTTTTTAAATCTTAATATTTATTATATTTTTTAAATTTTTTTTTATAAATAATCTGTTTTTTATACTAAACTGTTTGTACTTTATTACAGTTATTTTATTATAATTTTGTAATTATTTAGGTTTATTTATTTAAATATTTATGAGTTATGAAGAGAACTATTTTGATTTTTTTTTTATAAAGGATATATGTTATACTGTGTTTAAAGATTATTAAGAAGTTTAACTTTTATATTTAAATTATAGGACCTGACTGGTGAATAATCTTTTTTTATTTTTTGAGAATATGTTTTCTTGGATCCTTGAAAATTATCTTGATCTAAATTTGACCGAAAAATGAAATCCCGTTGTTTCAATCATTGCTTTTAAAATAGACGGAGCTTCCTGCATTAAGTGAAATCTTCTTTCAGAATGGTTTATTTTTAAATTTCTATGAATACCTCCACCAGAAGGGTTTGGCCAAATAATTTCTTAGAAAATTTATTTTACATGTTTATTAATATTTCCTCTTCTTTTTTGTTGTTGTTTTGCGTGACAATAATTTTTAAGCATTTTTGTAGACTAAAAAATGAACTGTTTATTAATAATTCAAATGATCAAATTATTTGAAAATTATAGCTAAAATAAAATTTAAAAAATCTGGTGCTGTGCGCGCATCACACAACACGCGCTTACCCGCGCATCACACAACACTCGCTTACCGCGCTCCTTGAAATAAATCATAAAATTTTCTATTTAGTTTCATTGGATATATTTACTTTTCATTAAATATTATAAAAGTAGAAATTATTAAATTACAACAATCGCTTAAATTTATGCGTTTTTGCTCTTCATTACCTCCAACTGCTTAATATGTTAGATATTATTTTTTTCTAAAATATTTAGCTTTCCAACGGTATATTATACATTTATATTACTAATTTTTTTTCGGAAATTTGTTTTAGACCTGGAAAATTTGTTTTCCTTTAGTTAATTATGAAATGCATTCATTGTCTATATTTTCCTATTTTTTATTACTGCTGACAATGAGAGATGGTTATTTTTTTTTTTCAAATAAATAAAATTAAAGGTAGGTACTTTAGAGGAAACCATTTTGAATATTCGGCATTTAAGCCTGTCAGACTATTTCAATGAGGATAAAACCTATCTGATATTAAAGATCATTTAATTGTACATTGATATAACGAGTTTGATCTAGATCGTTGGAGCCTTTTTCGAGAAAATTGTGGCACTTCTGGTAAGTCGATTTTGCCAGAAAGTTGCTGTAACACCACAGGCTTAGGCCTACCTTAAATATACAAATTCAGTTTCGTGCAACTTTCCTTTTTGAGTTAGGCTGTTCGTATACACAGATACCATTTTGCGACACTTGGCTATTTGGAATCGGGGGACCTTAAAACGTGTATTTCCGTTAAAAATTCGGATTTGAAATTTTTCAGGATTGCAATGCTTTCTCTTACTATATATTTCACATATAGGGTAAGTGAAAGTAATATCTTCACTACATCTAGTAATTAGCTAACAATATTTAGTTCATGTTATCAGTATTTAATAGTTTTGGAAAAATTGTCAAACTATTTTAGTTTTCAAAGCGACACATAAACAGATTCCTAACGGATTGCTGGACTGAACAACATATTCCTATCTGCGAAGTGTATTTCGTTGAAACTAAATATAGCCTAAACTTTCTATAGGCATTTCAACGGCTCTTCAAAAATAATCCATTCTGAAATAGATGATTGCTTCAAATCAAGAGGTATCTGTGTGAAATGCTCTGAACGGGAAATCGGGATTTCCAAACGAATTTGACCAGTATAAGATATAAAGTTCAAATAAAACTGCCAACACGGATAAAACTTACGTTCCAATTAATCAACAACGCTTTATTTTATTTTTCAATTGTTAGGAAAAAATCAAAATAGTTCACAGCTAATTTTTATAATAATATTGAAAAGTTGATTGATTCTTTTGAATCAAAACTAGAGCACCACTTAGAACTATTGCTGGCTGCCCTAGAACTATTGTCGGTATACCGAATACCACATCTTAGATCTGAGATGAAAAATTTCACGGTCCCGTAAAAATGGTCCTCGTACTCCTGAATCAGCTTTGTCAGTGTTAAAGTAGGGCGAAGGTACGCTTCTAACAAAACAAAAATTCCAGGTTTCACTTCGGAGGGGATAGGAATAAGGTTCAAAGCCGGTATGTGAGCGTTGCGAAACGCCAGCCAGCTCTGGAGAAAGTCTTAATGTGACTCCAGCGTCCAGGCCAATGGTAATCAGTGGCTGGCCTATGTTACGTCTTCCTTCACACTGAAGAGCAGTCGGGGTCGAAACTCGTTCTTCATCTGCCAGGTGTTTTGTTTATACAGGATGAAAAAAAACATATAATAAGGAGTATCTCATGGTTTATTCTCACTTAAATAGATAACAAAAATAATGCTCATTTAGTACTCGGCATTAAATATGCTCAATGTAGAAAACGTTGAGCAAGTTAATGGTGTTGTGAATTGTTCGTGTCCTTAGTTATTCTTATCAATCCTCTTAGCGATTTGTATGATAAGAGTATTTACTTTCCCGTATTTGGAAAAAAAAAATAGAGTCAGGTAGCTTAGTGGGTAAGGGATTAGACTCACTAGCCAGCTTTTAGTCCGACTGCTATAAAGTGGGTGCATGACTCTTCAGTAGGTTGGAAGTAAAACCTGGCAGTTGAGTACGTTTACTATACAGCACCTCCTTGTATAATCGATGATCAAGAAACAGTACTTTTTAATCAATAGCTGAACAGAAACCCTTTAAGGTTCGTATTGGTATAGTTTTTCTTTTTCTTTTTGTTTTCATTCTTATGGAAAAGTGAGAAGGAAAAATAATAAATACTATCTTTGATAGTTTTCTGTAAGTTAAAAAAACAAGGCTGTCTATATAAAGTTACAATTTCCTAATCTACATTTTATCGTCTTTTTGCTATGATTACACTCTAATACCCACCATTATGCAATTTAGTTTTAGAGTGTTATGGCCATTTACCGAAAAAAACTATATTAATAATATTCTTTCATTTAGGTTTAGAAATAATTACCTTTCTTCGATGTACAAACTAAGCATAAAAGAGTTATAACTTGGTAGTGTCTTACTGTAGGAACTGGTAACTTATGTTAGCTATAAAAGCAGTTCTAAAGATGGGCTACCATTATGTTATTTTTCATAGGTTATTTCGTTTTCATTATTAATGAATTTAGCAAAATGTCTGTTAATTTAACTGCCCTGTAAAAGAGGGTGATAGCTTTAACTTCTAATTGTAACTTCTAAATTGGTGATAGCTTTAAGGATCGAAGTTATCATTGCCTCTGATGTTTCACATAGTTAACAAAAATTTAAGAAAATATATAACGACCTATTTTACTCTAAAATTACTACTGTTTTATGTAAAACGGTCACTGGGCGATTTTCCCACTCAAAAAGGCTTACTATAAATTGTTTGGGAATCAAGATTACGAGTTAGCGGGCTTGTGTGGGAATAGATCTCATTGTGGGAGTTTAGATATCAATTTTCTGGGCATATTAGCATCATTGTGAATAGTTTTATTTGGGGCACGATGATATTGAGGATTTTTAGGAAGAACATTAGATTACAGTGATTGGAGATCCTTTAAGTGTTCAGGCAAAACAGAATAAATTGACGAACTAAATCATGTGGTTCCAAAAATTTCAGACATGTGTTGGAGTAGGTCTCCTTAACAACTTATAATAAAGTCTCATCGATTTCCGAAAGGGTTGGGGAAGGGGGGTGGTTTAAATGTCTCTTTTTCGGTTTTTCGCTAATACCTCGAAAACGTTGCATCGTAAAGAAAATATGATCCTTAGCAAAATGAAAAAAAATATTAAGTTCTCTACAAATTTATATGTATAAAATATGACCAACAGTTAGTCATATATCAAGCGGCATTATCTTTCTTTGTATAATTAAAAAAATATATAATTGTTTTCGGGAGTAAAAATTAAAAATTATTTGAAATTATTTTAATGAATATGACAAACTTGTAGAGAAATAATTGGAATAAAGTTATTGCTGTAGACAACGCATCTAAGCCGGATTAAAAAAAATAAAGCTGAGTAAACTAAGCTAGCAGGTGAAATGACAAGTTGAGACAGACTCATTGAAACCCTAGAAATAAGCACAGGCTTAGATGTGATCCAAAACATAGTGAAATTTTTAAAAATCTATATTAAAAGAACCAATTAAGTAAACAACATGAAAAAAACATACAGAGGAACCGCGATCATCCGGGGTAATGACGGGGAAGAAGATGCATGGATAATCAAAAACCAAGGATAATTAAATTTGTTTACATATTTAATAATGGTCGATAAGGATGAAAGAAAAATCATAATGTACAGCAATAATAAATTTATATTTATCAGAAAAAACAATGTTTACCTATTTAAAAAATATTAATACAAACATTATGTGTATTTATAACGTGAATAAATTCATGTAACAACAAATGTTCATATGATAAAATCTTTAACACCAAAACTATTTATAATTTCAATTTTTTTCTCTAATGATAAAACATTTCACTTTCGCTTTGCCGACATTTTCGATGCGAACGGTTCGAACAGTTGAACATCACTTAAGTAAGATGTTAAAATAGTAAGACGTAAAAGTTTAGAAGAAGGTTTTCATAGAATTTTTAAACGTTAACATTGGAAAGAGGATTCTTTTTAAAAGTCTAAAACTCCAGAAGTTCTTAACTTCTCCGAAATGATGACGATTTACTTTTTCCTTCATCCTGCAGGCACATTTAAATTTTATTATAATATCCAAATGCATCGCTAGAAAGTAAATAAAAAAACCAGAGAGAGGTAGAGAAATCCCCGGTTAATCAATTACCCGGCTAATGTATTTAGTTGGTAAAACTAATGTACAAAAAATCATATAATAATTTAATTTATTATGGAATAATGAATATCAAGTTATTTAAGGTAATTGTGAACATCAATTCTCATTTATATACTACATACATGAAAAGTTAAAGGGCTTTTAGGAGAAGACATTAGGCAAGTTTTATCAAAATCTTTACAGCCGTTTAAGAGACAATTGTAAAAAAGTGTAAAATCTATGATATAATTGGCACTTCCGGTTAGTCCAATACGCTGTATCTATCTAATACTGGTCTGATTTAGATGATTCCTGTTTTTTTTTTAGATAAATTTCATATTGTTTCATATGATTTAATACATAATTTACCATAAAATGCATGCTTTTTGAGTTATACGCAATTCATATTTTCTTATGGCTATAACTTTTTCCCCTGCTTTACCTCAGTGATGTACTAAATATATGACAAGTTAAATAGCTTTAAGGAGAAGAATTTAGGCAAGTTTCATCAAAATCGTTTGAGCCGTTTAAAAAAAAAAATTGTAAACAAGCGTAAAATTGATTATGTAAAGTGGCACTTCCGGTTAGTCGACTTCGACAAAAAAGTTGCTATAACATCCAAAGAATATACCTACCTTAAATATATAATTTAAGTATATTAATTGTACCACTTTTCGTTTTTTAACTAGGCTGTTCACCTACAGACACACACCTTTTTGCGAGACTTGGTTATTTGGACTCCGTATTTCCGATGAAAACTCGAATTCGAAATTTTTCACGATAACAATACTTCCCCTTACTATACAAGTATATTTCATATATAGGTAAGGGCAAGTAAAAATAATAAATTAATATACATCTGAGACATGAGGTCAAAGCCTCTGGTGATTTCGTATGGAATGGCCCTATTAACTGTGACAAAACGAACATTAAAAGTAAGATATTTTCGTGCCTAATGATAAGAGAATTGTACGTGAAGATTTTATGCTCTGCCTAAGAAATTTTTTCCAAACATTGTAATCTTTAGAAAATGAACACTCCGAACCGAGACCTTCACAATTCCCGCTAACTGTACTCTGCAGAAGCTTTATAATGAAACTGGAACCTACTTGGAAGCGAGGGCAGGAGCCATATTGGAACAGGAGGCAGATCTTTCACTGCCGGTTCAAAGCTAACGGTACAACGTAACAACTTTCCTCATAAGAAAGTAAAACCACAAGTTGGAATAGAATAAGTTGTTATTCCTGCGGCCTTGCATAAAATTGCTTCAAATATTTTTGAGACCACTGTCTCCACCATATAATCATCTCCTCTGATAGCTTTTTCCTACTATACTATTCCATATGGGAACCCTCAGTTTGGAGCACCTCCATAATATAGAAATGGAACTTCCTACTACGTATTGATTTGTTACTATGTAACAAAAAAACCCCTGATAGAAATTGATACATATGTTACGTGATGATGCCCTTCAGCAAAATTTTCCCGAAAATGCATTTCGAAATTAATTTTTGGAACTCATTATAATCTTCTTCTTTGTTTATATATATATATATATATATATATATATATATATATATATATATATATATATATATATATATATATATATATATATATATATATAACTCTACTTACACGATTATCATTAAACTTATTTTACTATTATTATTATTTTTTTAATTTATTGCAAGTATTAATACTACACTAAGCTGGAAATCACATTATAAATTCCCACTATGAATCACAATATGAAATCACAAGAAAAATTAACCAAGGCAAGAAACATTCAATAATATATCACAATCTAGAAATAACAATAAAAATCTATAATAATCAATAATCAATAATCAATAGCATGCATATACTTAAAAAAGAAATAAACATACAAAATTATTTATACTAATTGTAAGTCAAGTTATAAAATTAAATTTAAAAGTACAAAAATTGAGAAATAAATTAGAAATAAGAGGCTAAAAGTCATCTTACTAAAATAATATAAGTAACAAAATTAATAAAGTCATTATTTGCTAAAAAATAACTACAACGACAAAATTATATCATAAATAAATTAAATAATAACGCAAAGTTACATGTTAAAATTTATATCATTGAAGGATAAATTCTAAATTAAAAACTCAATTACTATAAACCAGGCAAAAAGTATGTATGCTATTAATTAAACAAACACAAAGCCAAAAATTATTATATAGTCATTCTACATTGAGATAAGGATATTGTTTAATTATGTCTACCCAACCAACTCTCTATAATTTGAAATTCCAGCCAAGAAAAAAATACAACTTTCCCATATCATCTATCGTTTTTGGTTTAAATTTTTAAAAAAGCCCCTTTAGATTTTCCACCTCTTGCTAAATTCTTAACCAAGGAACAAAGTAAAAAATCAAAGATCTCTTATTAAGTTTGACAAGCTATGGATTATACAAGCAGACCTAGAGGTGTGTTGGATAATATAAGAATAGTCATATGTACTTATAGGTGGATTTAAAGTATGACGGTAATTACATACTTACAATGATAGTGTTTGCAATTAAAAAAAAACAACAACATCTAAATGGATTTTATTTTAACACAAAAGGAATTTCCGATACAGTTACATTCAAATTTATTTTCTATAAAAAGACGTTTCTTTCTCTATATTCAACTCTGGATATCCATATCGTAATAGATAATCTTCCTAAACTATATGCGATAGGATAATTTTAATTTTTGTAAAAACTAAACGTGCCTCCTTCAGCATAACTTAAAGTACAGTTATACGCAAAAGCTGTTACTGGAAAATAAATTACTTACCGTTGTTGCAATCATTAAAAAAAAAAAATAATAGTACTAATAAGATTTATTCGAAAACACATTATGAATTATTTATTCACTATGGAATAAATGTTAAGTAAACCGGAATTGTATTTATTATTCATAATATCATGCTAATGAACCTTAAATTAATGACACCTACTCTGAAAAACACCCTTTACATGTCCTCTCCTTTGAGATCCCTTAGTTATCGAATATCGTTGAATATGATTTTCAGTTTTAATTTATGTATTTTATGTGTGATTAGGAAAATCTTTATGAAGTTATTCTTTTATTAAATATATTCCACTCTTTCCTTGTTTTCAAGGAATTTCCCTGTTGTTTTTTTGTCAAGTTGATTTGTTGGAAAAATATATAACCTTCAGCGAACCTATTTACTTATGTAGTGTTTGAATTTAAAGTAGTTATCCTCATTAAATTCCTGGAATAAAGGAAAAGGTGTTAAGACACCGAAGAGGTGTCGCAATTATGAGGATTTGATAAATTATAGAATCATGTCAATCGTTCTTCTATTGCCTAAGCATATATATAGTTATATGATGCATGTATAATACAAATTAATCATTATTATGATAATTAAATCTGTTTAAATGAAATAGTGCGAATTGATTTCTGAAAAGGATTATTTATAAAATTGTTTTTGTTTTTTTCGTTTTTAATTTAATGCTTTTTACTTAACCTTGCTTAATATAAGTTTAAAAGTCAAGCTGACCTCCACATTATGTTATTCATATATGTTATTATTATATTTTTCATTTTAACCCTCAAACGGTGAAGCTAGGGTCAGATTGACCCGAGGAAAATGCATTGTTTATCTGCACACGCACCAGGGTTCGTTCGGACACCCTTATCTCAAGTATTAGACTAGCTATCGACAAATCAGTATTATTCAGGTAAACTATACGCAGTAACTTACGACATATTCAAATTATGGGCCAACTTAACCCACCCTTACCTTTAATATGAAAAAACGTTTGCTGTTCCAGAAGTGGATAAAAATAAGCATAAGCAAATGCTTTTATATTTTTTAGCCTCGCAATGTACCAACTATACCTATTTACCACTCCTGAAGAGGTTTTTTGAGAAACGCAGCGCCAAGAGGAAGGATCAGAAGATATACTTGTTTTGAAAATTTGATTTCAGTGGTAGAGGATGGGGCAATAATTGTGACAATATGAGTTAATTATTTGGTGCAGGATAAGGTATAATCGAAGGTATAGATCCAGCAGGTATCGACATAAATTTAGATTTAGGAAAATATTTTGAAATTATTTGGGCTGATCAACATTAACAATCGAAATATTCACGGACCTTTGCCACCATATTAAAGCTGATAAATACAGAATCGTTACAAAGAAAAAAAAAACTAAGTTGTGACCTATGCTTCTGGTTATTGCAATCTATATTTTTCTACTTTGTAAATTTAAAAAAAAAATTAACTACAATTATTTCACTAATAAATGTTGTAGAATATATTTTTGAATTATATTTTCCCAAAAGTATACTATAAAAGCACAAGAATGAAAATTAATAATTTTCGGATCAGATTGACCCACCCTTACAATTTGTGTACCGCCCTCAAGCCTTACCATTACAGTGTTAATTTAATTGCTTGCTGTATTTTGCTATATGGTTTTCACAAATAGATTATTTGATTCACGCAGCATTTCGGGGCTCTTTTGATTTCGTAAAAGATTCATAATGCACTATTTTCGCGCTCACAAAATATTGCCCAAATTATGAAATTTCATATTTATATTTTAATATTAATTAAGTTAAACCAGCCGTTTTCCGTGTAATGCGATTATGTGTTTTTAAAGAATTAACTATCTCATTGAATGCTCGCCAAATAGTGAGCATTCTCAAAGCATTGAGTATTCAAGATAATTAAGTAAAATAAATGAACTAATCATACCAAAGCTATAAGTAACATAATATTAGTGCTCATCATTAGTGTTTCTTTCACCGATGATGGAATCATCTCTAACGTGGAAAAGGGCATTTTTTTGTTGTAAAGAGGTGAACTATCAGTCAACAATAATCGAGCTTAAGGATCGTCCAGTATTTGTTCCTTTGAGTGTTTTCCTGTGTTGAAAAGGGCTTTGAGTAAATCCGAACCAAGCAATAATTTTCCAAATAAATCTCTATTGGCTTTCTGCTGAGATATTTTCCTGTTATAGAGTTATTTCTCTGAAGTATCTTACTTCTTTGTTGTTTGTTTCTAGAGCTTCTAACAGTTCCTAAGATTGTGGAATTTTTTCCTCATTGTCGAATTTTTTCCTTAGAAACAGATGAATAAATAAAAAAACAAATGAATGCCAGTTTCTTCTTTATATATTATATGTACCCCAGATGTACAGGAAGGTTACATGCATATATATTTGAGTGGTTTTGATATGCGTATCTCAAGTTGTCTAGACTAGTAGACATTTTAATTGAAAAATTGTTGGTTTTTATCCTGTTGGTTGATTCCCAGAAAGCTTTCACTTCATTCTGGGAAGTCATATGTATTCAAATTTTAATAGGTCTGACCTCACCTTCCAGCGTTTCATTTTCGCTTGTTTAAAAGAAAAAACCCTGGGAAATGCGATGTCGGTACTTAAAGCTGTAACAGTTTGAGGAAAGTGCCCTGGTTATATGTTCTTCCTCGTTAGGCTCCATTTGCCAGGTTCTGAATTTGATTCATTCGACTTGTTAACCAACTCTCATTGCTACTAATTGAATCCAACGCTATATCTGAATCATAAAGGTTTATTTAGTTTCAAAAGTGCACGTGGGCTTTTTTCATCTATATATAGTAAAATGTCTTATATTCTTTAATGTTAAGTAGAGGTTACACGCTAGGACTTAGTAGTACATTTTATCTGATTCGATAAATTATATGTTATCTATGCCTAAATTTTTTTTTCCTTTTTCTTTTTTACTGATAACTGTGAATCCGCCTTTAAAAAAGAAAACATAAATTGGTAATTAACTTAAAGTTTCGTATGTAGCGTTAAGAAATTATATCTTCAGGTTTATAACAGACCTGTAGAGCTACAAATTAAATTTTAAAAAATCAACTACTTTTTTTTTGTTGTAAGTTACATATTAAGTCAGTTCACTGATCTCTTCTCAGAATTAAATTGAATATTCAAGATTAAAAACATTTTATAGTATCTTCCATGTTTAGATTTATATCTGATTTTCTAAAACTCGGAGAAAACATATGTAAAAACCGTCTTAAACCATCATTAACATTCGGTATGAATTCATAGCATTTTTTTAATAAAACAAGAATATAATAACCATAACTAATGTGTCTAAAAAATGTTTAAATTTTAGTAAAAACTTTAAAATTATATTTATTGAACATTTCAGCTGAATCCATAGGTGTTTTAAAATGCATTTATTGAAGTTTCCAATAGAAAAAAAAATACACTGGAATTAACGAGTACTTGTGGTACCAAGGTTTTTATTTTCACAAATTGAATTTAATGCATTTCTATAGTAATAATACGATCATATTTATTTTAATTGTAAAAATGTGCAATGCATGTAATTTATTCTTAAGGTCATGACTCTTGTGAAAATTAAAACATCATAATATATATATATATATATATATATATATATATATATATATATATATATATATATATATATATATATATATAATACACATATATTTTAAATGTCTAATATATGTTTAGCAATTTTTTTCTAATTTTTTTTAATAAACGTAATATATATATATATATGCACTGTATAAGTTATATATATTACTATAGAAAACATTGGCATTGTTCATCCTGCACTAAAGTTCCTTTATTGTTAACTGTTTGCCCTCAGATATATTGGATTATAAAGTATTGTATGTAGTTGCTGCTATCTTCCTGAAGTATGGTTGAAATACGATCTTCGTTCGGGTTTCCGATCCTAACTGCTGGAGTTTCAGGTTCCCTTAAAACAACTTGTTGAATTTGATGGTAGACGTTGAGTTCCAACTCTTTGAAATAAATTATACTCGTTCAAGAGCGATTTATAAATTTTCAATACTGCTTATAATATGAACGTAATTAACTATGTTAAGGAGTTCAAAATATTTGCGTAATTTATGCTTTAATATTTTCATATATATATATATATATATATATATATATATATATATATATATATATATATATATATATATATATATATTTTATTTATTAATGTCTGCGTCCATACGATTATTTTTTTAAGATGCTTCATTCAACAGTTAAACTGATTAACTATGAGGATTCCTACCTTTTAATTAGAATATCCAGTAATACAAATTTAATTTTTTTAAATTTTTATCTGCTATTAAACAGCAATCAAGTAATTGAAGAAAAAAAGACGCACTGAGAAGAAAAAAATTGCGATTTTCAAATTATTTTTTTCTGTTTTACAATCTATTAATAATTAGCAATCCCAGTTTTTCAATATTCTGTTATTTTTTGTTGAAAATATTGGATTTGAATAAGATTTTCTTATTTTTTTTCTTTATTGCGATTTTCGGCCGATGTGATATTGAGTTTATAAATTATCAAGGGATGTTTTTAGATCAGCGCATGATAGAGAGGGGGGCGGTTGAGTATGCAGAATATGTGGTTAGTTTCTCTTCTCTTTTGATTCTTTTTTTTTAGGCGATCAAAAGTGGTCATAAAATGCCAGTTTCGAAAGTGACTGAAAGGTCTGTGCACCTAAAGATTAGATACACTTACACATCCTCTCATTTAACAATGACGATTTTTTAACTGGTGGTGTCTCTAATTCAATGAGACGTTCTTCTATTTATATATTATATATTATAATATTTGACAACCTGACTTGATTCGTTTTTACCATTTTCAAATAATCACTTGGTAGTTCCTAGCAACTAAAAATTTCTTGGATCTGACGAAATTCTTTTTCAGTAATTATATAGAAATCCATACTCCTACGAACGTTTAACGGTAAGCTAAGCCCCCTCCCTCTCCTCCCCGGGTTGTATTTTCGAAAAGTATTGTTGAGGAAGGTAGAGGCATTTCAGAAGCTTTTCCTTTTTAAATCGCTATAAATTATTTATCAAAGGTTTCCTTCTGTCTGTACGCCATATCGCCATATCGCTGCTCTTTTATAGCTAATGACGAAAAATAATTAAATAATTCTGTGCGCAATTCCCGAAAAAATATTGTTTTTCTATTGACTGTAATGCCAAAACGACTAGAACGATTTTAATAAAACTTGCCTAAGGTCTTCTCATTACGACCCTTTAACTATTCATATATGTTGTACACTCCTGAGAAAATAGAGGAAAACAGTTATGATGAAAACAAAAGTTGATTTGCGTATAACTCGAAAAGTATACATTTTAGGCTAATTATGTATAGATCCAGTTGAAAGATAATTAAATTACCCAAAAAACAAAATTATCGAAATCGGACCAAAGATCGAATTATTAGCAAAGATTAAGAGGATTTTTGTGTGAACCAGCGCGCAGTATGCGAAGGTGAGCTTTGTTGCTTTCTATGCTGAAGCAAATTTACGCTTCATCTGTGACGAAATTATCAATAATTAACTAATTATTATTGATTATTTCACAATTTTGTCAATATCGAAACTTAAATTTGGTTCAGGCGAAGGTAGAAAGAAAAAACCTCCATCATTACAAGAATTGCAATTTATCACTTTTACATCCAAACCAACAATATATTATTTCTCAAATTATTTTCACGGGCTGACTAGAACATGAACAACGGGCTGACTAGTCTTGGAACATAATTTTATTTTGAACGGGAAAGGAATCAGATTTGACCAAGAATGCTTCCAACACCCACCCACACACACCGCTGTTCCATTTCCTTCCCACGAAATTTTCATGGAAATATTCCTGCATATGTAGGATATGTATAGAAAGGAAGAGGGGAGAGGTTGATTTCTTGGATAGGGCATTATCTCCCACTGGCTGCTTGGTATACGAGCGGAGATGAGATCGGGTCAGTCCAGCCGGAGCAGTGGGGGAATCTATTTACTTATCGGAGCGAATTTAATTAAATTGGATCATGAATCATGAGCGAGATAAAATGATCGTAAATTTCCAGCGTTTTCTGCTTCAGATAGTAAGGAAGCGTAATAACCCCTATGAAGCAATTGACCCTTGCTAATTGTACAATCCTCAGCCGTCTTACTACATGGTAAACGGATTTGTCCTTACAGATATTTTCAGATGAAAGATTCGTAGCGACACCGTAATAATTTACAACATTTATGTTTTGATGTTCAATTCTGCCTTTGAGAACTTCAATTTGCATGTTAGATTATTTCGAAGGCGAATATTTTTTTATATAAAAACTTTACAAACAATTGTTGATTTATGTTTCGAATATCCCAAATATGAGCGGCGTAGGCGCAGACTTAAGGGGGAGGGAGAGTTCGCTCTCCCCTCCCCAATAATAAAAGAGAGGGGGCGAGAGTATCATTTCGTCCTCGCCCAATATGTAAACTAAAACAAATTAAGAAAATAGGTAAAGTCGAATAGCTGTCTAAGCTAATGTCTAGAAGTACAATTAAATTTGAAGTAGAATCGAATTCTGTAAGTCTTCGTTAATTCATTTATGCAGTAAACAATTCCAAGAAGGAATAGAGCCTGGATGGGCTAGCAGAGTGGTGAGTAAGCTCAACTCTACGGCTTCAGTTCACTACGGATGCTTACTGAGACTTGGAGGGGGGATGGAATAAAATGAAAAGTTTGCGCCTATGATGAGCGGTGACGATGGGTTCATTTGAAACTGAAAATTTTAAAAAATATTAAACTGAAAAAATCATTAGCCTGGGATAGAAAAAATGGAAGAACTGAGCTACTTTATAAAATAAAAAAAAATATAAATACATATTTCATTACGACAATGTACATTGCCTCTGTCTTAACCTTAACAAAAAGATGACCGGCTGCCCTCACGTAAAAATGAAACAAAACACTCTAAACAGACTAATTAATCTTTTTATAAAATATTCAAAACGGAATCTAAACCCACCGGAGACTCTTCATAACTCAAATTCCATTTTGAAAATCCATTCAAAATAAATAAATTTGTTTAAAAAAAATGAAAAATAAATAAAAGCAAACCATTTGAAAATACTATCGGGAGAACATCCTTCACTTGAAGCCTAAGATATAATTTTAAGTCCTTATATAAGTCAATAAGTTCAGTGCCAGCCAAAATTATTAAAAACAAAACTTCAAATTAGATCGATGCTACTAATTTTTTTATTTTCCTTACCACATAGGTAATTTTCGATGTAGTTTTCAACAGATCTATGCGTTACGCCCTAGTCACAAAAACGCATTCTCAGCCAACGATCTGAGTGTCTTTTGGAGGCGATTTTGACCGATTTTGTTGCTTTTTTAATTTTATTTTGTAGGGTTTTGGCTTTTGATACCAAATCGAGCACCCTGTACAACAGCCGAATAATAAATTTTTCTATAGAAGATAGCGCCAAACTTATTTTTATTGAAACTCCTGTGTCCCTGTGATTACAAATGTTTTTAAAACGAACCATACCTAACCCTAATATATTTTTGATTCACTTGATATTTTAGATATTGATAATTAATGGTAAACATATGAATATATCAACGTGAAACCTCCTATGTGAACAAAAATCAGTCGATTTTTTATGTGACTTTGATTTTATTAGAAACCACATTTTGTCTCCTATGTCCTGGTGAAAAACTCTCATGTGTTAAAAAATCGTATCATGATATAAATTGATCAAAAAAGAATTGTTAGTGTTTATCGCATGCAAACAGTTATCGCTAGAAATCGCCCACAGGACATTTTCAAGATTTATAATTAGATTATAAAATTATATTTTATAAAATTGCTTTTCTAAGTCATTTTTTCGTTTTTCCTGTAAAATCATGTTTTTGACACATAGCTTGAAGGTTTCATGGCGACAATGACGATATATGGTATATTCAGGTTGCGTTTATTTTTTTTTATATTCCTCTCCTTTAAAGCATTAATACGATTAATAAGAGTTATGGAAAAAAATTCTCATCAAGGATAACAACTGATTTTTTTTTCCAGAACTTGGTCATTTTGGCTCTTCGATGACTTCGCTACTCTTAAGACAAAGGGGGAAATGAATCGCCGGTAATAGAATCCCTCCAGTAAAAGGTTCTTCAGAGTCATTTGATGGACCGGATCTCGCTTGAGTGAAGGAATTAGTTTTTGGCTGATGAGCTCATTTTCAGAGACCTGGGACTCTCTCCTATTTCGGGTCACTGGCGACCTGGGTATTTTCTGGGTTCAATACCCATTATCTGAGGCATGATCGAATCTCACTTCGTAGGATCTAATTCATCTTGGTAGTGATGTAGAGGAGTAATTGGTTGGTACTTTTGAAGCCGATGAAATTATGGCATTTTACATCTAGGAAAAACAAATCTAAGCTTTTATTTGACGTAACTTATTTTTGCATTTAACGATATTAATGGCAATACATATGTTTTCTATATAAAAAAAAAAAACAGTTCAATACACACACATTGTATTACGTATTGAAGGTTGTATGGAGTACTTCTGTTCCCTAATTACCTAAATAATAATACAGATAAAACATAATAAAAATGAAATGAGTTGAAAAATAAGCATATTTTTTTTATTTCACCACTTACCCAGAAAGAGCATTGTGAAAATCGGTCGAAACATTTTCTTTTTTTTTAGATCGTGCTTTTAGCTTAGTGTTTTAATTTTTTATTTTTTCTCGTCGTTCAAACAATCCTACTTCTACACTTTTTCATTTACATTTAGTTTATTTACATTTAGTTTATTTATATATATATATATATATATATATATATATATATATATATATATATATATATATAGAGAGAGAGAGAGAGAGAGAAAGAGAGAGACAATAAAATTATAAAAGTAAAACCAATAATATATATATAATATTGGTTTTACTTTTTCCCCTTAAAAATCAGGGTCATTTTCACGTGAAAATGTCTTTAAATGAAATATTGTGCCATTCACACTTAGTAGTGTTTTTAAATAAAATACAGAAACATTTGTTAACATTTACTCACGAATATTGTTTCAAAGCAGCATCAGTTTTTTACAAAATGAACTGAATTTTAATTATCTCAGGGTCATTTTTAATATAGCAGGGATATTAAAATCATATTAAGTTGATATAAAAAAAAGTGTCAGAAAAAAATTATAATTTATACTTATTATTATCAAAGACACCACTGAAAGCAGCAGGAAAAGTTCGACAAGAACGTATTAAGCTTTATTAAAAAAAAAATTGTAATTTATCCTTCTTTTTTTTAATAAAGCTTAATATGGTCGTGTCGAACTTTTCCTGCTGCTTTCAGTAGTGTCGTTGATAATTTTAATAATGGAATAGATTAAAAAATAAAATAAAAATGAACGATATTTGGATTATATTAATAACATATATTTATATATGCCGAAAGACTTTTTTTAATATTTAACACTATGTAAACAATGTTATAGAGGCAGTTTTTTTTTTTTTATAATCACTACCACACCCTCTCGACCACTTAAAAAAAACCTTATTGGCTACGAAGCCTTTCCTAAAATTGAAGAAAGAACATTAAGAAAAAATTCTCGACTGGGTTCTCAGCATCTTACACAGAAGCAGTGAAGAAAAGTGTATCCGTGACTAGTGACTACGGGACTTCTTATAGCACGTTTTAAGAGCTAGAAGTGTAAAAAATAGAAATGAAAAAAATGAGATATATCTATACGCAAAGAAAAAAAAAGAGAGAAAAAAACCCTAATAACACTTGGACAAACAGAGTACAAGCGGAACAAATACACGAATTAGGACACTAGCAATATGGCCTTTATTTCTTAATAGCAAGGTAGATATCAGGTTGTGTGACATGTACTTTGTGTGCGTATGCATAAATATATTTATAAAGTTTATGTATACATACTGTCATACGCATAGTGTGCATTTTTGTATCTTTGAATTGGTGTTTGTATATGTGTGTGTATGTACGTAAACACTTTACAATATTTTAGCTGATAACTTGCCATTAAAACTGATTAAGATTATTTCAAAAACTGTATTTATATAATTAAAATAATAAATTCTAACAATGACCATAACAGTTTATAGGTTAAAGTGTTTTGAAAAGATAATTCATCAATTCGTCACTTTTGATAATCGTGACTCATAATGACAAAGTGTCCTTAAGGCCATACTCATGCGTTACGTAAAATTTGAGTTCAATCCTTGCAGACCCATCATGTCTCAGATTTTTGGTTCCCTCGTACCGAATGATTTCCTTATTTCTAAGTACACATTTTTAGTTATATTTATTAATAATAATAAAAACAAAATATTAATTACAATATATTCTGAAACGAACTCAAGTTGGTTTATCTGAACTGTGAAGTTTTGTTTGTTGCCTCACTCAATCAGTATACTCCTCAATAAAGGGTCTTAAGCATATATATATATATATATATATATATATATATATATATATATATATATATATATATATATATATATATATATATATATATATTTACACTCATTTTATTCACTGAACAGCCTTGTTAGAAAACAATTATATTATGTTTTGACATTGAAATCTGATTTTCAAACGGGTTGGTTTTAAAATAAAGAACTTGGCATATGAAGATTCTTTATTGTAAACTATACAGGTTGTATCCCACTTGTGCATCACCCAGCATCGTATTATAACGAGTTTACTGAGACTGCATTGGCGTGGATCGGAAAGGGAAAGGATTGCGTAGGCCAGGCTAGTTTTATTTTTCTCTGCACCGAGGGTCAACGTTACATCGTTATTTATAATAAAAAAAAAAAAGAAGTGTATAGCTCCTACAAAAAGGGTTTCTTTGGAAGGTACTCATTTTGTTGGACTGTCTGTATAGTTAAATACAGCCGAAGGATGCTATCAGGTTTACAATCTATAGCCTTCCAGTGACTCACCGTTAGGAAGTCGTAAATGTGGTTTCAAGTAGTTAAAAGCGTTTAAGGCACCCGGTTATGCAACTGTTTTTTTTATGGTTCAGATAGAAAAGGGATACACGATTAGGCTGTTCAATATAAATTTTATGTAAGAAAATTAACTAGCGGCTCTGATTGAAGAATATTGACGTTGTAATTTGTTTCAGTTTTATTCCATAATCAGTTTAAAAAATGTTATTTAGTTGACCATTTAATGAATATTCACTTATCTTTTAGATTTTTTTCACGGATTCTTTTATATTAAAATTTTAATTTTTAACTATGATGAATTTGGCAGAATTACCGAGAAGACCCAGGGTATCTCCCTTCACATGTCCACCCCAACATCACCATTAAAATCTTCCTTTTGAAACTCCCTGGCCCCAACATATCTCCTTTAATTTCCATTTCGTTGACTATTCCTGAGCTGTATATAGTTATCTCTGCAGATCTGGAGATCTGGCTTAACTGGTTGATTAATAGTTTTGTATTAGTTGAAGTGACACTTTTTACTGTCGCAGGTAATTTATTATTCTCTTCCTCTTCTACTTTATACACTCCCATCGTCAATTATATATCTCTGAGCAGTAAGTACGAATTCAAAGAGCTTTGTTTTGGTATTTTGGATAATACTCAGAGTTCGTTGCTAAGGTTCTCCAAGCTAATGTAATATCATGACTATTATTCTATGATTACAGGAAATAAGTCGAAAAATGGTCATCCTGAGTCATGTGTGTTGTGATTATCTCCCAAGCCTTCTGAAGACTATGAAGAAGGGCTGGGAGATGATCATAATGCACATATCCCTGGATGTCCATTTTTCGACTTACAAACTTATTCCCTGTGAACTTAGAATTGTGTCGTTCTGAAATATATATCCTGATATTAATTTATATTTAAGTTATTAAATTACGTTGTTAATAATCTATAAAATAACCTTGTTAATAACCTACAGTAAGTGTTCTCGGCCCTCTGTTCACAAACCACTCTCTTGCTTCCATCACTGTTCGCTCGAAAATACTTTGCGTTCTTTGCGCATGCTGAACCTTCGGACTATAAAGAAGTGTGTTCATTCTAGGCTTAGACAGTACGTATGTTCCACAATTGAGTAGTGGGATAGCTAACTAGCTAAATAGCGCTTAAGGCGCGATCCCAATTTTGAAAATGACTCCTATCGGAACAGAATTTTCTGTTCTATCAGTCGAGGTTCAATTGATGGTTGGGCACCTTCAGCCTCTATTTCCTCTATGGGGAATCTTCAATTCCCAATACCATTGGACCATACAAGACCATTGGTCTAGAAATAGTATTCCCTTATCAAGTACTGAATCCGCGACACTTCATGGCTCGTGCTACATGTATTCTGTTAATTATTAATGTAAAAATATTAATGAAGGTTTTATTGCGTAGCTACATCAAATTTAGACTAGAGGGTTGTTATGCTCCAATTTCTCAAGACCCGTTAAACTCTGCTTTAGTCTACCTTTCCACGACAGATTTCGTCAAGCCGTTGCCCAATGACACTATGCATTATTTACCAGGGGTTGCCAAATCCGATGAAAGTCACCGGTGCCATCCTCAGTGTTTACAATGGAGGCGGTGAAGTGGCGGGCCCTCGTTAGGACCAGCGAGAACCAGCAGTGCCAGTATATCATCCGAATGAAGAGGATCTTGAGCAACTTCCACCCGCCTCGCTTCTTCTTATATAGAAATGATAACGATAAATTCAAACTAACGACGTCAGGAAATTCACTGTTATAACGCAGGTCCGCTCCTAATACTCCTCTATCCTTATTCTGGCGGAATAATTTATATTTACTCTTAGGCTTTAGGTGTGTAAAGGAATAAGAATCGCTGGTAGGATTTCTCAATATTATGCTTGGAATAGGCTTCGAATGAGGGAAATATGTAGATCTTTTTGCATTAAATATCATGTTCGAGGTACAACTAACCTTCCAAGCAAGGGCGTTGCTACAATAATTCATTGGGGGTTGCTAAAAAATCTAAAATTCTAAACAATTTTGACCGGATTTCCCAACTATATTAAATATTTTAATTTCCCCAACTGCGTTATGAAATATTTTATCATAATTTTCCCAACTCTTTTAGATTTGAACTTTTCGCTTACGTTTTGCGAATGTTGTAAGTTGACGACAATAATCTTTTTTTTTCGATTCAAACTCAGCATTGTTTCGATAAAATATCAGTTTCTCAACTTAAAAGATATTGGGCATTGGTTTTAAATTTTAGTAATTATTTGAGAAAATATTTTACAAAAATTTTCGCAGTTTAAACTTTCCCAACTTTTTGGGTTTTCAAATTAACAGGGGTGGTGACATCCCTTCCCCCTCTACCCTCCCTATGACAACGTCTCTGCCTCCAAGGTTAGGCTGTGTTTTTAAAGATCAAAGCCAAATTGGTGGGTTCTCATTGGCGATATGTAGTTGATAGTTCAAACTTAAAAGTATCTAAGTTCACCTTTCCTCAAATTTCTTGGAAAACAGGGGAATTCAAAGGTTTCTATGCCTGAAACAAACTTTCATTAAAAAAAATTAAAAATCTTGTGCGGTGCGCGCATCATACAACTTTTACTTATCACCCTACTGTGAGTAATAATTAAGTTCTGCTCAAGTAAGGCTAGTCAAATTTTATAAGTTTCTATTTATTTCCATTAAATAATATAAATGTAGAAATTATTAGCTACAATAATCACTTATGTACATCTATATTGCCAATATTATTTCCATTAATTTGTTTGAAGCCTGGGAAAATATTTCTCCTTAAGTTAACTATCGAATTCTTTTTTAATCTATATTCATCCATTTTTTATTGCTACTAAAAGTTGAGAGACGGTTAATTATTTCAAATGAACATAATTAAAGGTACTTAAGAGGAAGCCATTTTGAAAATGCTGCATATAAGCCCTGTCAGACTATTTTAATGAGGTTAATACCTAGCTGATATCAAATACCATTTAATTGTACATTGATTTAATGAGTTTAATCAAAATCTTTAGAGAATTTTTACAAAACAGTTTAAATTGAATTGAAGCTAATCTGTCAAATTAGTTTCCTGGGAAGTAAAATGGTTTATAATTTATCACCAGATAAGTTATTAAGAAAAAATTAAATCTTAAAGTCATTTTTGGGAGAAAAAAAAGAAGGAAAAAATGGTTGATGGGAAAGATCAGCGATAAGCTAAGGAATGGCAACATAGAATTTTTAAGATGTGCTCAGAAAGAAATGGTGAGAAAATCTTCTAGGTCACGAAGTGTGACCTGATGCATCCTAGTCGTGTGTAAAAGAAAAAAAAATCTGGTGAAAGTTATTGGGGAAAGTAATAACATATTTTCATTGTCTGGGAAATTTCAGTAACAATACTTATTTGTCTTCTTTACTAAAGCTTATGCAAAATAATAACATGGTGCTGAAACTATCTGGTTGTATCGCATAAGATGCCAGTCTTAGGAGTAAAATTAAAAAAAGTTTGTTTAATTCAATAAAAATTAGATTACACCTTTTTATGTTTTATTTATGTTATCCCAAAATAATCTGATATCAGCAAAGTAATAACAAGTGACAGTCGACACTTCTTCTTTCGAGGAATAAAATTGAATTTTAGATAACTAAGTTTAAAATATATATAATTTTTCAGTTTATACCCCGATTGGATACGATCCCCCAATGAATCAAAATGAAGAAACCAGTTTTGGGGGGGGGGGGGGGGAAGTGAAAACGCTTACTACGACAATCGCATGAGAAACTTCTCTCTCATGCTTCGGGCAAGTTCTTGAATTGCTCGTCTCTTGAAAGAACTTCACTGTTACTACCGAAGATGGTAGCGAGAAGAGGATAGCTTCATAAATATTTGTTATTCAATCGTCCCTTGCAGAGAAGAGTAAACGACCACTAAGTGGGTACCTGTACTTTCGACAGTCCACTCCATGGTGAACTCACCGACTTTTAAAATATAATTTAAACTATTTTAAAAATTTATTTTCATTTTTTTCTTTGGAATCGCTTGTTACTTTTCAATTGTATAATTGCTTAGAAAGTAAACATTTCTAAGAGTATTATAGAGAAGAACGTTGTATCTAGGAACAGCTGTACCTAAGGACATTTCATTTTAAGATTTGGAAACAGGAGGCAATGTAGGGTGGCGGTCTCTAGTGGGTGTAAACTGACGATACTCAGTTGCACATGGGAAACCGGCTTTTAAAAGACTCGAGGGAAGTGATTATGACATGTTTACGCTTTTCTGAGGGTAAAATTTAAAAAAAAATTCATGGTATCTATTTTTTTTCTTCTAATGTTTTTATGATTATTTGCCACAGTCATAGTTTAATATCGAGGTTTTGAAGATTTCTTTTTGATTTTTAATTCACCGAAATTATAACCTACCTGCTGCCTATCCCCTTTAAGATAACAAAATGGGTTGGGTTGTACCTTTGGAGAGGACACAATTCGTTTGTCAATCGAATTTTTTAACATTTTCTTGAAACTGTGCAGGCTTCAACTTGGGTTAGCGATTTTATTTATATTTTAAGTTAACATTTTAATTTTTGTTTATCTTTTTATCTAAAACATATATCTAACAAATCAATAAACTATATATTTATAGCCTTTGTGTGTTTTTATTCATGAAAACTGTACTTTCTAACTTATGTTCGCAGATACATCTAGGTGTGCCCATATGTATATCAGAATGTTGTACCTCACATCTCCGAATTCTGAATTGAAAAAAATACATTGTTCAAATATTTGAAGTTTAAAAAAAAAAAAAAAATATTCAGATATAGACCATAAGGCCTGAGCATTTTACTTGATCAAAATATGTTTCCCAACGACTGAGAAAAATAAAAATATATGTTTTCTAGGTACTGCAGTCTCCTCAACTTACGAAGTACCTGCTTAGAGAAGTTAGGCTTTTCATTGTTAAAGAAATTATAGATTATAGACTAATCCAATTAGAATAAAATGAAGTATCTAAAAGAAGCTGTTATCTTTTAAAGCAGTTAAAATCCGTTTTTCTCTTATAATTTATATGTTACAATATAATTTAAAATACCTCATTTTCAATGAGGAAATAAGAAATAATCTTCGTAAATACCTGGAAGGCTATAACCAATATTAACTTCTTCACAGTTGAACTTTAAATTTAAGATATCCAAGTCTAAATTAAGGTCATACAATTTTCGAAAGTAAAGCATTCCGTTTTCACTAGTCGCTAAATATAACTGAAGTAATATTATCCCAGAATAAAATGGTCGTATAAAGTTCTTGGGCTGGATAGAGGACGAATCAGTTATAACTTATCAGCGGTGATGAATAGGGTAAAATTCCGAGATGCAGCCGTGAAGATTGTGTTACTTCTGTAAGTTTTTTGTGGGAGAAGGTAAGTAAATAAATACATTTAAAATAAAAAAGATTAGTCAACGATTGTTTGTGGTATTTTCATCAAACATCCAGATTCGCAAAGCCAATGCCGAGAGCGAATCATTTAAAAATAATAATTAGGATTTATTATCAATTCGTTGGATTTTTTTTTTGAAAATTTATGATTGGTTGGATGATTTTCTCGTGAGAAAACCGAAAGAATTATTATTTGTCACCTGAATTTCGCCCATTGCTCAAGATACACCCGGCCCAATAAGGCATTTTATTACCCCGCCTTCGTCTTGGTCCGACTCCAAAAGCTATGATATTATAATGAATTTATAAATAAAATGTAAATCCTCGGCGATTTAGTTTAGAAGTGACAATATAAATCAAAATGTGTTTTGTCAACGATTCGAAATTCGTAATTGAATTGTTTAGATTGACGACCTAGCCGATCTCGGCCAGATAATTCTTGACGTGCTCAAGAAATTATTTTGATCCGATATATCTATAATGGAATATATTTTGAATTGAAGTCTAAATTAGACACCTGTCAATCAATAATTCACTTAAAACCTACTATGTAATGATTATGAAAACAAAATAAGTAGTTTTAAATTTTGAATATTACGACCCTTTCATATTCTTTTTCGCTATGAATATAACCTCCATGTCTCAAAACTTTGTTTAAGGATTTATTTGTGTTTTTTTTTCTACGTTTCAGATAAATTTTAATCTTTTAGTAAACTAACCGAAATTTAAAAAAAAAAAAAACTATTTACATATTTATATATTAAAAAAAACTTTACTTATTTAAACGCCAAATTAAAAAAAAATCGATATTTATTTAAGATTAATCCCCCATTTATGCAACCAAATGTTTCATTTAAAAAAATAAAAAGGATTATTTTTTTTAAATAAATCAAATTTATTGATATTAGCTAAAACCTCTTTTCAAACTTTTCTGTATTATGCTATAAATTATATATCAAGATCTTACAAGTGTTTATTAAGTAAAAAATAAACAGTCGTTTTCAACTGGCTCAAAAATGAAGGTCACCAAGGATTATGCCTTATATTAAGGCATAATCCAAACTATAGAATTTCGGACTTTATTTTAGACTTTAGACTAACAAAGATATTTTATTATTAAACTGATTCCTAACTATTGCATTTTGTGGTTAATATCAACACAATTTTTTACGATGTATTTTTGACTTTGTAGTTTCTCTCTGCGGTTAGGAGGAATACTGGTGCGTGCGTGAAATACATATATTGTTGTAGAAAGAGGCCCATTTTATATTTCTTGCAATTTGTGTTATATTTTCGATATTTTGGCTATTTTACTTTGCTTTTATTTTATTTTTAATATTTATTTTTTTATTATGACCTTTATCGAAGTAGTACTGGTTCTAGTAGTGTCTTAGCCGAAAGTTTATGATGAATCTTCTCCCAAGTCGAGAAAACTCTCCCGGTTCTGTAAATTAAACGGAAAATTGTAAATTGGTTAGATGCCTGACCCTTCAGTGTGTTGGAGGAATAATCTGATGGTTGATGGAGATTCGGAAGCAGTACTTCCTTACCGTGAACTGAACCCTGTACCATTTTTTGAATTGTCTTTTAGCATTTTATTAGAATGCTAAGTAACACTAGAAGGACGGGTCTGGTCAAATTACACATTTTTAGACCTTAAATTGACTTTTCTGTACCTTTGAATTATTTAATTTTTTTTATATAACTTTTTGATTTTTAAAATTAAAAATCTTAAAATGGTGAAAAATAAAAATATATACATATGTTTATGTTTACCACAAGTAGTTTTAACTAGAGAGACGGGTAAGGGTCATTTGAGCCTCTAAATAACGACAACTTTCTATTTCATTCAAAAAGCGTTAAAACTATTCCTGGAGTTGAAACTATTCCTGGAGTTAAAACTATTCCTTTAAAAAACTATAATTTACCCTTTTGTTATGGATTCCGGGAATCAAAACAATGCAAATACGATTTATGACCAGCGGCGTCTGAAGCTAAAATGCAAGGATGAAAGGATCCGCATTCGACAAGAATGTGAGAATCATTCAACAAACATTTGTGTAAAGTGCAAAAGCATTTATTGTGGATAATGTAGTGATAAATATTCACTGTGTAATACCTAGGTGTATAAATAGTTTATTTTATGAATGTTAGTATAATTATAATTATGTAATTAGTATAATTATAATTTTTTATTATTAGTATACTTATATTAGTATTAGTATAACTATATTTATAACCAGTTGATATCCGCATGATGGTATAGAAGGATCAATCTAATTAGGGATTGATAAATTATTTGCCACTTCTATAAATTTGTTTTATTGAAAACTAGTTTCGAATGTTATACATTCATCCTCAGTTCTAAAAAGTTTTAGAACTGAGGATGAATGTATAATGAATCGTTCGATTCGATGTTTTACAATCGAATAAAAATAAATTTTATTCTGCCGATTTTTTATATCATTCCAACTGTAACTATCAAAACTTATCATTTATTATATTTTAGATTGCGTAGAAATAATAATAAAAAAACATATGAAATTAAAATTGAGAATAAAAAGTATAAAATGAGGCAGTGGATCAAATGGCTCGGCATATAGGTAAATCCGAATCAAATCAAAGGTAAATAAAATCAAATGGTAGGTAAATTATCCACTCCTCCTAGTGTTGATCATTGCGCCTGAACTTAATTTTACATGAATACTCATGGTTTTTACTGATATCAGGGGAATTTTCAGAGGCTATTTTAATTGCTAAGAGGAGGCATTAAACTTAAAACGGATTTCTGTTCTCATTTTGTACGATGTTTTCACGTGTGCTTTTACAATCCAATGAAAGGAAAACTAACTGCTCCACATTTGAATAATAAAAAGGAAGTATTACTCACTCGGACGTCTGCTCCCCCTCCCCCCTGCCCCTCCCGATGACTAGGATGATAGAAGGAAACACATCAAGCGCTAATGAACGAACCCTTGAGCGACAGTTCAACTCGAATGCCCTCGTAAAAAAGGAACAATAAATGCCAGCGGAGAACCACCTGTTGCCGCTGAAGCTCGACCGGAAGGCTCTCCGACCCAGCGGCAATTGATTCATGGTCCGCCCAATAGATTTGCTATCAGAAAAAGGGTTGTAAAAGACAAATGGCTATTTAAAATAATAATAAAATGTAAAATTGGAAAAGATGTAAAAGAGAAATTGTAATGATTGTCTTAAAATAATCCATGAAATATCCGATGGAAGTTTGGAGGCTAATGCAGCTTGTCATCAGAGAAGAAATTACCGCTGACGTAACGTTTATTTATTCAAATTTACGTCTTGTAAGCTACAACTAATGACTTAGAAGATTCATGAAAATTACTTGTGGCGGAGTCTTGCCCATTTCAAAGGATTCCATACGCTAGGAAAGAGATGTACCAATCTTTCTTTTCACTGTATTTCTTCTTCGCTAGCATGTGAAAAATTATGCCATTACCTGCAATGTGTTCATACTGATATCTTATTCTTATTTAATTAAATTAGTGAAATTATTAAAAAAGCGATACCTATTCCAAAATAATTTATATTAACAAAACATTAGCGCTTTTAATAAATTAAAAATAACTTCAATACTAGTGTACTAGGAACATAAAATATAATACTCTTATAGAAATGTATAAATAATGGTCAGAAAACAAAAAAAAAAATATTAAAATGGTTAATAGTTAAAAGAAGATTTTTCTCGGTTATAAAATCCGTCAGTTTAATCTAAAACATAGATAATTGATTTGTATTTGTTAATAATGAGATATAGCGCTCGTGTGTACGAATAAAACATGCTAATTTCATATCCTTGGTTTACAAATTTAAATCCCTTTCAAACCCTAACAATTGTTTATATTGGTATGAAGTAATTTAATAATATTACAAAACTTATGAAAATATAAATACAAAAAAAAGTATAATTGAATAAAATTATGTTTTTTTATACTTAGCCTTCAGTTCGTCCTGTTATTTATTGCCTGCAAAAGGCAGATCGTAATATTTTTCAATAAAAATGTAACCAATGTGTTTGTGTTTTTCACTAATGCGTTCAAAATGTGCATATAAGCGGAATGCTTTATGTTTATAATTTTTGTATTTTCTTATTTTATTATTGAATAAATTTATTTTTTATTTTTTTATAATTTATGCAATCGAACTGCATTCTGACTAAATATATATGTTCTGTTTCAGGTAAGTTAGGAGAGTAATTCTGAAACGGCACCGTACCGAAACGACCTAAGGTATCATTTTTTATATATTTTATGAGGCCGTGGTCAATGACACATAATCATTACAGTTCATGAATAAATATAGATTACTTAGATGGGAAAAGAGTTGTTTCATAGGTTTTAACTTTTACTGTTTCGCTTAATTGCTTCCAATTGCAGTAATACGTGACAGCAATAGTCCAACAATTGCGCATCTAGAGATCCCTGTATTCCAGAGATGCCAGACATCTGTGTCATCCTGGAAAATACATCCTAAAAGGATAAATATTTGAGCCTATTTAAAAATTACAAGCATCGGTATTAATAATCAATGAATATTTACGAGCTCTCATTTGGTTTTTAAATGTCTCTTCCAACGAAAGAGAAGCTTGTTGAATTATTTCACACTCGTCCCATCTATACGCTTGTGATGCAACTATGAAAACCTGCTGAATCTGTTATTTTTATGACATTTTTTAATTTATTATATTGATTTTTTCACTGGAATTAATTCAAAATGAAAAAATATACTTTCTGATTAATTGAAACATGTGATTTTGTGCTTCATAATGAAAGGATTGGTATACTTTTCGGGTTAATCTGCAACATACAGGACATTGAGGTTTTTATGGATACTCTTATTTGTGATGTAATAAGAAGCATTGAGGATTTTACGAAGAATTGGATACGGGAGGAATTGGATGAGCTAGTGGAGTCCCAAGACCGAATTCCACGTGTCATCCAAATAGGGTTGATTTTGGTCGTTTAGATGGGCTTATTTTTATAGATTGGAAGTTTAGGTCTTCTGCTAAATACTAAAGCACTCGGAAATGAAGGTTTATTACGGTTGACAAGCGGTATTCTAAGCGCGTGAAGTACATTATTTAAAATTTTATATCTTAAAAAAAATTGTATATAGGCATGAATGTGTTCATGATGGTTTATTTTATTTTTACTCAACATAAATTTTCTCTATTTTGCTATTATTTCATTGTCTATCTATTTATTTCCATTATGATATACATTTTTTATTTTTTTTTTATGCCATTTTGTTATATGGTATGAATGGTTTCTCACATCCCTAATTCCTTTTGCCCTGGAGTATGGCAGGTTGTGTTATTTCTAAATAAAACTTTTATCTCTCTCTCAGATTTGAGGAGAAAAAAAAAGGAAAAAAGAAAATCTTAAAAATGTTTAAAATACATGTAAAAAAAAATAGTATAAATGATATATGATGTAGAGGATATCTGAAAGTATATATTTATATATATATATATATATATATATATATATATATATATATATATATATATATATATATATATATATATATATATATATACATCTAAATCTATATAACTAGAAAATAAGGTCTCAAAAATTAAAGTCTTGTGTATACGCAGGTAATAGCGGTGTTTGTGCAAGACGCCAATTATCCCTAAACATTTATTTTAACATCAAGCCAGCGTGAATTTTTTTAAAACTATTGTCTAAGAATTAATTTAAGTTGCTGTAAATAATTTCATGGTACCATTTATCCTCTCCTCCTCTTCATGAAAGATATTAAATTTAAAAAATTGCTCCCCTCCCCCTCGTGCTTTGTGCTGGATATGATCTTATCCGAATTTCTATCTGAAATTAAAATCTTGAAGAAACTTAAAGTAATAATGCTGTAGTTGAATTTTATATTCGAATGATACCGTTCTTGAGAAGTGTAAGGTCCGAGGGGCAGTAGAAACCGCAAAGGACCCAGTAGCGGTGTCGAGGCTGGGCAGAAGAATCTCGACCAACCACCGCAGCAGACACTTGCGGTCACGGCTCCGATAATGGCTATCTATTGATTTCTATTATATCTTGTCCTGGAGGGGTTTCGGGTTTTCTCCAGCTCCAGCACCGACGGTTCCGCCTGGAGAAAGTCGAAGACCCAGAGCAAAGAAACCTTGGACTTTCCTGGATTATATTGAAACGATCCTCTGGCCGATTAGCCCTAGGGCTTTGTGCCGGAGATCCCGGCTACCGCATCTCCTACTCGATGAGGGCCATTCAGATATACCTAATTATATCTAATTGGGAGAAACGGGACGGATTATCTGGCGTTGGATCCACCGCTCCACCTGAAAAAAAAAAGATTGAAGAAAAACGACGAAGCGGTAATTTTAACGCGTGCCCCTTCCTCAGAGATTTTCATCAGTAGTAATCAACCCTAATAATAGGTTACGCATGATAAACTTTATAATAAAGTTCTTTTCATTTTATGATTTTACACACAAGACTTTCTTCCAAAACCTTTTTTTTTTCTAAGAAGATTGAATTGATTTTAGAAGAAACTGATTTAGGTGTAATTTTAATGATAAGGATTTAATTTTCTTTCCAAATTTTAATATATGACTAGATAATTTTTGTTGATTCTACTGACAACAGTTAATATTGTAATATGTGAGGTAATTACTTTCATCCATTAGTACCTAAAATTTAATGAGTTATGAATGTTATTATGTTATGTTAGGTATAGTAGAGTTTTAGAGATATGTATTGAAAATTGGGACATAATCCCTTAACTTCAACATGTTCTAAAAGAAGATGATAAAAAATATATGAAAATTTTTAATTAGTTAATTAAGTGGGAAGTCTTTTATATGTTTTCATATAGATAATTGAAGTGAACTAAAACTTCCTTTTTTTAATATTTATTTATAAATGATCACATATTTCATTTACGTTTCGGAGCTTTTCTCCCTCCATCGTCGGAATGAAATAATTCATAGATTATATGTACATTTTTTATACTCCTCCAATTCTAGTATTCTACAGAAAAGAGAATGATTGAAAACAGAATTGTCCTCAAATATTTTGAAGTCTCTCTATCAACTTATTTAATATTTGACGAAATTCATATGGGTCATATCGTTGTTCCCATGGTAAACTTACGAATGTGAAAATTACTATCTTTCAGAGAGCAAAAAATCTGTTGCATTCTTGTGTGTGCCATTTTCGACTATTTTAAATTTTTTTGTTGTTGTATTTATTTTACCTCATAGTTCTATGTGTAATTATTGTTTTATCTTTATAATAATACGCATATATTCATTACTTAAACATGGAAGCTTCAGACTTTAAGAAATTTTTCTTAAAAATGTAACTGCGATTTCAGCACTTTCTAATGCCGTAACAGATTCGTAACGTTACTGCAGGCTCTATAAACTGAAATACTATCGAAAAATAGCAGAAACAAAAAATCAAATTTTTCACATTCCTAAATTGGATCCGACAATATGACGAGGAGTATAAAAATATACATATAATCTCAGAATTATTTCATTCTGAAGATAGGAAAAAAGGACAGGGATGTTAATAAAATATGTGATCATTTATAAATAAAAAATAAATATATAATAAAGAATTACTTCACCACTGCCTTAAAATTGAAAAAAAAATTGGAACATTTTTTTCTCACCTATTTAAAATAAGGATTTGTAAATTTAATTAATATAGAGTACCTTAGTCTTGAATTTTCACGCTGCGCATTGGAGTATTTGAACCTTAAACCCGGACAAAAGTTCCAATCAGAGAGTTTTTGAAAAATACCATTAAACCCACCATTCTTCAAGCTTTCTAAATTGTATATTAGATGCTAAATTTCTCTGAAATCCAGAAGATTTCAATAGAAACTAGGAGAAAATACCAAAACAAAGTACTACATTGTAATAATAATATTGTTTTACTCATTATATTCGAAGTAATAAAAAAACAAAAAGGAGTAAGATTTTTTGTATAATATAGTTAATATTGGCCTAAATTTTATGTTTATAATCAACATTTTATCTGACAAGACCCAGCACGCAAACAATACACCTTTCTCCGATAGCATTAAAAAATAATTATTCAAACATTCTTCATATGCATGGTTCGTAAACAGGTGAGTAATGTAAACAGTAAATCAATAAAATGATAATTTTAAAATAAATTACATAAATAAACACACTATTCAGTATGAGAAATAACAACTACCACGGATGAAACAACTATGAGCCTGGATATACTGAAAATTTCCGAGTTCCGATTGACTTTACAAGAAGTGGCAATAGTGGGGAAAATTTATTCGATTGCACTTTGATGAGCCAGTTATCAAGCTTAAAGAATTGTGGGTTTGATAGAGTTTTTCACAAACTTTCCGATTCGGCCTTTTATCCGATTTTAAGGCTCAAAAACTCCGATGTTCGCTGTTCTGAAATAGACCATTTCTGCTATAAAATATACCTTGCGACTTCAAACAATCAATGCGTTTTCGTCTTTAAATTGAAAGGCATACGGATTTTTACACAAACATCTATTAAACCGAGCATTACTTAAACTATGTATTATTAAAAAGAAACTCCTTAAGAGTATTTAGGTAAGCATTATTAATTTATTAATCATAATATAATGAATCAACAAATAAATTCAAGACAATTATTTTTTTTGAAAGAACTATTTTATTACATTAAATCACTTCTGTGTCTATGAAATAAAAATATTTTTGATAAAATCCTCTTAAATAATTACAATAGAAGGCAATATAATTAAAATAGAAGTTCTCCGAATAAAATTAAAAATGTTATAAACTGTCACACAGAAGGTTCTAGGATATATTTGTTAACAGGGAGTAGTAGTGAACTTAAGTATTTTCATTCTGAATTTTAATAAATTAAAAATATAAAATTATTATTATTACTGTATTTATTATAACCGTGAATTGTAAATAGTGATGGGGCCGGCCCATGTGTCTAGAACATTATCGATTACTATCAAGACATTGATAGTACTATCGACTATCGCTCATACTCTAGTTCTATTACTAACATTGTCGGTGAAGATAAAAAAAAAATGTTAGTCATTGAGGCCCCGTTTTTAGCGATCAATACGGACATTTATATTACAATACATATGTACCTAAAATACATTTTTTTATTTGACACATTTTGTCTAAATAATAACTCCCAGATTACATCGCTGGGATGTAATCTGGCCGATCATATGGGCGTTTTTAAGCGTTATCTAAGAAATCGGTTTTATTAGAATAAAATTCTTCCCAAGCATGTCCCATTTGATATATTCATTTTTCTAGTTAGTTTTACTCTTGAAATTGAACACACAGCTATCATAGATGAAAATATATCTTGGACAAGCTTTGCATGATAATAACTTAGTGAATGTATACAATACAGAATTTTACTAAAATATAAATTTATAAAACGCGAAGCTACGTTGGCACTGTCTATCTTTCGTCCGTGTTAAGCTCTTAGTGCTTCTAAATATGGGTTTCTTGCTTACTGGTAATTGGGTTCATTGTTATGTACATAAAAATTGGTAAATTTACGATGGTTACTTTATTATCTATAAATGAATTGGGTAGGAAATACTTTATCGTGTACGTAGTGTCTTTGATTACTTACTTATAGGTCCTTAAAAATATTTTATTCTTCAAAGGGATTAGGCCTGGATTACGACCCACTCTGCCTCCTGCGATAACTCAGTGGTACTTGAATTAATAAGTAGCGGTCCGGTCTTGGATACCGAAATTAAGGTTGTGCATAATTTATAACCCCCAAGCCTTGTGGCTCTATAGAATGGAATTTCGTATACTTATAGTTCAATTCAAGGGTTCTTTTGGATTTTCTTAAAGGTCTGGTACACTGACAACATCCCTTCGAAGATATTTCTTCATTCTCTTCAATTTGGCATCCAATATTCAATAAATCTGAATTCAGATTCGGATTCAGAGACCTCAAAAAGACCTGATCAGTGGTTTTTAAGCAGCTTCGAATTCTTTCGTCGCCAATTTAAATCCACCATTTTAATTTTTTATAATTGACAGGATATCTGGCCGTCTGATTTACTATGTCTTTGCATCAAATGTTTTTTTATGCCACCACACAATATTACGACCGTCATATTTGAATTTCAGAAAGGCTACTTATTTAGAAATGCCTGTAGTTTTTCAGTTTAGCGTGTAATAAATTGAATAACTTATTTAATAATAAATTAAAAAAAATAATATTTATATTCCAAAATTGTTTTAAAACATGAATCATAACCATTTTCCCAATCGTTGAGCTTGGAATTACTCAATCTTATTTATTGGATTTACTCAATCTGAGTTGGAATCAACATACTGATTTCTCACGAAAAAAATAAATAGTTTTTATACATTTTATGGCATAATTAAACATGTTGTTGGACATTAAAAGTTGTGAGCCAACCGCCGGGAAACGAACCGAAATAGTCCCAATAAATAGGATCACTGTTTATAGTGAACAGTTGGACTCGGTCCAATGCCTGTTCGGCTACCGGCACCAATCCCTCAAGTTAGTCTTCATGAAGGCAAAGTTGTTGACCCTCCAGGTTAAATTCCGTTTGATCATTGGAGTAATCGCCATGGCTATTGCAGACTAAAAAGGCATTTTAATATTTATGGGGTAGTTTGTGATGAAACCTGTCAGTTATATTATGCGGCAGGCACCGGAGACTGTCCTGCACTACATTGCAGATTGTGACCGCAATGCGCCACTTGGATATAGCCTGGGCTTCCTCCTTTGAATGGTCGGCTTTATAGGTTTTATTTGGAAAACCAGAAGGCTCGAGACAGACCAACGGATAATAGGTTTCCGGTGGTTACTTGGGCCTGGGTGGAAGAGAATTCAATAATTAATTATAGAATATTACTTATTTAATGGGCATTGTAACAGGAGATACATGTTTGTCATGGAAACGAGGGTTGATTTATTACTTGCCGGTACTCCTGAGGAAGTTTTCAACCGACTGAGCGTGGAGGCAACCGGTTCATTAGGCTATGTGTCATTCAAGATTTGTTTAGGTTTGTAAACTTATTTTGTTTATTTAGATTTTTATGGCCGGTATATTTTCTTTTTAATTCATAAAATGCTAAAATTATGTTACTGAAATGACTCAAGACTGTTTAACAGGTTCTTTTAGTGGATAAGAAGGAGGGCAGTGGCGTGCAAAGGCCGTGGCGAGGGGGGCCACGGGCACCATGGGAGGGGGGCGTAAAAATGGATAATAAAAAAAATGTATGTGTATATATATATATATATATATATATATATATATATATATATATATATATATATATATATATATATATTACTGAAATTGGAAGTTTATATCAAACATTATTTTTGTGATTTGTTTATATCATTTTATGATCTTTATTTGATCTCTTAATGCATAATTTTTCGGTTTAGACTATTCTTATTTGTAATCTATGTTGCAGTTTGTAATTTAAAGTAATAAATAATTCTTTAAAAAAAAGTTAAAATGTAAGGAGAAAGTATTACTTTATCATAAATTCACTGTTATCAGAGGTTTACAAAAAAAAAAATCCATTTTCAATTAGGGCTAGGGGCGTAAATGAAGTGAAAAGTGATTGTAAAAGAAGTGGACCGCCCTGGGCGCACGAAGAGCTTCGCACGCCAATGTGAAGTAAATTGGAAAGACATTTTATTGTGTTGTCATTGATATGGTGTTGCGTTCAATTTCACCTAACTTTTGTTTCAATAAATGTTGAATTGTTCACGAAATCTTTATTTGGTTAGTCTGTTAGAAGTAAGAGCCTGCTAGAAGTAAGATGTCTGCATTGGTGTAATGTTTGAATTGGACAAGCGTTGACTGGTCAATTTTTAACTCCTATTTCAGAGACTTGAGGCCTTGTTTGGAATCTTCCTATAAAGGCCTATGCTTAACGGACCCGGAGGTTTGAAGCCGATACCACCAGCAATTTTAGCCTACATAGAACGGCATCTCTGAACTGAACGCGTTCAAAACCTATATGGATGAATTTTTTTTTTTGTTTGACAGTTTTCTGATGATGCTCAATTTGGAAATCTTGACTTTGCTTAGATACGGTTAATTCTTTTTTATTTAGCTTTTCCTGACTATATCTGGATAATAAAGGGATAGTGGTTTATGAGTTTGAAGTTTACCGGCATGAAAAAATAAAAATTATTGCAGAAAACTGAGTTAAATCACTCGCGAATGGTATCTTTCATAAAACACAATTTTCTGTATTTCTATGGTAAAATTGAAAATTCATCATTATCCGTCATTGGTTTCCATCAAGTTTTACCAAGCTGGCTAAAAATTTCAGTTTTGAAAAATAACTTAAATATAAAACAAACTCACGACTGTTTGGTTTCGGAAACAGTGCACAATTAATTAGAATCCAACATGATATCTGCCAGAGTAATGTGAAATTATGAAATTAATCACCCAAAAACAAAAGAATTTACAAAGTAATTTTCTAGTAGGGGGGAGATGGTAACTTGTGCATGATTAGCTAATCAAACCTACACTGCTAGGGAGGAAGGGTATCGTTGTAAGAAACAAACAATTGACTGAACAATATTTTATTAAATATAAAGATAAAATAAAATACAGAAAATATTTAAAAAAGCTTAATAGTTAAATGCCATTATATACAATCATTATATACCAATATTTTCAGCATTGGCCAATGAACACCTACCGAGAAAAAAAGTAACTAAACTAACTTATCTAAAAGTCTTTTCAAGTCATAAAACTTGCTATAAGCATTTTTTTTTTCATTTATCGTCTCTAAAACAATATACAAAGATAAATAGTTATGCTTAGTCTAGCTTACAGCTTTTGCAGAATGATGATTGCAGCAGTGGTTCTCATATGAGTTAAATTAAAAATATTTAATAAGTCTTTTTCCTCATCTTTGTGCTTTCTTTCCCTTTCCTGATTAAAATTACTTTTTTCCCTGTAGTGTTTTATCTTGTCAAACCTAGAGATCCTCTTAAATAATATAAAATTACAAGGATATTTTAACACTCTCATGAATGTCACTACCATCTAACGAACATTACCAGACTTTAGATAACATTCGTGAGTAGTAGCATCCACGTGATTTTGAAGTATTTATTTAATGACTGGGTACTACTATTTCCTAGAGCAAAACAAAATAGATTTGTAGAAAGTTTTCACTCGAAGTTGTTTAGCACTTATACCTGAATTATTTATTTTTAAAGTAAATGAAAAAATGGTAACATTCGTGAGAGTGAATAAAAATACTTGCCATGATTTTAGGGTCAGCAAACTTCCACACATGCATCTTGCCTGGATACACTGAGTGATTGGGTAAAACTAGACACTTGCATTTATAATGAATCTGTATCATTCCACTCATTTTATGTGTTCCTAAACTGGCGGTAACATTCGTGAGGTAACAGCATTGAAGATTATGAGACTTCCATTTGAATTTTATATACTTTTTCGAATGAGTAGTTTAAGTCTAAAGGGCCGTTTTCTATAAACTTGCGAGTTTTTATGAACAAGTTATACCAATTTTCAAAGTTCATAATTTTTTTTTTTTTACTGATAGTTTTAGGCTTGAAGTTTGCAAATGAGCTGGTAACAGTAACATTTGTGAGTTTTTATTTTAATATATTTTTTGTTACCCTCAAAAAAGATTTCAACTCCCTTTTAGTAACTATATTTTCTAGCCGTGACAGGCCAGTATTTGTTTTCGTCTGTAAGCTATGAGTTATTTCCTCACAAATTAGCATCAAAGTCCGAAAACAAGAAACTTGCAAAAAAAAAAAAAATATATATATATATATTTTCACCCAGATCATAGACAATCAACCCGTCCTCCTGTGGGACTTCTTGAGCGTCTACCCTTCGTTTCACTGTTGATTGATTACTTGGTGATTCCTTCGTTGTTTAGCCTGACGACTTTCCATGTCCATTTCAACCCCGTGTTGCTATTAATTTAACTATATTAACTGGGTCCACGTCACGCATTTTTATTTATAAGCACCTTAAGCCGCTGTTCTTACCTTAACGGAAGTGGCCAAGTTTCACATCCGTAAAGGTAAAAATGTCCTTACTTTAATAATTTGATTTCTTTAAATTGTCTTCATTTTTTTTTTTTTTTAAACAATGTTTACTGTATCTTTTAACTTAAATAAATACAATTTCAACAAAAATCAATGTTTGCCTTAATCTTGAGTACGGCAGGTGTAGTAGACCTTTCTGCTGCTTCCGAAATGAACCTCTGACAGAGGCAGGTGATCCTTGGAACCACCTCCCCTACCTGGTAAAGGTGCTAGATATATCATGGCTATTCGGTACCCTGGCCCCTAGCGAGTGATGCACCACCTGTAATAATGGGTTTCTGTCATAGAGCTCCCATTAAATTAGTTTTTTTATTCTGGTACCGTGCTGGAAGCGGTTTAGTTCGTCTGAGTGTACCTACTCTACTCGGAAGATGAGGAAGGTAATAACCTTAAATGAAAGGTTTATTACCATTAATAAATCTTTAGGTGTACTGTAATTATAGTAGCTCATGTATAAATATCATATGTGAGTTTCTCTTGAAAGTTCCGATTAAACCTAATATTAAATGTGAGATAAATTTAAGCATTATAAATTTAACTATATGATGACGTAGTATAAATTTATGATTATAAATATATGTTTTTATCTACAGATATACGTTTTTGTTGAATATTACAAAAAAAAAATCAGATGCGGTGCACGCATCATATAACTTTCACTTACCTCCCTACATTGTTTAGAAATTGATTTCTGCTCAAGTAGGGTTAGTAAAATTTTAAATGTTTCAATGGAAATTCCGTTTAGTTTCCATGGAATCATTTATTTTCCATAATATAATATAGAAGCTGTTATTATTAACTACAACGATCACTTAAATTTATTCGTTTGGCGTTGCTGTAACATCCCAGGCATATACCTATCTTAAATACGTAATTTCAGTTTCATATACTTGCGAGCCTTGGTTATTTGGACTCAGGGGACCTTAAAGTGTCTATTTCCGTCGATAACTCACATTCGAAATTTGTCAAGAAAATTGTAAATTGAAAAAGAAAATTGCGCCTTTTTCGAGATAATTGTAAAAGAAAAAGTGTAAAACCAATGAGATAGCGTGGCACGTCCACTATGACTTGTATATTTGGGTTTTGGTGGTGTCCGTTGGAGTGATTATGTTGTACGTAATGTGCAAGAATACTCTGGTGGTATTGGGATCCGAACCTCTGAGATCGTTTAACCTTATTATTATAATTAAGGGAATATTTATATTTATGTGCCTGTTTATGCATGAGTACTCCTATAAATTTTCCGTTTTCATCATTCAGGAAAGTTGCTGACATTCGGGAATTGTTAAAAGCCAGTGATATCAGTTAGCAAACTATCAGTATAATGATTCATTCCCTCGTAATCATTGTACGAGAGCGTAATCATTGTATTCGTACACTGCCTTTGCTTGAGGAAGGGAAGCATCAGTTCCCAGTTCTGACGTAATGGACAACCCATCTTTTTGACAGTCGGCAGAAGGAGTTTTGACCGGCTTTTAGAATTTGAACGCGTTCTGGTTTACCTCTGATTCGAAAGGTAAGTGTCGCTGAATCAAAATTCTGTTGTTGTCTCAACAAAAACAAATCTTAATTTAACATCCTCAGATAGTTGCTCAGTTTTAATAAGATATTTCTGTGAATTCCGCATTTCAATCAAACGTCCTTGTGAATTACGCTATCTGTTCAGGTTCTTCATAACTTATATGCACTGCACCCACATACCTTCCTGATTCTCTTTTTCTTTTTTATCATACAAATGTTGTTATGTATTATATTTTTTGTTTTGTCAATCGGTAAGATCATTATCGCTTCTTCTATGTATGCTCGGACTAGTGATAGGAAAGATTTCAAGCGAGAATATGTAACTTAATTTATTCCTTGTAACGTCAAATTACTAATTCTCTCAAAACACGCATTTAATTCATATATATTTCGATAGTAATATCTATAACACGGTTGCAACCATTACTGCATCAAAATGAATTAATTTTCTTATCTTTCAAATCTGTGAACCGATGGGAGCTCGAAAAACTCCAACCCGTAACAACACCCATTGCCAGAACTTTCTTTGGAAAGCGGCTCGCTCGAATGTGTGTTGACATACAGCATTCCATCACCGATTAATCTCAGCTTTCCTTAATTGTCTCAGTTCCTCAACAATGGCAGGAAGGAATGATAACCCTGTTTTAAGAAAGCTAACTGATAGGCTATCGAATGAGCATAATAGATTTGAAAAAATATGATATATCGCTTTTAGATTGTGATTATATAATGAAGAATAGGCAGTGAGGAATATATAAGTAATTTGTGGAGAGGGAGGTGATTTAAATTTTTAAAACCTATTAAATAACAAATTAAATTATTTAATTATAAATAATACATTATATATATATATATATATATATATATATATATTTATTTATTTATTTTTTTTTTCTGCTGGCACTATAGACCATGCAGATCTATATATATATATATATATATATATATATATATATATATATATATATATATATATATATAAGGTTTCAGCTGTCCTTTTTTTTCCAATATTGAACCGTACATTTGGTTCAGGCACAGAGAGATTGGAACAAACTATCAACATAGCAAAAATTAAGTTGATCGACGATATGTACGCAAATACATATCGAAATGTTTTTTGTTGTTTTTTTAAATCACATTTTACTTGTAGATGTTTTCCCAGCCTCTAGGAAAACTTCTACTTTTATGAAGCTTTAATTTCTTATAAATGAAGTTGAGGTTTCTATTGGGATTTATCAAGAATTGTCACTCGAGTTGCCAAAAAGTGTGGTTTTGGAATCAGGTTTTTGAGAATGAAATTTATTTTATTCGCTTTGTTTCTGGTCAATAAAATAAAAAGGAAATACAGGATAAAAAGTTCCTTTGTGCAATACAGCAAACAATTATCTAAACAATATCTGTAAATTAACCAAAACAATTCTGAAATTAAATACGAAATTAACCTGTCTCTGACAATAAATTTAAAGTAGACGTTGATATTGCTTAAATATTTAAAAGAAGAAAATAATTTTACCACATCACTAACAAACAAATTACAAAATGTACTTAAACAAATATAAAATAACATATAGCAACCATATGTAACTTGTAGTATATCATTATCAAGACTTTTGCTAGCGTTGGCCTATTCGATCTAGAATAATAATGAATAGTTAATTATATTAAGTATATGCTGTTATACTTTTATAATATTACTGGCATACCTTATATTGAGTTTACTGGAACTCCCCAAAATTAATTTGTATTTCTTTTTAATTATTAATTTTTAAAGAGACATGACCTGCACCAAATCAAAATATAGTTTAAAAAAACCTCTCTTCAAAAATGTACGATGAGAATACGGTCATGTAACGAAGAGTTACGTGCTCTAGGCACGGAAGAAGTATTCAGAAAGTAGAGAAATTTCGATGGCTCCGAAGAAAAAAAAATCATCTTTTGAAATCGCGAAACATCTTTCCCTTTCTATTGTCTCGTCACGTAACTGCAATAAAAACCTGCAAAATAAAAACAGACAGACATTTCGGAATACTCCATTAGGACGTTTTTCGTCTTTGCAATGGATCCATTGCCATTACCGCTGGAATGGAATTGTCTTTCAACTCGCTATGACATTTAAATTCCTGTATTGTTCTAGGTTGTTTATTGGTCTGTCATAGTCGTTAATTATCCGCTATAGTTAATTTCTCTAGCGGAAAATGACCCAAAGTTTACTTTACATTAAACTGTAGAGTATATAAATTATTTATTCACTTAGGGACCATTAATTTTGCACTTTGGTGCAGCTCATACCTGCTCCAAAATTGTTACTGTATCGATCTTAATTTCAATCCACTTATAGCCAACACATACCCTTTGATCTTTTAATCATATCCATAAATCGCTGGGACTGCTTAACCAATTTTAATAATATTCGTTCATCATTAGTTTAATAATCGGTCAATTTCAAGTGATATAAATGACATGACTATTGATGTAGCTAAATAATCAAACTAAATAACCTATCATTAAATGATCAATACAAATATCAGTATTATGTCATAAATATTTATCAATTTTGACAATTTGAATTAATTAATTTAAAAAAAAACGATAAGGATGATTTAATTTTAAATTGTCAGGATGCTCAATATTTATTGGTCTGCGCGGCGCCAAATGGCAAATATGCCAAGAGTAGGCGATGGATAAACAAAAAAAATAATTGTATATTGTTCACATGTAGTTTAAGTGCATTTCATTCTCAGGTACTTAACCATTTGATATGTGGGTGTATAATTTTTAATGTGTAGTGTGCACTGTGTATCCTTGGCACCTTCAATTTATTACTCTTTTATCTTTCACTTACCTATGTATGAAATACATAGTGAGGGAAAGTGTATCGAATCCGAGTTTTCAACGGAAATACACGTTTCAAGATCCCTTGAGTCCAAATAGCCAAGTCTCGCAAAATGGTGTGTGTCTTTATGTAAGCCTAGCTCAAAAACGAAAAGTTATACGATACTGAAATTACGTATTTAACTCAGTGTCTGTAATGATACGACCACTTTTTCGCTAAAATCGACTTACCCGAATTACCACTTTATAATATTGATCTTACACTTTTTTACTAAAAGCCATTTAACGTTTCATATTTTATACATCACCGAAATAATGCATGCAAAAAAGTACGACGAAAAGAAACTTTAATTTGCGTGTAGCTCAAAAATTATGTATTTTATAGTAAATAATGCGAATAATATGAAAGGTATTTAAATTATCTAATAAACAAAAAAAAATCTAAATCGGACCAGTATTAGCAAAGATTCAGCGACTTGAACTACGACAGCTTAGTCACTTGTATAGTAGTCAATGGAAACTAAATGGAATTTCCATGGAAACTTTTAAAATTAATTTTCAACTTTACAAGCCAGAAATACACATACTTGTCTTATTTCAATTGTTTAAAAAATTATATTATTGTACTTTTGTGAGGGAAGAAGTGCATTCCGCCGAAAATATTTCATGTAGTGATTATGTGAACTCTTTAAAATTATTTTAATAACTGCATAATTATTATAAGGAGGTAAGTGAAAGTTGCAGGATGTTAAGACGGTTTTAATTTATCATTGTTAGTGTATTAATTTTAATTACTAATTTGTATTAATGTTTCAGCCATTTTGCTTGGTCGTCTGAATGTGTGGTAACGCTATGGACATTAGTATCAAAAGCACTTGAAAATATTTCGTTAGGATGGTCAAAATCAAAAGCGTTCTATGTACCTTGTAAGGAAATTGTGGAGGAACAAATTTTATTTATTTAATAAAGAATCACTCCATAACCAGCAGAAACATTTCGATTTTATCGTTGTAATAACTCATCTATAATTAATAGCTATTATCATTCTCGTCTATCTCACATTGATTTGTTTTATATTGCTGAATTGATGTCGACAAATATATTACTTTTAATTGCTACATCCTACCCAATCACACAATGGGGATTTGTTTACCTCTATTACAATACTAAAACACTAATTGATACATAATTTTATTTGGTAGTTTCATGAAAGAATATCGTCGGACCGATAATTATTATTGACTCAATTTCTTGATTATTAGAGGCAGTTGATTGACAAGTAAAAGATATCTCGGGTTACTGCTGAGGGTCTCATTAAAGCAATTTACCATGCGGCAATTTCTTCGGTATAGGTCCCTTGTTCCCCCTGGAGCGAATTTTCTTAAGGAAATTTTCGACGAGCTGGTCGCCTCGATGACCGGATTACCTTTTTTGCCAAAATCTTAAGCATTTGTCGCCCATAATAAATGAGAAAATCGACTCTTTTACATGAAAATTAGTGATAAATATTTTTATTTAAAAATAATGTTCAAAACCTTTTAATTTCTCATATAACTTTGTACTCATTTATCGTTATTTATTACGGATTACAGCCCTATTTCTTAACATTTATCATTAAATATTTCTTTCTAGCTATGTTCATCCTATTATTATTATACTTTTAATAAATTTTTACTGACTCCTTAAACAAATTTTAAATTTGAACATTAATTATTTTTGTATTTAGCCACCCAGAACTACTGCTCTCTGAGGGGATGTAACCTGAAAATTAAAGGACAGATTGATCGTCTAACTATTTTGTGAAACTCTAATAATCTATTGATTTTTCATTTTTTACGTTTCCACACAATTTTTTAAAATAAGCAAAAATGGTTAAATCACATTTTGATTATTTCTCATGTAATCTAACCTTACTTTTTACCAGATACCACATTAGTATGTAGTATACATCTTTAAATTAAGCAAGTATTAAAGTTTAAAATGAAATATCCCAAACATGCAATCATTATTGGTGTAATGTTAATTAATTTTGAAAAAAAAAAATTCAAACAACTGAATCAATTATATAAAAACTCTTTTCCTAGATATAAGTAATGTAAAGTGAATTGTAAGAAAGATAAAAGAGTAAAGCGGACTTAGTTTTTGTTTGAAACAAGTACAATTATTAAATAATTAGCCACTCATTCCGTTTCGGTTTCAATGATGGTTCGGTCAGGTGTTCCCCGTGGCTTTGAGTGTATTTGAAGGAAAAAGTTTTTAAAAACAGCGCTCACACCCTTAGAAGAGTCGAAATTCAGTATTACAGAAGAAATTCACGCCGTATCCATCACAGCTTGCCGTATTTTATTCAGAGAACGCCTCCGAAAATGTATTGATGTCAACGGGTGTCATCCTGGTGATATTATTAGAAGCAGTGTGTAAACTGCTTTATATAAAAATACAAAGTTTTTTCAGTATCTTATTCCGTTAATTTTTTATAACCTTTCAAAACCACTTAATCTGGAGCGTTCCACCCTGTATAATAAATAGAAATGAGAACTAATAACTTTTCTTAGTAGCTAAAAAACCAATTGGAACATAAAAGGTACAACTTTGGGCATTTAAAATTAGTCATGCAATGTATGCATTGATTTTTTTCTCTCGTTGATTGTAAAACGAAATAATGTTAAAGAGAACCGTTGAAACTTCACAAATAAAAGAAAAGTCTAATAGAGATATCAACATATAACATTTTTTTTTTAGGGATTGATAAATTATAAAATCCTTAAAATTATTGAAATAATAAAATCCTCCAAATCCAATCCAGATTTTTGCTTAAATGACCAAATAAATATCTGCGATAGTCCAATCTTAAATTTATTCCCATCTATAACAGAAAAATCAATTACTCACCGGCATTACTGGAAAAACCCTCGACCCTGAAACCGTTTGCCTGTAAACATCCTACCTACCTTTCTTTCAGTGTTAGTACAATGCGAGAAGGAACCAGTACAAACTTTTCTGTTTGATTTAATCCATTTAAATCTTGGTGAGTACCAACATGTATTTGATTTCTTGCCTTAATTAAATTCATAATTCATAAATGTTTTATAATACTGATTTATATAATTTAATATGTATAATAATACCAACTATATTTTGAATTGCTTATTTTTGAATTTGTTGTGTGTTTATAGAACTGAGGATGAATGTATAACATTCGAAACTAGTTTTCAATAAAACAAATTTATAGAAGTGGCAAATAATTTATCAATCCCTAATTAGATTGATCCTTCTATGCCATCATGCGGATGTCAACTGACTATATTTTTTTTCTCTCTCTCTATTATAAATTGTAATAATTACGTATTGTTGGAATCAGCGGTTTAAAAATGATTGATTTTTCTCCTCAGACATTTACTCTTAAACTCAAATTTATTATTAATAAAATACAAATAATTTTTTGTAAACATCGAAAAGTAATTTTCATAAAAATTTTCAAATATATATAAATATCGTTTTAATTGATTCAAAATTTATTGATTCAGTTATATTTTTGGACAGCTGCTTGAAAGTTTAAAACCAAAAAAAAAAAAAGAGAAACTAAATATGCTATTATATTAAAAAAAAGTCTCTGTTTATAAAACCACTAATTATCAACGATAAAAACTTGCCTCGTGCCATGACAATCATATTATGAAGAACCTTTGTCTAAAAACAACAGAATTATTATTAACTTTTATAAACATATTTTATTATATGTTTGGAAATCCCTCTGTATACTGGATGAAATGTTTGTTGATTCTATGCACACTCATATGTCCAAATATTGACCGATTGCTGAGCTATTTGAATTCGTTTCTGAGAAGTTTTATTTAAATATTCCTACCTCATTGTCTATACCGGATCTGAAATAGCTTTAATTTCCACCCACATGTTTCCTCTTGGGCAGTCGAATGTCGTTACAATACGTCTGAGCATTCCAAGAGTACTTCTGAGAAAAGAATGATGCCTATATTGAGGTAGGAGATCATTAAACTGTCTCTTGACGTTTACATCCAATCCGTAATGGGTTAAGATGGAAAAAAAAAATGGAATTTTAAAGAGCTTCTTGATCTCCTTTGTCCTGGGAAAGACTTAGATACCTGGACTTGGATTTTATAATTTTGTGTTAATAATTAGATATAAGGTAATACGGGGTAAGCGCGCACTAGATTTTACAAAGTTTGACTTTAAATTACTGTAAAATCGATATTTTTGAAGATTTTTTTCTCTTTTTTTTTTATTTTTTAAATGTTCGTTAGGCGATTATGTTTAAATATTACGTTCAATCAGTTGACATTCGCATGATGGTATAGAAGGATCAATCTAAATAGGGATTGATAAATTATTTGCCATTTTAATGATTGTGCAGCCAAATACACGGGAAAAACTGGAAGATCACTAAAGAGATTAAAGGAGCATATACGTGTATATAATAATAAGACAGATAAATCCAACTTTGCAATTCATTTAAATGATAAAAATCATAAATTCATCAAAGACTCAGGAATTAAATAACACATCACGTTGAAAACAGCCTCAAATTAAATATGTATGGAGCACATGAAATAATAAAATCCTTCAAATCCAATCTTGATTTTTGCTTAAATGACCAAATAAATATCTCCAATAGTCCAATCTTAAATTTATTCCCATCTATAACAGAAAAAACAATTACTCACCGGCATTACTGGAAAAACCCTGACCCTTAAACCGTTTACCTATAAACATGCTACCTACCTTTCGTTCATTGTTAGTTCAATGCGAGAGGAAACCAGTGCAAACTTTTCTGTTTGATATAATCCATTTAAATCTTGGTGAGTACCAACATGTATTTGATTTCTTGTCTTAATTAAATTCATAATTCATTATTGTTTTATAATACTGATTTATGTTAATCTAATTTAATATGTATAATAATACCAATCTATATTTTGAATTGCTTATTTTTGAATTTTTTGAACTGAGGATGAATGTATAACATTCGAGACTAGTTTTCAATAAAACAAATTTATAGAAGTGGCAAATAATTTATCAACCCCTGTTAGATTCAAGCTAACTTTTCGATCAAGTCCATTTTTATGAGGTTAATAATTCAATTAAGTATTATCTTATATCCTGGAAGACTCATTATTCAAGCTGCAGTTGTTATGGGACAAGTGGAAAATAGTTCGTTTCTGGAGGATTATTTTACTGATGTAATCATCGAAAAAATTAAAACTTGTCTGATATTCACATTTTACAATCTTCTGCGGCAGTTATGAAAAGGGGTGTGAAATATGATTGAATAACTGCATTTAAAAAAAAGGACTTTTATTTCATGTGATAGTCCGCAGTTGCTCCGGCAAAACGTGATAGTAGGGGCAAGTTTACACCACTCGCACTGGTCCTACAACAGAGATCTGCACTTATCCCTACTATCATGTTTTGCCGGGGCAGCACTAACTAGCCTAAAAACTAGAAAACTTTCATAGAGAAATGAAAATCACAAAGTAATTTGGAGAACAGCTTCTGAAGGTTGCTCTTACCGCAAAAAAAGAAAAAATAATGAAAAAGACCTAGTGGTAGTTAAACAGCAGAAGTTGAAAGATCCAACTTGATCAAAAGATTGGAACTGATATCTTTACAACTCGTTACACTTCACTTTAGCGAACTCTGGTGGCTGATTTGTGATACATCAGTGTTTAGACCTCGTGCTTTCAAAAGCGCAGCACTTACCAGTTGAGGGTTGGGATTTAAAGAAACAATTACGCACTTACCCCGAAAACGCCCTTACCCCACATTACCTTAACGATTTACGTTATATACCGAAAACAAATAAAATAAAGCAAGAGTTTTTATTTTAGATTTTATAAGTTTGTTGAATGCATTTCGTACTTATTGTTTATCGATAAGAAAAGGACCAGACATAAATCTATTTGCTAATCCGAGATTCGAACCTAGTTCGTTGAATCGGATATTTATTGTTCCTAATTTCATCTTACTAGGGCAGTTCGATTGGTAGTGAACTAAAGAATCGATGGGAAGAGTCTTGGCAGTTGGAAAATGTTGATGGACAAGCAGAGACATTGACACCCATTTAACTATAAGATAGTAATTTTTAGTAGTAGTCGTCATTTTTACTCTGTCTATTATTTTCTGTTGACAACCCAAGGTGGGCCTTGGCTTCAGCAGTTTCCATCTTTGGAGAAGCTGTTCTCCAAGTCCTGGCTTCTTGCATCGGCTGCCACCCCACTCGTCCAATGCAGCTTTGGACATCCGCCTCTCAAATTCAATGGACCAGTTCTGATCATATTTCCTGGAAAATACAAGTATCATTGAAAGCTATTCCACAAGACGATTCTAAACATTTTTAATTGGTCAGAAAATTAAAGATTTGTCTGTATAATATCATTTTACTAATTAGCAGGACGGTTATGCTTGTATCTTTACAACAATTTTTCGAAATCACGGTTCCATTATTCTTTTATAATTGTTAAGTCTTGTATCAGGGTTTTAATCCCGGTATATTGTTACCATTATCCAAGAACGATTTTGGAATTCCTCGCAATAACTTGCTAAGAAGTGAGTTGCTGCTATGTAAAACAAGTGGCTTTGCATAGCCGTTTTTTATATTGACTTATATATTTACTTTTTTCGTGGGAAAAATTCTTTGTGGATTTGTTTTTATTTCATACCATTTTCATTATTTATGCGACTATTATTAGAAGAAAAATAATTACCGTAGTGATTTCTTTATTACATTCCAATTAAAATATTGTTGTCCAATTAAAACAAGGAATAATGAATCGCTGTTAGAAAAAGTATAAAGGCTCAATTTCCAATTAATAGCTGTTACTCAATATTTGATCAATTTTCCATTACTTTCGAATATCAAATTGGTTTTAGAGCAGACTTGAATTAAATTTTAATTGTGATCAACAAGTTCTTAAAAACAAGTGTTATTAAAAAATTCGTGCTATCTAATTTATAAATGAAATTAAATATCTTATTTAACATTCAAAAGCTAATTATAAAGAGAGTTTCCATACCTTCAATACCCATAGTTCCAATACCTAGTTTGTTTTTGTTTGCTTTTTAATCTCAAAGGGAACAATTTGTAATATATTTATAATAATAATTCCATTTTGTCTGGAAAACTCGTTGATATCCTACAGTGAAATTTTTTTCTTTAGGGCCACCAAGAGGTATTTTGATGCTTCTGGATCACCATTAAAAACCTTTTCTTCTAATTTATTTAAATACAAAAAAAAAAGGCTAATGAATTGTTTCTTACTTTTTTTAAAAATAATTTTCATTACAAAAATCGTGAAACATTCAACGAATGAAGTTTGTACCATCCATTTATTCATCACCTTCCACTTTTTGTGTTTAAAAGTTTTTCTCTCATAAAAAATTGGGTATAACCACATTCCTACAGTGATGTAATCTTTCGGAATGAGAAATTATTATGAAACTCGCCAATTTTGGTACCGTCGAAGGTGAAGAAGTTCTGAGTTAGCTTTTAGGTTAGCATTTATGGGATATTTTATGTGTTGCATCGTCAATGTTGCCTCAATGATTCATTAAAATGTTATTAGATTTCTAAATGAATGAAAATACTATCGTAATCTAATAAACGTGGTCTCATAATTCCGTAGTAAAATTCCATTTTAGCACCGTTTAGTAAAAAATATTTTTTTTTTTAAATATACCTATAAAAGAAAACACTCCCTGTTCAAATTAAGGATTTAATGTCATCCGTAATTGAACATGTTTGTAGACAATTAAAATAATGAAACTTTTTAATTAATTGGAGTAATAAATATAATATTTTTATCAATTTCATGTTTCCTTGCATTTTGTATTCCGTCATTTTCTTTCAAGACCAACTATTTTATGATACAGTAAAAAGAGATTTTTTATCAAAAATGTTTAGTTTATGTTATGCTGGAATAACGTAATACACGTCATTATTTGATGTGCTAATATTATTGAAAGTAATGTTAATAGAAAAAGATAATTTTAGTTACCAATATTTAAAAAAAAAAATGCTGTTTGTTGTTGATCATTATCATTTAGAGTTATGCTGAATATTATTATAATTTATTTTTCATTTTATATATCAATTCGTTTTAAATGTAATTGATGAAATTAAAGTATTGTAGAATCCTGTGTCTTATCACCGAAATTATTAAACATTGAGGAAAACAAAAATTTGGCTCCCTTTTCTGATACGTTTAACGTTTTGGGGCGAAAAATTTTTCAATTAATTTTGTTCGATATAACACTTTTTTCTTGAAGGCTTTAAATATATTTCAGTTTTATATTCTTATGCAAGTATTTAATGATTACACCTTCATACTTCTAATGCTTCAATGAAGTGTTAAGTTTGGCCATGATGTCCTGATCTAAAACTTTTTAAACATTTTATGGATGTTTTGTCGAGTTAAATTTTATCATAATCGTTTAGAGCATTAAGTTTTGTTTCGATGATAGAATATTTATAACAAACTTCTCTTATCTGAATATATTTATGATGAATTAAATGTAGGCCTACATAAACTCGAGAGTAGCTAATTCCCCTATTTAAACTGAATTTTCACCACAAGAAATATTAAACAAACATTTCTAATGATATACCTAATATATATATTGTATATATATATATATATATATATATATATATATATATATATATATATATATATATATATATATTGTATATATATGTATATATATACATTGTTTCATATGACCTTTATTTATTGTAAAACACTATGGGACTGTGGAAACCCAAATTATCAAGGGTGGTTACTTTTTGTGCCGCTCAGTGTATAATCTGTATCCCTATTTTCAGTATTCAAATTTTCATGATTCATTGTCGGAGGAAACGTTGAAACATAAGAAAAGTATACTGTGTTATAGGAGACTGTGTTATCGAAAATTTTCATTATGAATGGATGACGTTTTTTTTAAAATTTCTTATGACGGAAATTTTGGTTTACTTTGAAAATGCCGATATTATTTTGGATGGTGTTCTTATGAAATTTCTCCCATGTTTGATCCCGTTTTGAAGCGGATATAGGTGACATCGGTTGTAATTAGCAGATGGTAGAAAGTTGTCTTGAGAATGAGGTGACGAGAGTTCACCGATGGGTTGGAGGCTTTTCTTCCTCTAGCCTTCCATCGAGAACAAAGGATGGGCCAAGAACCTCTCACTTTACAACAAAGTGCCGATTGAACAAAAAAGTGCATTAAAGTGCTTATTAAAAGACGGCTCCTTTGATAGTGATCCTCATTAGACTTTGGGTTCTATGGCTAGAGGCATCTGACCCCCCCCCCCCTCTCTATGCTGCTCTTCTTGAAGCTTTCATTTTATATTGATTCTTTTGTTCCGTACCTTGTGCCTTGCACTTTTGCCAATGGTCGTTGAAAATGTCATAGATTGATTTTCTATTAGATTGTATTTTCTTATATGTTCAAAGTTTATATTCTATTGAAATTGGTTTTAGGAATAGGCCCCAAATACATATTGTAAATGCACTAATAGATCTACATTTTCACTTGATTTATTTAATTAAATTTACCACTGTAATACGAAAATCGTACAGAGGCTGAGTCTTCCACACATCCGTGGGGTTTAAAAGGTGTAGAATTAATTACTTGAGAGTGCTAATTTTTGGGCGAAAAAGAAAATCAATGTTACTGTTGAAATAAATTTCATTGTATGTTAAGCTATTTGCAATGGTTCGATGATTGGAGAAGTAAATTTATGAGCTGTGGCATCATCAACTACAACTCAAAATTGGTCAACTTTACTCGCTTACTGTACTTCCATCTTAATTTTAAATCCAAAAATTCTTCTTGCAATGTGTTATGGCACATTTTCTCTATTAAATGATACCAATTCTCGCTTCCTAGCCTATATAGAAGCGGAGCTATGAGCGTTTAAAAATTGCACCAAAAGCGTCTGAAACTGTCCTGGCACCCCAGATGGAAGAATCTAATTTTACGTTAAAAAAAAAATGCGCTAAGTAAATAAACTGTTTAATTAATATGACATGACATTGACTTGAGGAGGAAGGGAGTACTCTAATAACATGTTTATGTCAGCTGCTCCTAAGATCATGTTCATTTCGATTGGGAAGCGAGGTTAGAAACTATTGGGTTTGAGTAGCTAAAGAAAGGGTGGATTTATACTCTATCTATTTCGCTTCCGATATGCATCATGGGAGAAATTAAGGTCGTTATAGATAATTTTATTTCAAACATAATAATTAATATTAATAACATCACCTCCATGATTACACTTTTTTTTTAAAGAAACAGTGAAACTTTTTTTTTTTTTTTTAAATAATATAACGATTGTTTACCGGACACATAATTGAATTCCTGTTAATTTAGTTTTAAAAACCGGATGAAATACACCGAACAGTGCTCATCTACTTGTAATATGTATAAATATATATATCTATATGTATATAGATAAGTCTATAAAAGGTTGCTTCTGTTTTAATTAAAAAAAAGCAGGAGAGAAAAAGGAAACTATATGTAAAAGATCTGTTTAACATATGGGCCTCATAATTTCCTTATGAACATGACTGCATCGCTGACAAAAACGTACCTTAGTTGACTTTCATGACGTAAGAAACGGTATTTCAAAAAGCAAGCAGTGATAAATTGAAGTAGACATCTGTTAGGGTCCTGTTTTCTTGCTTCGTGAAGTCTTATACATAAGGCTTTATGAGTACGTTAGTCTTAACGAGACTTTGGGGAGGTGGGGGGAGAGACTTGCTTGATGAGTCTTTTGACCTGAGTATGCATACAAAAAAAATATAATCGTTTCCTCCTAATTTTTACGTGTAAACAAGTTCTAAATTAATTCTATTTGACGATTTCGACTTAAGCAGGCCATATGGTAGATTTATTTCAATTATACAAAATAAGAAATCATTTGTTATCTGTGCTGTCCATTAGTTCTGCCATCATTTATCGTATCATACAATGTCACTGATGAATCGGAGTTTTCAAACGGGTTTTTTTTTTTTTTTTTTTTTTTTTTTTTTTAATGGCCGTTGAATTCAGCTGTTAAACGGAGCATGATAAGACACGATATCCCCATTATTTAGGAGATGTACAGAAACCACCCCTATTCATTAGGGTGGACCGAAGAATCTATAGAGTTGACCTGGGTCTGTTCCAGTTAATTAACGAGTGGGGATTCAAATAAGGGGTTGTATTTCTAGATCAGCAATCCGTAGTAAGGGGTCCTGGAGAGATGAAGCCATTAATAAAAAATAAAATAAAAAAGGAGGAATAAAGAATGAGAGACACTATGATATTAAAGTCGTTTTTATCCATTCGAAATTTTCTAATGCACATTACTTCGATTTGCCGCTTCTGTTTGAATTTCAATGAATTTGCAAGAAGTATTGCCAAAACATATACGTGCCGTTTTTTATACACTAAAAAAAGCTGGATGAGAGATCCCAAAGAATGTATTAAATGTTAAGTTTATCCATTACTCATATGACCAACGCTATTACTTCCTTATGCTTAACAGCTCTTTATTTGTCGATCGTTTTCACTTTGTTTGCAAATAACTGGTCAAAAAATCAGGAACTTTTTGGTTTTATACCGGATTTATAATTCAAAATAGACCGAATAGTTCAAAATGTATATTCAAAATAGACCAAACTTTTTAAATACAAATTCAAAATAGTTCTGTGCTAAAAATTCACATGTTTACTTTTTATATTTAAAAAAGGTACAACAGTCAATGATAAGGTCTGATTTGTATATGTAACTTGAAAAATTAAAATCAAACAGAATAGAATAATAAATTTAATCAGTTAAATATGATTTTTTTTTTTTTATTCACTTGTATTTAAATGAATAGACATTCGGTTGTCTTTTTTTATGAATGCTGTTCCATTGTTTTGATTAAAATCATAGGAACGTATTGATGCTGTATGCAATTTTTGTAAATAGGTCACGAACAGCAAAAATATGTACGGACAAAGTTCAAATAGGACAACCAAATTGAGATAAAATTCTATAAAGCAGAATAAAGAAAATTATGAATTGGACATATCTAACTCTTGATAACTCTTGAACCCCAACTTTTCAAAGAAAGACAAAAAACGTTTAAAAAATTAAATTTTCATCGTATTGAGGTTGTTTTTTTTTTTTTTTTTTTTTAGTATATGCTCTCGAGTAGAAAAAATTAAAAATTAATTGTTGTGCATAGAATTTATGCAATAATAAAATAACTCTAAATCTAACCGTTCCGTACTTACTTGGTTTCACACTTTTGAAAACATAATAGAGGTTTTAATAGTGTTAACATCAAAATTAAAAAAATATATATATATTAAAAAAACAGATTATATGTATACAGTTTGTATGTAACACATAATAAAGTATTTAAATAAAATATCTCAAAATCTCAAGATACTGCTAGAAATTAACTGACCATATTTATTATTTTAATTGCTTATGCAAATGCTTATTATATCCATCGAAAATTTTCATAATCTGTTCATATTTAACTTTTTACTCTCTCTCTCTCTCTCTCTCTCTCTCTCTCTCTCTCTATATATATATATATATATATATATATATATATATATATATATATATATATATCGCCACTTCAGAACAGAACTATCCTATTTTCAAAAAGTTTTTTCTGCTTTTTTGCCACTTAAAATAATTTTGACTACTGTGGATTTGATGCAGAAATTGTCGATCTCCATCTATAATACTTGTCCCTGTACTTTGGTAATTCTGTCATACGATACACTTCTTTTATTCACTAATTCTCATGAGACGCATTTATTATGCAAAGTTTGGCGATATATATTTTTTAAATAATTTTTTTGTAAAAAAATATTAGATAAAAAAATATTAGATAAAAAAAAATAATAAACAATATTTTTTAAAAAACACCTTCACAAAAATGTTCTGCCAAGTTTAGGGCTAAGCTAGAAAGTCAAAAATTTGGTTTATGCATTAATATCATGAAAAAATAAAACAAAAAGTAAAAATGACCCTTTTCTGTAAAATTTACTTTTCGATGATCTGCTACTTCGGCGATATATACAATATTTAATTTTTCATTTATAATTTTTATATATAGCTATAAGTCTTTCCAGTATAGAACGCTAGTTTTCTTATGATGAACAATTTTAACCAATTTTTTCATTCGAGAGTTATTTTCTCTCATGATGCTGATAGTCTGTGACCAATATCGACTATGTTCGTTTGTATTCTCAAGTCTTTCTAAATTTTTAAATCTCTTGCTCTCTCCCTCAAAAAAAAGATTAAAACTCTCTAATTCTATAGCCAGAATATATTCGAGCGTGTAATCTAAAAATATCCAATTCTTGCTTTAGGAATTTCTGCATTAGTTTTTGCCTTTACCATGACAGTAAATATCACAGATTTTCGTAACATCTCCTCAGAAATGCATTAATCATTGAAGAAAGGGTTACTAAATCCCTGAAACCACTAAAAGAGTGCTAAGAGCGGTTTAGGTTCACCTTTCCCCTTTAGCTAGAGTTGCCTACGAAGACAAAACCTTGGCCTGAAAATCCGAAGCTTGCTCGACAAGTGTTTGGGAGGTCACCGTTGGGAAACATTTATTTATCTCCATCTACTCGAATAAATCTCGTTCATATAATGTAAAGGCTCAGTTTTGACTTTTTTTTTAATTTTCCATGGCCCTTTTTAGACTCTTGTTGATTAATGAATCCGTTCATAATATTCGTCTCACGCTTTTACTTTTCTAAATAGGCTCTGAAAGGTTTATCGTAGCTGTGGGATGTAGGAGATTTTTTGAAAAATTATTTATATTTTGGTGTAGCTTGACCCACTTTTTTTTTCCTTTAATCCGTTTTCTCGATTTCTTCAAAAATGAAATTTCTTCACTGTCAAAAACACGTTCATTTAAGGTATTTTAAAGCAAAATGTCGCTCAAATTAAATCTTTTTAAAAACCTGTCACTGTTTCGCCAACTGCAGGCTGGTTCAGGATTAAACGTAGTTATTACATCATATACTCAAGGCATTGTACATAAATTTCCAATGAAGACTAAAAGGCATGACAAATCTCACATCAAACTTTGTCTTTTGTTTCCTCACTACCGGAGGTAGGGACGCTTTGTATTCATACTGGAAGTGAAACAAAAATTTTGTCCTTAGAACCTAAAATTTATATAAATATTTACATGCTTATATAGTAGGTAATAACAGAAAATATAGAGTGGGGAGTAAGCTCATTTCAACGGTTCCAGTTCACCACTGATACTGAAGGGGCGAGGTGGGAGGAGGCAGAGCTATCGCCACCCCTCGTCCTCCCTCCCAATCAAAATGGAAAGTCTGGGCCTATGCATACGTGTGTGCAAGTGTAAAACTATAAATACATGTTATGGAAAAGGGCAGGAAGACTTACTGTTTTTCCTTTTTTTTTCACTATAAAGTAAAACGGCCCGCTTACGTTGCGGTTATAGTCACGTTTGCATTGACCACAAGAAGTGAAAACAGCTTTACCATTACTCCTTTACGATAAGGTAGCTTTGAATTGTCATCTGGTTGTCGGGATAAGGAAACCTGTGCCCAATGGTTACCGTTTGTTACGTAAAGACAACTTCGTTTTCTATACCTTGTTACAAAAGATAAAACGTTTCTGGGTTAAAAACATTTTTTATTGGAATTTAAGCATTTAGAAATTCTCTGTTTAGAGCTTTCCTACTATCTTCCATTATAATAGCTAATGGTTGCATTGCAATTAATTCTTATTTATAGGTTATATTTGTAACAAAGCCACAAGTCTCGCAGATAACAGCGAATAACTAACTAACCATTCCGAGTTTCACCAATTCAGGCACCATCAGGGCAGAAAAATGCAATGTCGTATAATTATAAAACAGTATTAAAGATCTTTAAACTTATTATTTATTTTTTTTTTTGGGCGGGGGGTTCAAGTTACAATCACCTAGACCAATTAACCCCCGTTAGGGTACGTACATTTTTTATTATTACTCATAAACCCTCAATGAGACCTCCAAACAAGATCAATCTCATTCTATTTATGTTTGTTCACAGATAAAATTGTTATACAAATTGAGTCAATCCCTTATGAGACAACTTTAACATATTATACATTTTTAATATTTTTTAATAAATATTAAAACTAAATTATAAACTGAAACTTAAATCCGAAAATTAAACTTTACAGGAAAGGGTTTTTCATTTTTTATTTTATCGTTTCATGGCATGAATGTATAAACCAAATTTTTGACTTTCAAAATTAGCAGCCCTAAACTTGGCAGAACATTTTCGTGATTTAAAAAAAAAAAGAATTTCTTTACAAAAAATGTTTAAAATTTAATCTTTTTTACAAAAAATCAATTGAAAAAATGTATTAAACTTGGCAGTAAATTTGAATAATAGAACTGTATCATGAGAATAAGTGAATAAAAAAACTGTTTCATGTGAGGACACATAGCCAAGTTTAGAGTTAAGTATTATAGAAATTAGTGATAAAAAAACAAAAAAAAACAAATGTAGATAGGATAGTTCTGTTTTGAAGCTAAATCTATATTCTTCCGTTTCCAAATATTTAACATGTCAATTTAGAGCGTAAATCATAATGTTGTATCAAATATGGATTAAACCTGTTGAACCGGTTGAACAAACGGATGGAAAAAAACTGAAGTAGTTTTACAAAGGGAAAAGATTTTTTTTTCTTCTAATAAGATCATTAGCAATGCTTATATTAGCAGGCAGTGTATTTACTATTCGGATCCAAAATATTTACTCGCCGCCGCTAGTAAAAACTAGAAAGGCCGGAATGATTACGAAATAGAGGGCAAGCAGGGCCGGGGCAGGAAGCGACCGATTACTGGGACTCGCGTGGCACGATAGTCCTTCGGTTAGTGCCTCCTCTCTATCTTAGCCATTCCTCCTCAGCTCGCTTCATCAGATAGCCACCTTCTTGTTCCAACCTTTTGTAGTCCGCCATCATTAAGGGACTAAGGCTCGTCCTGATTTTAATGGTTTACCGTAGAACAGTCTATTCGAGGTTATATTTACTGTTGAGAACTTGACTTCATCAATTTTACACCTGTCAATGTTGAATGCATATAATTATGATACATTAAACAAACCCTTGTTCAGTCGCTTACGTTACTGCCAGTCGAACACATACTTCTAAGATATCCTGCAGATTTAAAATTCTGATGGTTCAGTTACATTGTTGGAGGAATTCACGTGCGATGTCCTAATGACCATATTTTGGATAACCCTCCTGGCTGGGCATATATAAAAGAGCAGTGCAAAGAACGATTGCGCAGGCGTCGAAAATGCTTACGACTGTCAGAAGAGACCTAAACCCAAGCATAATTATCCTTACTGAGGCAGCTAACTGAAGTCCCACTTGGCTAACCTCTGAACCTGAAGTCATGTCGCAATTTCCAAGCTGTTGCGCTTCAATAAATTTCTGCGATAGAAGCAGCGGTCTCATAGTATATACAAATAATGAATCATTTATTAAGAGAAGGTGGCAGTCCATTTAGTGCTTACTATCCGTTTCTAGCCTGATTGGAATTGTCACGATTTCGTAGGATTTCCAGGGGCGGATTTGTTGAACTGCCGCTCACAGGCATGGCAGATAATTCCGCCCCGTATCCGCAAAAACATTTATTGCTTTATAGTTAAAAATTAAGCTGAGATAATGTTTATATTCACGTTTGCTTAATTGAGCTGATTTTTATACTTACAAATTCGTATGAATCAAAAAATATAATTTCATTCAAATTTTGCCCCAGGCGAGTGCTTAGTCTGCCTCTGCGTAAATCCACTACTGAGGATTGCCTTGAAACAATGCATTAGTTTACCCTCAAAGTGCTAGGTAAGGTTTGTATCACGCAATCTTAAAAAATCATTTATTTGTACCAATTAATTTTGGAGCTAATTGTATGTTTACCATAGATCTTTTGAAATGGTTGTGTAGAGCAAAGACAATTTCATGACCATGTGTTGTAAAAACCTTGGTGATCAAATCATTTGCCTTACAAAATATTACAGTTTTTATTAGTTTTGTCTAGTCTTCCAATACAAATTTCCAAATTAAAAAAAAAATAAAATAAAAAATACGTTGTTTTCCCTCTGGAGCAATTTTTGGTACTTAAGTTTAGATTTCATATTCAGCTGATCAAAAACTATTACGGAGCCAATTATGAAAACTTCGAAACTTTCCCTTTATTAATCCAAGGATTAATTGAAGGATAAAGGTTTCAGACTACTTTCCTTTTGCTTGACTGTAATCGCATTACATGTTAACTATATTCATGTTTTGAACTGAAATAAATGGAATTAATTAATTTTAGCAATTCCATTCGGAAACGGCTGGGAATTAGCTCTCCTTGCTATTTCATCATTAAACAAAGACGTTCATTGGAATTGATTCGAGATTCGCAATGGACCACAATGGCCTGTGAGTACTCTTGCAACAGAGGCACCTTTCACTTGACGGCGTCAGCAATGGAAGAAACCATCTTCCCCTTCGGTCCTTCGATGGAAAAGTTAATTCGTCAAATTTTATCAGCGGAGGAGGCGGAACCCCTGCAAGAATTCAGGGCGCTTGAACAACTTTCTTATCCCTTCCATCTTGTTTAGCTCCTTATCTGCCTGGAATAATTAACCATACTTAGCATGATTATCGGGTATTTTGTCGGTGGTGGTTGGTTTATTTAATTTGTCAGATCGTGTCGGCGTTGTGTTGTCAGATAGCCTAATCGTTCTCAACGAGCCTCATTTTTTAATTTGAATCCGGACTCTTCCCGATTCGATTGTCTTGATATAGGGGCCGGTTAAATAGTAGCTAGGAACAGGAAGCTTATATATAGTTCAGATTAGTCCTATCCATATCGGAGGAAGAACGTGGAGGAAGCTTTCATGACTTATTCAAAAGGCTTTGCCACTTGTCCTCCCCCCCTCCCTCAGTTTTCAGAAGATTTAGTCTTTAAATAAGCAACTAAGAGGATTGTTATCGGTTGTTTTTATTAGTAGTCCAATCCTTCTTGTGGCGTCTTCGTTCCAACGGGACTCCTCAGTGTCTCTTGAATGATAAAGTGGTCACTAATGCAGAAAGGTAGCAGTGATAAACGCTTTCTATTCGCATATCTGAACCAAGAAATCCGTCCTCAACATCGTTCGTTTGGAAGAAGAGTGCCACAATATTCAAAAATGGAATTTTACTGGAGAAGATTTTGAAGTTTTGCCAAATTTAAGTTTATTGCTGTCCCTCAACTCACTGATAAAACATCGAGTCGGGTGTTTTCTTAGTCAATAATGCTTAACGTTTTTGTTCTTAAAAAAGGTTAATCTTCATCTTTTGATCATTTAACCGTGAAGCTTGAATCATATAGTGGCAGTTTTCCATTAAAAAAAAAACAGTACAAACTCCTTTAGAGTTTATGGATAATAAAGACACATTTTTGAAAAATAAAAAAATCTTTTGCTCAGTAATAAATTGATTGTAGAAATAAAAATAGCTGAACTTACAATAAATTTTTATTGCTGTATATATCGAAACTAAAAACCTGACATTTTATTCTCAAAGTAATATACGTCAATGGAAACTTCCCAAGCAAAAAAAAAAAAAAAGGAAGAGCAAAAATGTCCGTATTGTGGCACTCTTCTCCCAAGTGAAAGATATGTAAAGCCATAAATATAACTCAAATAATTGTTTCAACTTTAAAATATAAGTATCTTAATCGTTTTTAGCGTTAAAAAAATAATCGTTTCTAATTAAAAAAAAACAAAAAATGAATATCATTTTTTAGTTTTAGTTTTTATGATAATCATTTATTTTACAAGAATACCCGCTTTGCTCTTGGAAATAATGAAGACTTATTAAAGATAAATTAGTTTTCTTTATTTTTCACAGTTGTACTTTCGCAGAAGTATACAATTTAGAAAATACCTTAGGGATGTATTTATCATATATTTATGAGATTTTTTTTAGGAATAATACATTGAAAAAAACATGTTTTAAAAATCAGATATTACAATTAAAGATTATTTTAATAATTAATTAATCATAGATTAAAAAAAAAAAGACTGTAAGGATCAATGAAAGTGAGAGAGGAATGTTGGTTTAATAACGAAATAATAGATGAAAAAAGTAAAAGATATTCTTGAAAAAGGATAAGTTATCTCTAAATTTACTATTTGACTACACTTCTACAATAATATCTGTTTTTCGTAAGAAACATTTTTTGTATAAGCTGTAAATGTTTAATTAGGGACTGATAAATTATTTGCCACTTCTATAAATTTGTTTTTATTGACAACTAGTTTCAAATGTTATACATTCATCTCCAGTTCTAAAAACATTCAAAAATCAGCTATTTAAAATACAATTTGGTATTATTATACATATTAAGTTAAATGTCATCAAAATACATATACTTATAAATATTAAATTAAATGTAAAATTAGTATTATAGAACATTTATGAATTATAAATATTTTTTATAATATTATAAATATTGATAAAATTGTTTTTTCTTGAGATTAATAGAGGTCCTTTCTTTTAAATCTTGCTTGCTTACTTCCGTGGCGCTACAGCACGTGTCGGGTCTTGGCCTAATTTTTTATTAATTAATTATTATAAATATTATAAAATCGAAATTTTTTTTATTTTTTAAAAGATGAATAGTCTGATAAAATATGTAAATCACAAACATTGAAAAAATATGTTATGCAATGAAAAAGTGAAGAAGTAATCATAAATTTATACACACTACACACAGATGTATTTATATAAACGCAATTCTTTATTTGTCAGATAATCACCGTTCTTTCCACCGTGATCAAGATAAGTACCCACTTATGAAAACGATAATTTTATTTCTCCCTTTCTTTATGACACCCTGCCTTGTATGACCAACTTGTTAGTGTCAGCGGGAAGGACCCTCTAGATCGGGAGATCAACTGGCTGTATACGGCCGCGCGAGGTCGTAGCTAGTAGCAAATAGCTTCCTGGATCTTCCGCCCATTAGAGTCCTCTATTGAGGTAGCAATGGCCTGGATGGTATCGGCGTAACATTTTGCACCATTAGCTGAAGGAACGCTGTTGCATCACATCACAGGCGCACAGTGGGCCGAAACGCTCGGTGCTCTAGACATGACTTTTTCCACCCAGATATTATCCTATATTAATTTCAATGGGGGTCAATACTTATGTACTTTGTCGTACTGGATCGAATGGCGAAGTTCTTTTGGTGGTAGAAGTAACGCGAAAGACTTTTTCTTTTCCTAATCTAACCTTATTTTAAATCATAAACTAGCCTAATTCTAAAAAAAGAAAAAGAAAAAAAGAACATCTATAATAAACTAAAAACGAAAACCCCTCATTTATTTTTCTTTAGTATTTCAAAATACCTAAGGATCTCGGCTCACAATGTGAATCTCGTAAAATCAAATAGAAATTTCCGTTTTTTTTTTTCAAATTACCCATTTCAAAAGTCCTTATACCCTAGCCAAATCAAGTAAAAACGATATTCTTGAATAGAATTAAATTCCAAACTTATAAACCAAGTGTAAATTCAAATATCAATCAAAATTGTTTTAAATATTTTTAAATTCTTTCAAACGCTCTATCCCACGTTAATACCTGTAAAAGACTAAATGAAAAACCGAGTGACAGAAATATGTATAATAAAGTATAAATATAAATATAATAAAATAGAAAAAAAACATAAATTGGAAATAAAAAATCTGGTGCTGTAACGCAACCTTCACTTAAAACCCTATATAATCATCCATTTTTTTTTTAAATTCACATAAACACTACTTAAAATGATTTCAGCAACGTGCTCTTCTTCTATATATATATATATATATATATATATATATATATATATATATATATATATATATATATATATATATATATATATTTTGGTCAGTCTTAAAATTAATGTTAAAAGTTTCCACTTAGTTTCCATGGAAAACATTTAGATTCCACTAAATAATATAAAAGCAGAAATTATTAACTATAACAATCACTTAATTTATCAGTTTTTCATCACTCTCTATTACCTTCTACGACTTTAAATGCTAAATATTAATTTTGCTACCTCACTTCCAAAAATAGGGAAGCCTTTTGTTCATGTACGAATTGAAAAAAATGTATACCCTCAGAATCGAAAATTTCCGCTCGCGCTTTACGTTTTAGACATCAAGGGACAAATTTAGTTTCTTGTCTGTCTGTAGTCAAATCCATCTGACGGGTATAACACTTACTATCATTAATCCGATTTTGATGAAATTTTCAGGGAATGTGTGAGTTGGTACCTCCATGGTCCCATATCGATTTTACCATTTTTTTTTTTTGAAGAAAATAAAGTTTCATTCGTGCATAACTCAAAAAGTACAATTTTTTTGAGTTTGACCACTACCAGCCTTTCGAAAGTTTATTGAGTTTCCTACAATTAAAAAAAAAAAATCCTCTAGTTAATTATCAAATTCTTTCTAATTCGAATTCTATCGGAATTTAAACTACATTAGTGATAATTTTAAAAACCATGCCATATTGTAGGCAGTCATATATGTATTGTGCTTATAAGCATTTTCTTATCCGTCTTATACTCCTTGAATAAAATAAAGTATTTTCATGTACAATATAGTCGCACATGTTCTGTTTTTATTCTTGTATGTTTATTCGACGTCGTTTTAAATAATCGTGTGAACTTTGGAATAAAACATGTTTTTTCTAACCTTTCCAAGTAGGTACCAGCTCTATTTTTTGTTCTTTATTCCACATTATAAGAAACAAATTAATATATATATATATATATATATATATATATATATATATATATATATATATATATATATATATATATATATATGCTTTACATTATTCTTTTCATATCCTATACTATTTTTACGATTTCTTTCAATAACAAATACAAGATTGTTGTGCTCAAGTAGATTTCATTTTATTTTAAATCAGACAAAACTTGAATTTAAAATGGTTGACCTTATAACATCTTGAGATATGAATTATTTTAATGCTTACTTGAAGATATTGAAAAAGAGAATATTGAATTAATTTTTAATGATATCAAATTAGTTATTTTATTTTATTTATATAAACTATTTGAAGTTTATTATTTCCTCTAATGGCCAAATTTAATTCTGAATGAACTGCTCACAATCTTTATTTCAATTTTCTAGTTAACAAATAGGTTCAAATACTGGAGGTTATTATGTTTTATTAATACTTTATATACTTTTATTAATATTTATTTGTATACTTTACAATATTATATTTTGATTTTTTGTTTCAGGTAATTTTCATATTTCAATGTGATGTGTGCGACGCATGAGCATGGATGTGAGTATGGCAGTATCAACTATTATAACAATTTTAAACTATCAATTAAATTGACCGGATGTTCTGGATTCTTTTAAAAGGATAAATTATGCTAAGGAAAGCGTTTAACTAAGCATCTGTGACTATTAATCCATCATAAAAATATTATGCCCCAGAGTTTAGAAATGGCTTAGTTGAGCAGTTAATGACATGTGATCTTAGTGTCCTAAAATTAAATAAGAACTTACTGAATTATTGTTAGTTAAATATCGGAGGGACAAACGATGCATCTTTATGTAATCGTTGATGAAGTATGAGATAGATGTTTTAGTCGTTTTTTTCAATCAGTTTGTGATATAATTTTGTTTAGTGTAATGTACTAGAAAAAAATGGCATAAGAAAGCTACCTTATCCATCTTGGCGTCGGCTGGCACAATTTCCTTTCATCCTCCTCTTTCAGTGGGCTTACCCTGTGCCAGGAAGTCCCTCTTCTGCGACAGATGGCATACGACAAGGCACGTGTGAATCTCAGCTGTTGACCCTTGTTATTGGGTTCTGAAGTTTCCGCGGCAACTAAATTCCTATATCAGTTAAGTTGAGTTAGCAGTTCAAATAACTTTTTGTTTTCTTTTTTTTTAGTATATTTAGATAAATGTTAAGTGGAATAAATAATAATATCTAATTAGATGGGCATTCTTATTATAACCTAAAACTTTGCTTTTGTGTATTATTCTTCTGGAACGATATTTTTTAACATTTATTCAGGTTTTGGTATACCGTGGATTAATAAGCAATACGATATGTTTTTTTTTTTTCACATTGCAACTGGATATCTCTTTTACCAATAACCTCAAATACTGCACTTATTTTTATTACTTTGAAGTAATAAATTGAGTAACAACGCTTTATAATGTAAGCTTAATATAATGTAAAATATATGTACAAAGACAAAACAATGTAATCAATTATATTCATGATGTATAGCTCTACTATGCACGACTTCGAGAAAGAATTCGTCAAAAACTTAGAAAAACCAAAAGATTATGAAACAATGGTTAAATTTCTCCCTTACCCAGCTTACATTCCGAACTTAGGACCTTCCGACCACCATATGTTTTGGTCAATCTCTCTCCATCTTCAAGGAAAATCATTCAATTCTCTAGAAGAAGTTCGAAATAGAATTGTAGAATTATTTTGGTTCAAAATCGAAATAGGAATCTGACAGCTAGCCTCGAAATGGCAACAAATCATTGAACACTATGGTACATGCGTTGAATATTTAAAAAATAATAATAATAATAATTGCGGTGCCATGGTACATAAATTATGCACTCAAAGTATTCCATTCACTTCCCTTAGACCTATAACATAAAGCAACGCCCACCACCATTAGCGTAAGTTAGGCCACCCAAAACAAATTAGTTTTGTTTCACTGTGAAACCTGAATTTTCGTAACTTGATATTTTATTCTAGAAAGCCGGATCTGAAGAAAAAATAAAATAAATAATCTTATGTTTTCATTCCCTCGAATTAAAGTCTGACGATAACATCTATGAATCAGGTCGGGATCAAGTCACCGATAACTACTTTATTCTGTCCCTAATTATGAATATATTATACCATTCCGATTCTCTTCGTCTGTTGGTCTTCATTAAGTTATAAAATTCGCTATTCGTTTTGCTGTAGAGTCTGAATGAGGTTTTAGGAAAAAATAGGTGGGGACTTTGAAGAAATTAGTGCATATCGATTTATTTAAAATGAGATAAGAATGAAATAAATATTGTTGAAGATTATTTTGTGTGCTTCTAACTATATTTTATTTTGACAAGAAAGTAGTTTTTCTGCTATCCCCTCTCCAATAATTATTGCAAAATTATAATTTATCTGTAAACACCCAAATAATATTCATTTATAGATATACTCTAAACATGTATTGGTTTGTGTATTAATTCCTTCAAAAAAATAAATACAAATGTAATGAGTGGGGTAGCTCAGTTGAAAAGAATATCTTGTACGATCTGGATGACAGGAAATTTATTTTTCTTCGCTGTGGATCGACTTTGTGGTCGGAAGACTCTCCTGGAGCATATCCAGCATTTATAAAGTGAATATCTGATCCTTTAAAGGGTTGGAGAAAAAATCTAGCGGTTGAGCGCGATCCCGACAAAAATACCTCCGTTCATAGCCGTTGTTCGAGAAACAGTACTTCCTTTCCAAGTGCTGAGCCCAAGTCCCTTCATATCAAGGATTGCAATGGTGTAGATTTTTTATTATTATTTATTTTTTTATTGATGTTTATTTTCTACGAAATTTTTATTATTTTTAGCCCAGATCTAATACTGCTATAAATATTTCGTTGAATTCATTACAGTAATTAAAATAAAATTTGTAGAAAACATAATTATAATTTAATTTGAATGTTAGCATATTTCATATAAAGATTTAAAGCTTGTTGTTTGATCCTGAAAAATGATGATGGTCATGCATTCTGGGTTTATTTGAGGGTCAATATCAAAGCTGTAGTTTCTTAAATTTGGCAAGAATAATTAATTGTCTGTCTGCTCATCTGCATTAATTTCAATTCGAGGATTTTATTTATTTTTTTATAGAATTATTGACTTAGTCATGGGTCGTATTGAAAATACTTTCCGCAAGCTGTGTATTGAAAACGGATCCCCTGCTATGATCTATGTACCGTTTGTAAGATTTTTTACCAGCCAGCGATCTATTGTAAGTGAAAAGGAGTCAGGGTTTGTTCACCGGCAAAGTAACCGTATCAGCAAGACGTGCCATATTCCCTAGTTTTTGTTATTGCTTTTTTTTTTTTTTTTTTTTGCTTTAGTTGTACCTATACTTTGTTGTTTGTTTTTTTATGCTTTATCATATCATCATTGCGAAATTCTTCTAAATAATTATTTTAGTTATATAATTCATATAATTATTGGCGCTATAGTTTGAGGAATCTTACTGTAGCTTCTAAAAAAATGAACACTGGACAACGATGTTTGAGATTTTTTAAATTATTTTTACTAGTTTACTTCGCTTTTAGAGCTGAAGTTCCTCGTTAATGACCCAGTATATCTTATATGATAATATTTAATGTGAAAAGAAATCACGTTAGTTTCACGGGAATTTCCCACACCCCTCGTTCTCGGTTGTATAGCAAAGCATGATATTACTGTATTGTTGCGTTTCTGAATATGAGCCTTTAGGTTAACGGAATCGTTTCCCGGTAACCATAAGGTTTTCTCCAGGAGAATTTAACCGGATCCATTTGGCTCTCGGATACCTGAGTAGTATAATAAATATAATAATAAGTACTAGCACGTTAATAATGTCTAATGTAAGTTACTGAATTTTAAGACACCTTCAGGTCCTTCCTCTTTGTTATAATTCTTTGATACCTTTTTTAGTTAGAGAAAGAAGATGGAGATTTATTCCGTGGTGTACCTCGAAATAAAAGTCCCCCCCCCCTCTTCATGCCGCATTCTACCATGCACTGACCCAATACAGATTTATTTATGAATTTTTATTTCGATTTGGGACACCCTGAGAATAATTTTTTCAATACCTTTAAAATTAAGAATTTCGTCAAATGCTTTTTTGGCCTCTCATGTTTCTCTGTTTTCAATACTTATTATTATTTTTGGGTGTGATTTTTACTTTGAATGAGTCATTTTATCCTAATAACGTTGTATTTTAACGGATCAAACTGGTTTTAGTTATTTTTTACTCGCGATTGAATCATTTTCGGATCCACTTTCATCGATACTTTGTCAACGTTAATCCAACTATTTTTTTTTCGGTATTTCTTTTTGCTAACGCGCATTTATAACCTGAAACCATCTTTTGAATTTAATCTCGTAAGGTACAGGCGAAATTTTATCAATTCGAAAAATGAATTTGGAACAATTTATAACTTGTATTGTCTAGAGAGATGCTATCCGTTACTATCGATCTGAAAACTAGAACCAACGGCTTACGGATTGATTCATTGCCGCTTAGCATTCAAAGAGCTTCCTATCCTTGAATGATAGCGCAACTGCAGTCATTCTTCGTAAAGGTGAGTTCGTCACGTTTGGTGTACATATTCATTGAGGGCAACCTCATTGTGAGTGCGAATAATTCACAATTCGGAAGTCGGTGTGAGTAGTATGTCATGAATGGCAATTGCATTCTTTGAATTCTTTTGTTATAATATCAGGATCGATATGTTTCATCATTAAGTTATTTGATGGACAATTTTTCATTTACTCGTTTTAGGGTAACCTTATATTGGTACAAAAAAGTGATTTTAAAAGATATTTCATTCTGTAATTAACTAATTAAGTTCTCTAAGCACCCTGTTTATCTAAAACAGCCGAACCCTCTTTTATGAAACTTAAGGGATATGTGGCAGCTTGGTCTGAATCGTAAAGTATAGCATTCCAAGATCAAAACTGATGTTTTCGTTTATGTGTTACTACAAATAACAATTAATTCCGTCATCTTTTATTTTTTATTTATATATATTTTTTTAGTTTCACAACTTCTTTCCCTGAACTCGCAGTTCAAATCAATTTTTCGAGATCAAATTCAGCGTAGAAAATTCTGTAAATCGGTATGAAATAGGATGACTTTCATTTTTGTGTTTTGTTTTTTTAATAATAAAAAAAAAAATATTTCGATGAAAATTCATAGGACCATTTCAATTAATAATCAATATTAAAAAAAAAAAGTACGAGAACAAATTTTAAAAATTATTAAACAAACTTTCTACTAACAGCATATTAATGATACTTGTATGGTCAAAAATAATTTATTGGTATTTTTTAAATTTGAAATACAATGGTTAAAAATATAACAGATTAAAAAAAAAATCAAATTTAAATGAATAACTATTAGGGTTAGAAGTGGTTGATAAAAACCGTTCCGGACACGGAATAACATTTTTTTTAATATAATATTATTTATATTATTGCAAATGTAATAACAATTCAGCCTCCAGCATTAGTTCATTTGAGTGTTAAGTTGCTCTTTTAAGAAATTTAAAATCTTTAATTATTAAATCATGTGCGATTTTATAGGATCGGAACATATGAAATGTCAGTTCCTATGAGGGTATGAGTGGAAATTAAAGAAAAACAAAATTTAATTATACTATTTTTTATTTAAAATAACTAACTAACTAGCTTCAATGCATTTTGCTCAACCTCTCGAGAAATGAAAATTTCACCTCGTTTTGACTTGTTTTTTTAAAAAATGTGTCAAGCGTTCTGAAAAATAGTAGTCAGTTGGAGGCATGATAAGTGAATATGGTGGATGTGGTAGAACTTCAATTTTGAGATCACTAAATTTAACATGTTTGTCAGTTAAGTTCATAAAAATTACGTGATTTGAAAATTGAAGTTCTACCACATCCACCATATTCATCCGATTTTTCTCAAACTGACAACCGAGCGCTTTTTGCATTTTTTGCAAAACAAAGTATTCTAAAATGAAAACGAGACAAAATTTTCATTTCTCGAGCTTATTGATCCAATGCCACAAATTTTCTTCAAGCAAGGGATATGAAAAAAAAATATTGGGCTTTATTATTGGAATAAATGTATTGAAACTAACTGAAGTTATTTTGAATAAAAATAAAATCGTTTAAGTTTGTTTTTCTTTCAATTGTTTCATTAGCAACTGCCATTTCATGTGTTTCAACTCAAAATGTTATTGCGCATTTGTATTTTCAGACTTCAATATTTTAGTCATAATTTATGTTTTAATTAGATTTTTTATTATTAAAAACGATTATGAAATATAAGACAGGGAAAAAAATATAAGGTAAAAAAAAATGGGTATGTGATTATATTATATATTTTTTCTTTGTCTAGTGTCTAAGCTGATTGATTGCTATGCTGTGCAATGTAGCAACCCTATATATTTGGGCTTGATAAATTAAGTTTTTCTCTATAGCTTCATAAAAGTCCTCACCTGTATACCAGAAACCTTAAACAATTATATACAAATTCATTCCGGCAGATTTCACTTAGAGCCTTATGGGAATTCTTGTATCCATTTAGGGGAATTTCTGCACCTATTTGTGGAATTTAAGCTCCGTAATGAAGCAGGACTTATGGGTTTTCCCCTCAGCCGCTCTAAGAATATTCTCACCCTTCGCAGTGACCTTTCCCATTGTACTATTAACCACCATGCTATGGACAAAAAATTCGGAAAGAAAAAAAAAATGGTATCAGTCTTGTAACCACTTCCTCCAACGGTAGGAGCACGAAACGTCAAGATAGGATCCATCCTCCTCTCTTCCTATATAGATAAGGATTACGTTTCAGAGGAAGAGTTACACTGATATACGATCTTGTGAGTGACGTTTTCCCCATCTTCTTTCAGGCAGGGCAAAATGCTGGAGAGTTGATAATGATTTCCAGTTATTGATATTTAACTAATACGTTGAATATTAATCTCGGTGTCCAAGATTCCTTCTGGTTACAAATTATTTTCCCATATGATCGTTAAGATTGTTTTTATTTTTTTACTCTTTTATAATTTATATGCATGAACAATCTCAAAAAATAATTATTAATTTTATTATATTGAATTGCAAACTATGGCTAGATTTGGTTACGAAAATAAATGAAGCCTCTTTCATTTTCTTGTCTCTGCTTGATAAGATTTTTTAATAATTTTTATTGTTAATTATTAACCCTATTTTTTGAACTTTTTTTTTTTTTTTTTTCATGATTATTAAGTATTATCATTGCATTCGTATTGGTTGTTGATGGCATTACCATGACTTAAGAGTTTAAGTTCTGAAGTATCTCCCAAGTTCACCATTAATAAATTAAATTAATAAGAACAACCGTACGTATTTGTGCTTTAAAAAAAAAATTATTATCAAATTTATATTGATTAGTACTATTAAGGCTCACTAAGATTTTGTGAAATTAAAATTCTAAGATAATCTATGAATGATTTAATTTAGGAAGAACCTAGTATTTAGAAAGCGTTTTTTTTTTTTTTTCAGAGTTGGGAGGTATTGTCAGATTTATTGTTAGAAATTAACGGATTTTTATTTTATAAACCTTGAATGGGCTGCTCCATCTACTCCTTAATGTACTGTAATATAATCTTAGTTATGCTCTATCTTTTAGTTATGTACTTGGAAACAGGCATTTCAATGTTAAAAATGAAGTATGTACAGTTCATTCACAAACTCTCGCGATATATAAGTAGTTCTTACGAATAACTCTGGAGGAATAATATTGAGATTGGGTGGTCTTCCACGTAGACTATTCACTATCTGGATGTACATTGCCCACTAATGCTTACATTTGCCTAAGTGTTACTCTTAGAGTGGATGATGGGGTAGAAACACGTGACTGACGTTGAAGCACGTTAGCGAACACTTAGTATAAATTGCTTGGACTTTTTAAGTTCATGACAAAAACGTGCTTGCATTATGGTGATCATACATTGGAGAAATACGTACTACTATTACTACTAGATTTTTAACTACAAAATTGTTGGTTAAGTTATGCTTATTTAAGACGAATAAATACATATATATATTTTATTTATTGCATATATTTGTATATACAAAACTGTTACAATTCTATATTTTTTTGTCACTTTGTAACAATAATAATTTACAAAGGTAAATGTTTAAATCATTATATAATTTAAAAAAATATTATTTTTAATAATACATATTAAATATTAAGTTTTCCTTTCTTATAATTTGCACTGCCGGTTTCCTTAGAATAAGAAACTAAAAATATTAATATTAAACGAAATTACTGTTTTTAACAAATTTTATAATTTATTAATTTAAAAAAAATTATTTATTAGCATTTTAAATTATACTTGCAATTCGGAACCACAAATCGATTAATGTTTTTAATTACGAAGTAAATTTGATTTGTTATTTATAGTTGTAGATTATTTCATTGGAATGGATTGATGGACACTGAAACGATGATTGTCATTATAAATTGAATAAATATTTATACTTCTTTAGCTAAAAAAATTTTGGCCCAAGAAAACTGAAATGTTTCTAAAGGAAATATAATTATGAATGTCTTTTGTGTATTGCCATTTAATGTTAAAAACTTTCTTTTTTTTCTGTGAACGGTATTCTAACCTGGAAGAATTCGGAACAAGTAGTATTGCACCATGTTTCTTCTGGAACATTTAATTTGTAATTTTAAGCAATAATTTAATTAATTTTTGTGTATTAGGTACTACGAAACATTGGTGAGCCTCTATATCTTTATCATTTAACAAACAAAATAAAACCCCTTACAATGTAATCCTGTTACGGAAAAAGGCATAAACCGAAAAAAAAATGCATTATATATTGTCATTAATTTTCTAGTTTCTTTCCGAAATGGAGATTGTTTATACATAACAAGCTGGCTATAATAGACCGAATCTGGGGATCCTGCAAAGTTCATTAAATTTGATAAATCGTTTTGACATGGGCGGTATTGATTTTGTTGCACAACGAGGATCGTTAAGTTTTCCTCCTTTTAAAAGTAAAAGTGGAACGGTCGAGTTTGGAGGCCACATCGCTCAGTTAAATGTCCCCTTGAGTGGATTCTTATTAAGTCTTATTTTTGTTCTCGGTCCTGTTATTATGGGGGCCTATGAAGCCGAAGGGCGGAAATTGGCATCGTATCATTATTTGCCGCTTTAGTCGCCATGTTATATGCTAAATACCATCTTGAGAAAAACATAAATCGAATTATTATTACGCTCTTTTGCCGTTTTTTCGGTTGCTCCGCTTATTTGAAGCGGGCTCCTTTTGAGTTTACTCAGGATGTCAGGGAATTTTTCAGGTCAGGAAAAGTCAAGGAATCCGAGAAACAACCGGGAAAACAGACGCGGTGAAAAAATTACCAGTTACAACTCAAAAATGGGCATAATCAGGGGCATACGCCGAATTTTTTGGGGGAAGAAGAGAGATTTAATAAGACAAAGGCTAGGGAATCACCTAAGTGTCTGTAATCGTCAAATCCAATCCAAGTTTTAAGGATAAGCATGAAAATTGGATCAACAATTATTACTCATAATACAAACGTTATGTTGGTGAGTATGAAGATCATATTTTTTTCATACATTTCGGGTGGGGGGAAGGGAGGATATATCCATCTAATCCCTTCCCCTGCGTTCGTCACTGGGCATACTCTACAGTTTCTTGGCATACAGATCGTATACCACAACAAAGTTTAAAGAAACCAAAAGTTTCTTTTTGGTTAATTATTTTCAATAACAAACTTTTGTTATCGACCAATTTAAAAAACAAAAAATTTAAATTTGAGGTTTTAAGTTTTGAGATACATAGAATCCTAAAATATAGTAATAATAAAAAAAATATCCGCCCGCCGCCTGTGGCTTTCTTTCCAGATTTGGCGCCTAAGTGACAGGTCACTCCAGGATGATCCTTGGAATTCGACATTACCATCAGCCGTTTTGTTCCGAAATGGCGGTCGATTATAGGTTTCATACACCCATATCTCAGCCATTTATGAAGTTAGAGGATAAATATAGGATAGGATATGCGTTTGGGAATTAGTTTTAATGCATTTGTATTTACCTAATGAGGTAAAAAAATTTATCGATTTGAGTAAATTTTGCTATTTGTCAGAAACAACTTTTTAAACATATGGGAAAGTCAGAAAATACTTTTCTAGATACCAAGTTAACATGTGCGGAAAATCCATCTTTTAAAAACGAAAAGAACATTACGAATTAAAATAGTATTCTAAAATATTACTTTCAAGTTTCTGGACACCAAGCACGATTAGAGTAATTTTGCGATAAACAAAAAACAAACATTTCATGCCTATAATCTTTATTTTATTTCATTTCTTTAAATTATTTACTTTACAATTTTCCTAAAATAACATAATTATAGTAATGCCTTCAATTTAGAATTTTACTCGTATTTTTATGTAACTTACTTCGTAGTAAAAGTTTTCCCATTATTATAATTGCCACGCTATTATTGTTATAACTACCTACTAATCCATTTACATACTCATGCATTCCAGAGAAAGTTTATTGTATTTTTTAAATACATTATTTGGGAGCCTATATTTCTTTCTTTATTTTATTTTTTAAATTCTCCAAGTATGAACATAAATTTCATATGGTCAGATAAGGTTGGGCGTGAATTCTTGATATTCCATTATATGTGAGAAAATAAAATTGTAAAATAGGTTTCAGATTACATCATGGAAAGTTATTCTTAAATCAGTATACTTTACATTCGTATTTTTGCTAAACTATTAAAAAATATTGTAATTTCGTCGCTCAAAAATCACGAGTATTGGCACTTTTCATTAGAATTTCGAATTAAAGATTCCTTTTTAGAATTACATAATATGGAGAAAAGGTGCATCTTGAATTTTTATTTTGTTTATTTTAGTGGTTTTTACTTATTTTTTTAGATTTTCGGTCAAGCAATCGAACCGAAATATAATTGACACTGGACAGCTAGGAACAAGTTAATTGGCTCAAAGTTATCGAGCCAAGCCAATATCTGTTTGAAAATCGTTTTTGTATAATTGTTTCCAGCAGCAGTCTTTCTTTCTTCTTTATATATATATATATATATATATATATATATATATATATATATATATATATATATATATATATATATATATATATATATATATATTTCAAATTTAAACCTTTATATTTATTCATTATAATTCATCTATAGACGAATTTGATACTAGATAATGATACTTTGAAACACATAATTATATTGGTAATTGGCCAAGATCAAATAGTTTCCAAATTTTTATATTTGATTCATAAATTATTCAGTTTTAGAGGATTAATTTGTCCATAGAGAGGGGGAACTTATCAAAATATGTTCGTTTTATTTTTCTATATTTTTAAATAATTATTTTATATTGTTAACTTCGCCCCTTAAAAAAAGAAAAAAATCTTCTTTCCTCTTATAAATCAGTGTATCAAAATATCTCATTTAAAAATCTCATTTTGCTTCTTCTTTTTTTTTTATATCTTCATAGTTTTATTTTTACTTACCTTTACTAGGTAAGTACATATTTAAGTAAGGGCCCACTTCACTATAGCATGATGACTTACCTACTTCATCGTTGTTATATTGTGTTATAAGTTTTGTCATATGCTTGTCCCTGTGGATTAATGGGCCTTAAAGGTGTTTACAAGTACATTATGAGGTACTGTACTAGGGACAAGCATAAGGTGCTGCACATTTTGCTTGATCGCGTGTTGGCAAACCATTTACAGCTTATTGAACGAGTAGCAAAGCTGTAATGGGTGCAAGATGTTCCCTTGTAGGCCTGGCTGCCTTGTCTTGACACGAAACTTCATTTGGTTTCTCACGTGTTCGATCCACAGCTGCTCAGAACATCTGGTTTTCGACGTTTTATCCGCTGGTTAATGTCTTACTAGTTAATTCATTAAGTGAAGCCCGATTTTTTATATGTCTGAAGTAGATTTAGTCTGCTAATTAATCTTTTATTCTATTACACTTATTAAATTTAATTAGTTGTTAGCCGCTACTTTGGCTGAAAAATGACTGTAGGAACTTGTTATAAGAGTTGCTAGCCCCCATATTTTCATGTTCCGACTTAATATCGAAGTATTTGACTGTTTAAAGTAACAGCTAACTTAGAATGCTAAATTTTCAGTCCGGGGTTTAATGGTAACCCGGTTAGTATTCTGTTATTTCTTAACAATTATTGATGAAGTAAATGAAATTATATCGAAATGTCACCTTTCTTTCAATTTAATGTTAAAATAAAACTATCTTCACTAGATATATCCATCGATTTTTAAAATTGTTAAATAAAGGAATAATTCTTATGAGGAATTTTCATCTAGAAATAAAATTTATCACGTTAATTTTTACAAAAAATGGAAGCTGATATAATATTTGTTCTTTATTATGTATTATATCTTTAGTTTTTTTAAATATTGTAATAATTGACGAAATATGAAGCATATGGACGTTATGAAACGTGAAGAATAATAAAAAATAACATAACATGAAGTTATTAATAACATGAAATTATATGATATCTCCAGATGATGGAAGATGATCTATCTCTGTCAGGTTTTATCATTGTTTAGCCCTATTTGCAACTACCAACTTGTCAAATATTTTAGGGTGATGTGGGGTGTGCGTAGTTGTCTCGTTAAATCCGAATCCTCAACTGGTAAGAGCTGTCTGTCCTTTACGGAGCATGAAGCCTAAACACTGATGTACTGATGTATCAGAAATCAACCACGTAAGTTCGCTGAGGTGAAGTATAACGAGTTGTATAATGTGAATCTCAGACAAGCTTTAACTTTTTTCGATGATTAAACCTGTAACCGGACTATTTTGCACTTGCCCCAAACCTCTCTCCCGCCCTTGCTTGAATAATGAGTCTTTCAGATACCTTGTACGCACTTATCCCTTAAGGCAGGGGCAAGTGCGTACAAAGTAATCTGAGCTTATTGCTGTGTTTGAAAAAGTGCATATGTCATTTACTGACATGAAAATTTCCAGCAATTGAACTAAAAGCCTTGACATTCTTGCAATATTGTCAATTGTCGCACTTCGTGGAAAAACCTCATTGGTATAATTGTCAGTCTCGTCCAGCTGTGGCGGAAGTTCGTCAAGCAGTTCGCCAAATTCTTGTAGCATTATGGAGCTTAAATTATGTAACGAATTTGTACTTGATATGTGAGACTAGTTGTATATTTTAGCGTATCGTCAATATAATCCTTACCCTCGACTATGACGAAGGGTTTTTCCGCTTATGTTAAAGATCAGCAACCATTTTTTTTTCTTTTGTGATGTAATTTCGACCTTCAATTTATCTAAAAAAAGTATGTTACTTTTATTACAACTTATATTGCAAATTCAAAATATCAGACCATCAAATAAACGTTTTATTTTCTTATATATAAATAATAGAAAAAATAGAAAAATAAATTGTATTCTGGGACTAGGTCCCTTAAGAATAACAAGTATGTACAGGTAAAAAAGATAACAGAAAAGATGTCTGGCCAAAGACAACATTAATATTTATACAAGGCCAATTAATATGTACAATAATCTCAATTAAACACATAAGTAACGAAAAAAAAGAATATCCTTCTAGTAAAAAAATATAATAAATATAATTTGACTGACAAAAAATGAAAAGAAAAAAAAAAAAAAGAAAAACGTAGAAAATAAAAATAATACGAGTAGAACAATGCTGAGTTAAAACAAATTCTCACTTCTAAACAGAATTTCATTCAACAATATGAAAATAATGAAATAACTCTATAATATATACATATATATATATATATATATATATATATATATATATATATATATATATATATATATATATATATATATATACACGTGTGTGTGTGTGTGTGTGTGCGCGTATATTTATATAAATATTAAGATTTTTTTTAATTTACTTTAATATATCTCTTATCTGTATTTTATGGAATATAATAATTGCCTCTAATTAATTTTTTTTTTTGCCTCCAGTTAATTCTTTATTTCTTAAATAATTATTTTAACAATTATTAATCTTAAACTGGAATTTGGATAATTTCATATTTTAAACATCAACTAAAGAGCTTATTTATTTAATAGCAATAGTAAAACAACTGCTGCAGATTTAAATGTTTTTCACTTCTCTTCCAGTTCCCTCATACTCGTGTAGCAAATCGAGCAATTACGGCTGCGCTACAGCCGAAAAACCCTCTTTTCTATTAACTGTACTGTCAAAGCGGCTCTTACGATTTTGATAAAATTTGCCTAAAATATTCTCACTAAAGCCCTTTAAATTTACGTATACAATCCCAGAAAAAAAAAGTTCTCCGATAAGTTTTGAAGTAATGAAGAATACAAAAATTTATTTGTATATCTAATTTATCCTAAAAAATTATACATTTCATGGTAAATTGTCAAATAGCCATTCGAAATTCAATTAGATTACCTACAAAACACACAAAAACATCGAAATCGGACCATTATTAGTAAAGATACTGCAAACAGTTTTTGTATTTGACTTTGTACCAAAAATGGTAATGAAACTCGTTTGAGTTGACACAATAGATATTTTGTTTTGGTTTCAAATTACACCCTATGGCACTGTTATAAATTTGTGTGTTATATGAAGTTCTACTCGTCATTAAAATCATGAGAAATATTTTTGTAACATTACAATCACTTTGTAGCAATTGACATTAATACGAGTGTAATCAAAAGAAAAAAAATGCAAATTATCTTTCAATGCGAAAAAGAAAAAAAAAACTGGGACCAATCAACCCCCGGTTACCCTACATTTCGCGTTAGTAATTTATTCTTTTATAGTGCGTGATTGTTTTCTGTATTCGTAGCTTTATTTTTTTATCTAAGCTAGTGCTGCCGAGCCAGGTGTAGAGAACAGGTATACCAGCTTTAAAAACCGAAATATATTTGGTACAGTTCTAACACCTCAATAGCAGTGTAGGCCTTGCTAGAACAAGCGCTGTCAAGTCACGAATCTATTTATCCATGCAGCTTAGAATATTTATTACTGGAGAAAGAACGCAACACTCTTGCGGCATCGATTGATATCTGTACATATAACGTTAATATTTCAGCCACAAATCATATTTATCCCTAACCGAGTTTGAGATATATTTCGAAAATGTTATCTGATTTAGTTATTAAGCAAGCAGAAACCCTGACGGCCACAAATACCACAAATCCAGATTAGGTCGGTCGGGATGCTGTTATGCTTTGCCTCCTTAATTTCAAAACTAGGACGAATGTTTATTATTCTAGATTTATTTTCAGATTGCTCCACCACTGGTGGGCAGAGGTGATGAGACCTTGGTTGCCTCGGGTAACTTTGCAACCGTTAAACAATGCTTTTCCAGCAGCCTTTGCGTCATGAGATAGTTCTTCGTGGAGTTGAAGGACAAAAATATCTACTCATATTTACCTTGTGTTTAAAAATGTTTACTTTTTTCGTTTTCTATTTTTAACATCCTCTACCTCATATCACCATTTTGTCTGACCATCCATAACTCATCTACAGATAAATTTATAAATGAAAAAACATAAATTGGATTCTTGTATCTACTTTCATTATAACATATGCATTATTATTTTGTTTTTCTTGAATATATTATTCTCAATTTTTTTTTTTTTTTATTTGAAAATTTGCTTCAGTCAACAAAGAAAAATACATGTAATTTATTTTTCTCAGATGCTTTATATGCTTATATGTATCATTTTATATATAAGCCTCCTCCCATATATTCCTTATTATCTCTTTGCACTGGTAGCTGCCATAGACATCTGAGGAAAGCTATGTCGTCTTGCCATCTTGAGCTTGGTTTTTCTCTCTTCCTTCCTAAGCCTATAGGATATTAATGAGTTGTCCTTTTAGCTCATCTTCCGCTATCCATTCTTGCAATGTGCGCTCCCTATTTCTACTACCATTTCTATGGCGTCTTGGACAAGCTCTCCTATAATTACCCTCGGTTATTTATTTTATCCTTCAACTTAAATCCCAGCTTACTTTACTCGTTGAGTAGTTTAAAAGGATCAACCATATGTAGAAATGCAAGAAAACATGAGTAAAATACTTTTCTTTTTTTTTCGTTTTATCCGTCGACATATTATTTTGAAGATGTTTTTCAACATAATAATAACTAAAGAGGAATTACAATGTAAAGATGCACTGTTCAGCAGCTGATCTATTTATTCTAAATCGTCTTTCGATTCTAATAACCGCCTGAAAAATGTACGTTTTTTATAGAAAAGTATTCACTATATTATTGCGCTTCTTCAGTCCGGATATGAAGCGTGGGTATTGACAGCATTATCTGAGGGAAGGACAACTCCTAAAGGTATTTGATAATAAAGAGGATCTGGATATAGGAGTGATATGATAGTGTCGAGGCGATTGAAATGGGCATATTAAGTTTGAGTTGGTTGAGGAAGGTGATCGGTGCTGAATCTTCGGGTAAACGCCTGGCTGAGTCTGAACTAAGATGGGAGGAAAGTGTTGAACCCGGTTGTTTCATCAAATCAAATTTATCTAAACCGAGAAGAATAGATCAACATAAATAATATGTTTATTTCCTTGAAATAAGTATAATAATACGAAGATTGAAGTGCAAACTCTCACATAAGTAAAACTATATAATTCTCCAAATCAGTTGTTCCAATCTATTACAGCGGTCACGATTTTGTGTCTGGAAGTACCTACCTGATTCTTAGTTTGTCACATTTTTGTACACCTATTGCGTGTCGATCCAGGCGCGATAGGGGAAAAAAATCATTTTTTGAAATAAATCCTCAATGGACTTTCTCAACGTGATAATTGGAAGATTAATAAATATAAACTAATAAAATAGTAGTATATTAACCTAAAAATTGCGTATTTTAGATAAAACTGGCATGTAGCAGCACCTGGTAAAAAAAAAAAAAAAAAAAATCATAAACGTGCCAAAAGTGTTTTGTTCTATGCAATAGCACACAAAATAAGCATTGGATAATTTAAATCGGTTGACAACTTTTCGCAAAAAAAAATTAAAAACCTCGAAATATGGTCATTATTGGAAATTAAATTACCGTGCTTGTTTTTGTCGTAGAAACATAAATTGGGGCTTAAAGTGTAGCGCCTATTCACAATCAAAATTTTCTGCGAAAATGACTTTTCGCGGGGACTCTTCCCCTAAGCTCGCACGTCCGAGGGACCGAAGGAAGAAATAGCCCGATTTTCAAAAGCGTTTTTGAGGTATTAAATTTAATCTCTAGAGTTATAGAGCAACTCTTTGCGAACTAATAGCCCTTTGAATTTTTTTAAATTTTCTCGATCTCCTCAAAAAGCTATTATTATTTTTGCCTGACATTTTTATTGTAGGTAGCCATCACTAAAAGACAAAATTTAAACCCCGAACCATGCTGCTGCAACAATTAAAAGCCTCGTAGTTGAATGTACAAAAATGGCCGTATTTTGCAGTTTTCTTCTTCTTTTTTTTTGCGAAATGTTAACCGATTTTAATTGGTCAAATCTCATTTCTTATTAAGTGTTAGTACGTACTATTTTTCGTTTTTCAAAAAATAATTTTTACCCGTCTTAAATATGATTAATTTTTTCACCTGGTCGCTACGCACCGATTTTTTCTATTATTTTTCTTCCTTGTAAAAGTCCATTCGGGATTTATTTAAAATATATATATATATATACATTTTTTAAAAATATTTGTGGGCTTGCTCTGTCTATTATTTGCGATCGTTTTCCAAGAGAAATCTCTGGTTAGGTAATATTTATTTCATATCCTGTTTATATTTATATAGTTTTTTTTGTTAGGTATACTACTGTATATGACATTAATTACTGAATATTTAACATATTTAAAAAAATAACGAGTGCTTTCTTCCGACTAGCTATTGATGTTTCCTTTTGATAAGAAGGTCTTAAAGGAGAAAAGCTACTTGAAGCAAGCAACGTGTCGTGATATAACGAGTTATCCAGGTGTTGCATCATTGACAATTTAGTTAGCAAACCCTCAACATTTCCCTGGCGGTTACACAGTTAAATATTTTCCACCTGCTCTTTTCAGCATTTTACGTTTTGATATGTATTGTTGTTTAAATGCATAATTGATTATACTTTTGAGAATGTTATTATCATATATTTCGGCCTTCATGACCATTATATAATTTAAGTATTCCAAAATGAACTATTTGGAGTTCTCATTCCCATTCATCGTATTTTCGGCTCAGAAATGTGTTTAAATTATAAAAAATTATGACTTAATAGCTGAGAAAACTATCGTTTTTTTTTGTGTGTTTTTTAAATATTAAAGTATAAAAACTTAGATTCTGCTTATAACCTATCATTTAGCCAAGTATTTATTTACCCAATAATTTCTTAGCCAACTGACGTTCGTCGGCTGGTGAATAAACGTTTCAACCGGTATTATTTTTCCTTGATGTTGGGTCAAGTACTTCTTGGGCAGATTACTATTAGGTACGTAACTAATGAGTTAATTAATTTTATTGATTATTTATAATTAATGGTCACTTGACAGTTAATAGTTTGTAATGATTATTTTTTCGTCATTCATCAATAAATAAATAAAATAAAAATAGTTATTGTTTCATTTATTATGATAGCCGACAATTATTTGGGTCATCTTTAAGTCTACAAAAACATACATACGAAACAAAAAAAAATAGAAAATAAATAAACAAAATATTTTTTTTTTTAAATTAAAAGAAGGATGAAATAAACGATAAAAAATCTAAAGATAAACATAAAAATTAAGTGTTTGGAAAAATTACAATATATATAAAATCTTATTTATTTTACTTTTTTATTTAATTTATTTATATTAGTTTGATTTCTTGATACTTCATCTTCAAGAAATAATTTTATAAATATAAAATTATTATTTAATAAATTAATCAAAGAGAAACTTTATTAACATTAAAGACTAATAAGAAACGTATTTAAAGATAAAGTCAAATAAAATAAAAATAATAGAGGACAATTTTTATGATGTTGAAGAGAAATTCTCATTATTTTATTGTTTATCTTCGACATATTAATTTAGTTAATTTCTCCATGTATGAATTTTTGTTTCTTTGTATCGTACTTGTCATTCAGGAACTTTGCTACGACAATCTTTTGGAAGGGAGGGGGGGAGAGTTCAGAATATAAAAGTTCATTAACAATTTTGACCGATTTTCCCAACTAAATTAAATATCTTAATTTCCCCCACTATATTATGAAATATTTTAATTTTCCCAACTATTTTAGATTTTAACTTTTTGTTTACCTGTTGCGAATGTTGAAATTTGATAATAATAATTTTCTTTTCTATTCAAATACACCATTGTATTGATAATATCCCAATTTAATACATATTGGTATTGCTTTTAAATTTTAGTTACTCGTTGAGTAAAAAGGTTTTACCTAAATAGTCGCAGTTTGAAGTAGATTCTCAAATCTCAAATTTCTCAACTATTCGGGTTTTCAAATTATTACCTCATCTCCCCTATGACGACGTCCTTGTTTTCATTAATAATTTTTGTATCTTTTCTATTTTCTATCTCAAATAATAATTTTTTTTAATTATTTTCTTATTTTACTTTTATCATTTTCTATTATTATTTTTTTCTCGTATCTGTGTCAGAGCCCTGATAGTTTGGTCGAAACTTCGGTTGTCATGATAAATGAAACGGTAACTAATTTTTTTTATTTTTTATGTTGACTGATCCCAGACGAAGTAATAATTATTATTTCCATATTTAGGTTAAAACCAATAAGTCTTAATCCTATTTTATTTGTTTATTTATTTTGTTGTAGTTTGTTTATACAGTTGTTATAGCTTTTTGTAATTATAGATTTTAGCTCTAATGTTAATGTCATTTCTAGCTTGTAATATAATTATTGCTAATTTTTAGCCTATTTAATTTTTCAATGTTGTACGTTTTAATGTAACGAAATGTTATTATTTAAATTTAAAAAAAAAATTAAAAAAGTTTAATGCATGATGATGATAACTGTGTAATTATATACTAATTAAATAAAAACCATTCGTCTTGCTGGATTTTTATTTATATTATTTATGAATTTTTATTTCGTCGGGCTTTTAAAGTTTGAAAGTTCTGATGTCTTATTTAAAATTATACCTTGAGTAGCCAACCGATATAGTGGCTACCTTTTTTAAACTATCTAATTTAATAAACTTCAAACATTTTACATCACTTTCATTAGTATTTCTGTTCTCGGAACTCCTTTAATAAAAATAAAAGTAAATATTAGCTAGATTGATTATAAATGACTAAATAAATTCAAATCAGGTAAGCAGCGGGACCTAGATGACCTTTCGCATCCCACGTTTTGACTATTTGAATTTCCTTCGCCTCTGGACCGAAACGGGGAAAGTTTATTATTATCTGTGAACTTTACCTGGGGAGTCCCGCTCACTCCCCAAGGATCGGTTTCCAGTTAGCAGTTCAAATTTATCATACTCAAATTTCAATAACCATTAGATCCTCTTTTAAACACTGAAAGGCATTAGAGTAATTTGACATTATACTTAGTAGTAAACGAAAGCGATCCTATGTCATTAGTGAATAGAAAGTTTTGAAGATATTTTTCTAAGCCATTAATTTTCTGGATGATGAAGCGAAATTCTGACATGCTTTTTATTATAATTATGAGTTCGTGAATTTACTCCGTTTTCACCGGGCTCACTCAGCCTTTATGTATACGTAACCGTAATCATTGCATTATTATAACTGTTATTTTGATGTGAGTAAACTTAATATCCTGATTAATTTGTGAGTTAATACCACATTCTAAAACAACTGCAGTTTTTTTTTTTTTCATGATGAGAAATAACTGAAACTGCTAATTTTCATTGAGATTGAAAATTACAGTTACCTTTAATGTATTGTTATGATGTTACTTCTTCGCTTGCTACAGATTTATATTTTATTATTATAACTAAATTAAACTTCCCGATAAAAATGCATTTGTATATTAAAAAAATAAAATAAAAATAGCTGCTACAGTTGACCCTAGCTATAACTCGGGTCAAGGGGAAATGAAACCATCCGCGTTTTGGGGTAGGCGCACTATAGCGAGGGCAGAATAATATAAATCTTTGGACTTTACTCATATGTATGTAATAAAAGAGGCATTACTGAAAAAGATATGCTGTACATCAATAATAATAAACCATATAAGGCATAATATAAAATTTGTTTGTTTATCGATATATACCTATTTTGATAATTCGTGTTAATATTTGAATGAGTCTACTTTCATTCCAGAACGCTAGGTATTAAGGCTTGTTTATACGATTAAGTTTTTTGATCAAAGCTTTGATCAATTAGAGCTATGTAATGGAAATTTACTCATTTCAAAGCCATTTTAATTCTCTTCAATATTTACTTGAATAGTTTTCTAAAAAGAAATGTTTTCCTTCAGAGAAATTTGGACCAGTTAAGAACCCTCAAATTTCATTCTGGTGTTCTAAATACAAAGGGGGTCATGCTATCTGTGAGACTCTGTATAACGGTAAATGAAACGTATAAAAAGTGGACACATTCTTATAAATAGCCCTCTATAGGATGGTTATATTTGTACACATTCATTTGCACAACTCATTACAATATTTTATATGAAAATAAAACCAGAGAAATTTCCAATGTGCGTAACTGTTTTAAAATACACGCTATTGAAATAGAAGAGAACAAAGACTGTTGTTTACGACATACTCCGAAGGGAAAATAGAAATATGGCAAACGTCTGCTGTGTTTATCTGATGAATTTGAAAACGTTTCCCTCTATTAGATTTTATCTGACTGCTTCTTGTAAGTTATACTATTGCTTTTGGTGCAGAATGAATTCATTGAGTTTTTTTTTTAACTTTCAGCGGTATATCTCGTGAAAGAAAAAACACTGAGTGATACACTGTTTCCTACGGTTCAAACAACAAACAAATTATTTTTAAACTCAAAAGATTTATTTATTCACCCTTTAGTAATTTATTATATGTTGATGTATCTTTCGAATATATGAGAAATCTTAATTATATAACTTTTGTAGATATTTTGAAACAATCTGGTTTTTACTTGGATAAAATGTGATGCAAGAATACTGATCTCTTTTGTATGTTTATAGTTGACGAATTATTTTTAATTTTAATTTTTTTTTTTTTAATAATTTAAAATTTTGTTAATGCTAATCTATTTGCTTTCAAACCGAGACGAAATTTCCTTCCAGCACGGCATGTCGCATGGGCTGGTAGGAAAGTTCATGTCTATTTCTGACATTCAATTTCATCGCGTGAATTTGTTAGGTATTAATTAACAATATTATATATTGACAAATTGTTAAATAACAAGCATACATTTATTTTTAAACATTACTCAAGTTTCATTGCTATAATGTTCTTTGTACTTAATAATAGGTACTAAATTATACCCATATTCTTTTACAAAAAATAAATGTTTATTTATGTTTTTAATTTTATTACCTGGTGATTATTACATTAATTAAGAGTACGTTACCAACTCCTATACTTGAGTATTTATAAATATATCATATATGCACACCGTATTGTAATAAGTCAATTATAAATCTGATTTTTTAGCAAGATATATTCCATAATTACTATACCCTGTGTCTTACGTAGTATATAGCATTATTATGTCTTATATTATTGTTATTAATATTATATTATATGTTATTATTTCATGTTCTAAAGCACATTAAATATACAATACTATTTTTCTATTAATTAATTATAAATTATAAATTTTTATTGCATTTTTTTCGGACAGAATTGTTATTTTTTGTTAAAAATAAATTAACTCTAAAAAACGAAAAACAGATAAATTAATTGTATACAATACGGGAGTAATCAATTTCAATACGATTTTTTTTTTAATAATAGTATTAATGATAATAATCATGCTTTGTGATTTTATAGTTTAATTTGTTTTACATTTTTTTAAGAAGAAAAAAATAATTAAATACAAATGGATAAGAATTTGATGATGCCCGTACAAAACCTGAACCAATGCTTTTTAATTATTTTTTAAAGAATTTTCATGATCATTTAAAGTTTACTTAATTGCATTAGATTTTTTTTTAAATTTCAATGAAGTTAATTTCATGATGGGAGCAGAGCATTATTTATAAAAATATTACCAATTAATTAGGGCATACCAGATTTTTTTATGTTAGCTGTTACATCATTCCAACTTATGCTTCAATAATTCGGCTTACATGATTACTATCTCAGATCGTTCAAAAAACAATACAAATGGGAAAGAAAGAATAAAAATATCCGTTTCCTATTAGAGGAATCAATAAACCGTTGTTAGACTTATAGACCAATTATGGTGCCTTGCGTGCGTTACTGTTATTCGGTCAAGTGGTAGGAATGTAAGGCATCATTGGACAGCAGATTATATGTGACCGTTACGAAGGAAATTTGTATCTGTCATATTATTTAGAGTATCGATTTTTTTAAAATTCGAACAATATTATCGATTGCTTAAATTATAAATAAGTTGAAAATTATATAATTATCCAATATACAAAATAGGATTGAAATAAAAATAGAGACATACAATTATTATTATTATTATTATTATTATTATTATTATTACTATTAGAGTATGTCTGAAATATTCCAATTAGCAGTCCTAAAGTTGTATCAGGTTAAAGTTTATAAAAAATAAAAAATAAAAAAATAAAATCATTTTGCCAACTTCGTGCATCTACAGGATTAAAACGTAATAATACTTCTTATTCTACAAATGAAAATTAAGCCTTTAATTTGACAGCTACCGCATTTCATGTAATTGATAACAATATATTTCTGCTCAACACAACATTAAAATACATTTTTCAAAAAATAAAATATTAAAATTAATTCGCATGAATAATTAAGGTATTGCACGCACCTAACAAAGTTATCAGAGATCAGGATTTTTGTAAATATCTTCCTATAACATCCGAATTGTTATAATTATATGATATATTATATGTATAAAATCTTAAATTACGTATATTGTAAAGGAAATTGGAAAATTAAATTTTCCCGATAATTTATCACGAAGCTTGTAAACCACATTCTCAGACGAGTTTAATACTGATAAAACTTGGTACCACTGTATCTCATCGGTCTACTATAAATACTATAGAGATAAATCATTACCTAACCCCCTTCTTGGTATGGTGGAGGGGGAGGGGTTCAGCAATAGAGGCTATTTATCATTGCGTGGAAAAATGAGTAGCTACTTGCTTGAAACAATGTCTGGGTTCCATGAACTGAAATTATCTTTGAAAAGAGTTATATTTATATCACATACAGTTAATGGCCGATACGAGAGCTGAAGTTCCTGCATGGAACCTAGTGCCGTATAAAATGGAAACATTGAATCGTATAATGGAAAACCTCATTATCCTTTACATATTATATTGTTTATAAATGCTATGTTATGGTAATGTAAAGAGGATAAGCTGATGTTCGAGAAACTTGTTTTTTGGCGATTATGGTTTGGCTTCAATCATGTATGTATATGTGTGTGTGTGTGTTTGTGTTATGTTTTCTGTGATGCTCGATAATTGGCTTTAGATATCAGAAGAAATAACTTTCTTGACTTCCTATTGAAGTACAATAAGAACTGTCCGCGGCAATAGTAAATAAAGATTATCAGTTTAAGTCTGATAAAAAAATCTGCGCTGGTCAGCTCGCTCAGTATCGCAATTACGCCTTATCCTTGGACTTGAGAACAAACAGCCTCTGTTCTATACTATAATATTATAACTACCATAAATCAATGATGAAATATGAGTTTATCGTCACACGCTTTTATCGCTGGCATTTATTACAGAATATGTGTTTTATTAGTTTTGGAAACCGCTGGTGATCCAACTTTGTTTTACAACAACTGTTGACTCCCATTCCTTCTGAGAGAAGTAATTAGTAAAGTAGATACCCAATCCCTCGTCGAAACTAACACCCTCATCGCAGAGCCATTGTCCTTGTGAACGTGATGAGGTTACGCCACTCGTATTTTTATCGATTTATGTTTTTCTCTGATGGAGGCTCTTCCTGCAAAGTTTCATGAGAGTTTTGTGGCTGTTTTCCAGGTGCTATGTACCCTCCAGTCCATCCATCGTCTGCGAACTTTTGCTGAACTAGGGGTAAAGTTTTAAAAGGAATCATTAATTGCCCGTAACAATTAAATGGAGCTTATATGAATTTTAACCTATTTACTTTTATTCCTTTATATATGTATATATATATATATATATATATTTTTTTTTTTTTCATCTTTTCCTTACATGGTAACCCCACATAAGGACCGTTTATTATTTTTTACATGCTCCATGCCTTAGAGGCATACTACATGATTGGTTTGATTTATCAAATTTACATATTTAGTGGTTTAATACATACATAATTAGTGGTTTAATTGAAATAAAAACAAAACTAAATCAAACAAACAAAAATAAAAATAAATAAAAATGAAGTATAGCCGACAAGAGATCACCTACGCTGCCCATCTTTGGTCAGTGAGTCAAAGTCTATATTTTTAATAAATTTCAGCAAGTCTGTCTTGAATTTAGAAAGCAAATTTTGTTCTGTATCAGGCCATTGTCCATTTCTGAGAATTATACTTTTAATCAAATGAAAACGTTGTTTGTCAAATAATTTACAATCATAAAGTATATGTCTAAAATTTTGGATTTGTCCGTCTTCTTCGCATAAGTCTGTTTGTATAATGTTGAACCGTTTGAGATATTGTTTTGTGTTTCCATGTTCTGTCAGTAGTTGCGTTAGTTTGTAATCATTACTGTGTATAGTTCTGTAATTTTGTGATGTAATATGAGGTATAAATCTGTGTAAGCTAGGTGATTTGGTTGAGTTCACCCATATTTGATCCCATCTTTTAACCAAATCAAATTGTAGATCCCTCTTTATGTATGAAAGCGGTACTTGATGGTATGAGGGCAATAAATCACTTTTTGCCGCTTCTTTAGCAAGGTAATCGGCCCGTTCATTACCCTCAAGCCCTGAATGTGCCTTTACCCATTTAAGAGTCACTGATTTCCCTATGTTTTGAAGCTCTATTAAATTTTGTCTAATTTGGTCAGTCAAATGGTCATGAATGTCGGAATTATTTACAGAGTCCAGTAAGATTTTGTTGTCTGTATGTATAGTGATGTGTGTGTTCGTTAGTAGCGGGTCGTTACTGATGTATTCCGTCACTTTTAGCACAGCAAATTTTTCTGCCTGGTTATTCGAGCAATAGGATTCCAATTTGTATTTTTGTTCCACATTGCTTCCATCTGGTGCTTGGAATAACCATGCACATCCAGTATTCTCGCTGTCCTTACTACCGTCTGTGTAAACATCAGTGTTTTCGGTGACCTGAGTAGCACATTGTGATCTAGTCCATAAATTTGCTGCTGGATGTAGCCAATACTTGCAGTCAGTGATTCTGTCCATTTTGTATAGTGTCATGTCTTTATAACCTGTCTTTCCTTTCCTAATGTTAAATAAGGTCGTACGTTCGTCAATTTTTAGTTGGATTGGCAAAAGTCCTGTCAATAGAACTGCGGCCTCATATGATAGGGTATGAAATCCCTTACATATTTTAATTGAAATTAACCTTTGAAGCCTCTGCAACTTCAACAAATTTTTCTTACGTTGTACAGCCGGATGCCAAACATGTACAGCGTAGAGCATCTTAGGAAGTACAGCGCCTTCATAAATTACTTTCAATACTTCCGATCTGAGGCCCCATGTTGCTCTAGCAGCTATTGACAGTCCATTTATAATTCGTAATGTGTCGTTATAAAGATTGTCCAAATGTCTGTTCCAATTTAGTTTTCTGTCAAAGAGTAGACCTAAATATTGTAATGTGTCACATTGAGTTAGTCTTACTGAATTGAGTCGTATATCTAGGTCCGGTACTCTATGTTTTTTGGTAAAAATTATGTATTTAGTCTTCTCCGAATTAAATTTAAGTTTGTTGCGTCGAGTCCAATGTCTAAGCCTTGATAGTGTCAGGTTTGCTATTGTCTGTAAATCGCCAAAATCTCGTCGTTTTATAAGTAATAATAAATCATCAGCGTATGCTAATAATGTAGTATTTTTCTGTAAGTCCGTCTCAAAAACTGTATTTATTAAAATGTTCCAAAGTAAAGGTGATAATGCTGACCCTTGAGGAGTTCCCAAAGTCAGTTTCTTATCATAATAAAAATTTGTCTGAATGGCAAGTTTTCTATCAGTAAAATAATTTTGAATGATTTGGTATAAGTTTTTAGGACAGTTATAGTTTTTTAGATTAGTCAAGATCGCAGGCCACCAGGCGTTGTCAAAAGCACCAGCAATATCCAATGATACAACTAATAAGTTATTGCTCTGCCGGAGTGCGCTAGTGATATGATCGGCCAGTTCACTGAGAGCGTCGTCAGTTCCTGATTGGGGTCTGAATCCGTACTGGTGTCGGTCTAATAAGTATATTATTAGTATTAAGATGATGCATTAACCTGTTTTTTAGTATTTTTTCAAAAATCCTACTCATTACAGAGAGCATACTCAAAGGTCTAAGTGAATATGAATTAGACTTAGGAATCAAAGTTAATTTACCCACTTTCCAGCTATTTGGAAATTCTTTTCTCACAAATAAGATTTTATACAGTCCAGTTAACAATTTTGGAAAAGTGTCAGCCATTTTTTTAATCATACGGGAGTCTACTTTGTCTATTCCAGGAGCTTTTTTGTCATTTAATTTATTAATGATTTGCAATACTTCATAATCTCGAATGTCTACGTCATCGACAGTAACAGGTAGGGTAAGTACGTCTTCTCTCATTCGTCTATGTTCGTCACTGTCAGTGTTTAAATTATCTTCTTTAATTATCATACTTAAGATATGAGACAATGTTTCTTTAGTGTCAGCTGTAAATCCTACTTCAGTTCGAACAGTCGTCAGTAGGCTATGTGATTTTAATTTATTGGTGGCAAACTTATAAGGCCACTGCCACGCGTTAGATGAATTAGCATATTCCTTCCAGGACTTTAATTTAGATTGTTTAAGTAACAGTTGATATTCCTGTTTACTTTTTAAATAGTCCATTTTTCTAGTTTCTCGTAGTTCAATGTCTATTTTTGTCCGTTGGTAAGTTCTTCTAAGGTGGTTTGTCTGTTTGCGTAAGTCAGTTAGTTCAGGATTCCACCAAGGAACTGATCTGTGTTCCTTTCGATTTTTGAAGTTACCTGATCTTTTAAATGTAATATTACAAGATTTTATAATCGATTTTGTTATCTTGCTAACTATACTATCAGTGGAGGTATGAGGAAACTCATGAAGAATCAGGTCTTCTATGTCAGTATCCGTCAGTTCCATGTTGCTATTAAGACGTTGAGGAAAAAATTGTTTAACCAATTGATGTCGTAAGTTAGTCAAAAATTTAGCCCAGTCACCATTTTCGGTCAAATATAAGAAGCCTTTAATTTTTTTTGCTCTCCTGTCATTTCCTTGTAACTGCAACTGGTAAGTTAACATGTTATGGTCCGAAAAATTGGTTTCTCTCGAAATTGTCCAATTTCTTACAAGGTTATGTCGAGTCACTATTGTATTTACTAAAGTCAGATCAATATTACTACTGCCTCGCGCACCTTGGAAAGTCATTAGTTCTGAGTTTGTGTTTAATAGAAATAAATCATTCTCAACAATAAAAGATTCCAGCAGTTTACCCCGATCATTAGTTTGTTTGTCGAACCAATATTTAGATCTCGCATTAGAATCCAAGCCGATAATGATATTAAAACTATTGAAATCCTTTAAATTTTTTTCTATCTTTTGTAAGTCTAAAATTATATTCCGGGTGATATCGAAATAAGCACTAATTACAATACATTTTAATTTGCCATACGATAGTTCTACGCATACATAATCGGAGTCAGAATGTTGCAATATCATACAGGCATCAATATTTTTATTGGTTACTATGACACCAGCTCTGGGATTTTTATCTACTGTTTGAAAAACCTTTGATTGTTGATAACCTACAATTTTATTTAACCTTGTGTAAGGCTCTTGAAGTAATAAAATGTCTATACCTTTTATGTTTATGTATTGTTGTAGCATGTCTGTTGTGTATTTGGAATGATGTGTATTGAGTTGTAAGATGTTTAATTGTCTATAAGCCATGAATAAATAAATCGAGTTGTGTATAGTATATGTTGATAGCTGAAATATGGTCGTTGGTACTTACTGTAGAGGAATGCTGTAGTCAGTGTTAGATGCCAATTTCTGTATTTCTGTTAAGTACGATGGGCAGTTTCGGTCAAATACAGAGTGGTTTATTGGACTCTGCTTATGGCTTTTCTTGAACTTGTTGAAGTTTTCGCAGGTGATGCATCTAACCTTTTCAGAAGTACAATCACTCGCCGAATGTTCCCCTCCACATCTTGAGCATGCTACTTTTCCTCTGCAATCCTTACTGCTGTGATGGAACTTTAAGCACTTGGCGCATCTTCTTATTCGAAAATAATCTTGAATCGCAACCTTTTGATGGCCCAAGCTAATCCTATTGTACAGTAGCAATTCCCGTGTTGCTGCATCTACTTCTAACACTGCGTATCGGGTGTTGTTTCTTCGTGTAGTTAGTATAACTACAGGTCTTATTTTATCTTGTTGCAGTGGAATATCATCATTTTGAGCAACGATGTAATGAGTAATATTTTCCAAGGTTATGTCCTCCTCAATATTTTTAACAATAACACGAGGAATCCTTTTTGTTAATTTATGATATGATATTTTGTTCGAATTTTTTATGTTTTCTTCAATTTTGTTTAGGTCTTTTTCTCGGTCAAGCTGAACTATTAATGCACCATTTTTAGTCTCAATAACCCTCTGGAATGGAATATGTAATTCTTTAGGATTCACTAAAGCTTTAAACTCTGTACTAATTTCTTTCGGTTGTAATTCCTGTTTAGGCTTGATAATTGCTTTAAAAACAGGTTTATTTTGAACTTTCAAAACTGCCTTCTTTGTTACAGTGGAATATGTAATGTTATTGTATGTACAAAGTTAGGTTATCATTTTTAACTAGCTCTCCACCCTCTAAATTAACAGACCGATTACAAATATTACTTACGTAATTCTCCAACAGTTCTCTTATTCTCTTATTCTTCTTGTTCTCTTATTCTCGTAATTCTTCCATCGGTCGCAGATCCTTTCTTAAGAGATTGTAATCCAAAACATCCTTCAATGTGTTGATAGCAAAATTTAAATCGAGTACTTCGCCGGCCATCTTGGTGGATTATCATATATATATATATATATATATATATATATATATATATATATATATATATATATATATATATATATATATATATATATTCATATATATATATATATATATATATATATATATATATATATATATATATATATATATATTCATATATATATATATATATATATATATATATATATATATATATATATATATATATATATATATATATATATATATTTATATGCATATCTAATCAATGTTCCTGAATTATTTGATGATGATGCGTGTGTGTGTATGTATATTTTTTTTAACGTGTTTTTCTTGAGGAATGAGCAAATCCAAAAATTAGATGTAATGCCCTATCAAGTTCTAATCATCAATAATTATTTGTAAATAAACTAAAATAGGGATCCTAATTAAATTTCTAAAGAATATGTCATCATATATATAATATTTTTTTTTTAATTTTATTTCACCTAACATCTGGATCTTTCAGTTTATTTACAAATTAAAAAAAATCTGATGCACGCATCACACAACTTTCAGTTACCTCCCTGCTAGAAGTAAATTTTAAAAGTTTACATTTTTTTTTCCATGGAAATTCTATTTAGTATCCATAGAAATATTTATTTTCCATTAAATAATCTAACAATTCAAATTATTAACTTCAACAATCACTTAAGTTTATGCGTTTTTCGTCACTCTCCATTACCTTATACGACTTTATAAGATGCATATTATTTTTTCTAAAATCTCTAGGTTTCCAATGGTATATTACACATCTATATTACTACTCTTATTTTCGGAAACTTTTTTTCAATATGAAAAATATTTTCCTTTTTTTCTCCTTCAGTTAATTATCTAATTCTTTCATAGTTTATATTTATCCATTTTTCATTAATTCAAACAAGGAGAGATGGCTAATTATTTCAAATAATCAATATAAAAGGCACTTTAGATAAGGACATTTTGAAAATTGTGCATTTAAGTCCTGTCAGACTATCTCAATGAGAATTAGGCCCAGCTGATATTAAAGACCATTTAATTTTACATTTATATCATATCAAGATATAACAGTTTAATATCATTAGATATAAAATAATTAGACATAAGAGTTTAATCGAAATCATTAGAGCCGTTTTATAAAAAAAATTTAAAATGTGTAAAATCGATGATATAAAGTTGTATTTATGGTTAGTCGATTTTGGAGAAAAAGTTGCTGTAATTTCACGGGCATATGCATACCTTAAACACGGAATTTCAGTTTCGTTTCATTTTTTTTTTTTTTTTAATTGGAGTTACTACAGACACACAGACCATTTTGCGAGACCATTTCCGTTGAAAACTCGGATTCAAAATTTTTCATGATCGCAATACTTTCTATTACAATATATTTTTTATAAATAGGTAAGTGAAAGTTATATAAAAATATGCGATATAATTATTGCATGTATCAATCCCAATTAGTTTTAATCTTGTTGTTTAATCTTTATTTTTTATTACTCATTTATATCTTAATGTGTATGCGAACTCGTACATTTTTTAACTTTTGAAATTTATTTTGTAATTTTTTACCATGCATAGACTTTAATTAGATATCAAAATCAAGAATGTTCAACTGGAAAGAAGAAAAGAGAATAATTGAACATTGAAATATAAAAAAGCAAAAGAAAATTAGTAATATTTATTAGTTAATACATTGAATGAATAAAAAAAAAATGTATTTGTAATAATAATGCTATTTTATGATTTTTATGTATGTGTCTGTATACTATGTAGCAACTCAATAATATTCTTCAATTGGTCAATCGTATAATTTTTCTTTTTTTTGTTTCTAGGGTACGTTGTTATAATAATTTATCATATTGTTAATTTATAGCATTAATAAATTATAACATTATTAGAAATGTCATGTTAACTTAACACAATAACTTTAAAACTCTATTGTGGCTTTCACCGAATACTTATATCACATAATATGTGTCATCAAACATTTTTTTAATATTAACTATTTAAAAATATTTTAATAAATTTTAGTATTTTTTGATAATTGAGGATTTTATCAATATAATGTTAGCTATTGAAATATCTGAAACATTTTCCTCAATTATTTTTCTGGTTCTATTGGCATTGGAATACTCTTTAAAATAAGTATCAAGCGTAAGGTTCACAGTAAAAATCTGGTCTTTCAATGCGCTGTGCAAGAAACGACACTATTGTGCTCACAGAATGGAATACGTAATCCCGTAAATGTGGAAACGAATATATTGATAGTAAGATAGGTTTGGCATCGCATTCATCCATATAAGAATTATTATTGGTCAAACTCAAGTATTATTTGTAAAATGGAGTAATTCATTGGGAAAAGACACAGAAAAACAATTATTATAATATAATTATTGTATTTCATGTAATTTACTTCGCAAGTTTCGCATCACCGTGTGAATTAAATTTTTTTTTTCCTTTAAAAGCAGTTTTTTTACTTTCACTTACCCATGTATGAAATATATATTGAAAGGGAAAGTACTGCGATCTTGAAAAATTTCGGATGTTACTGCAAGTACCACTTTATATCATAGATTTTACACATTTTTACAACTTAACGAATCTAACGATTTTGGTGAAACTTGCCTAAAGTCTTCTCCCTAATGCCCTTTCACTTTTCATATATGTAACACAATACCGATAAAATTCACGGGAAAAATTTATGATGAAAAGAAAATTTTATTTGCGCTACTCAAAAAGTAAGCTTTTTATAGTAAATTGTGTATAAGATCACACGAGTAATTAAAGTTATCAAAAAAACACTTTCGATTTTTGTTTTTACGCATTTTTATCGAAAAAAACTAACGATTTTGATAAAAATCATTATATCGATGTACAATTAGTATCTTTAATATCAGCTAGGTTTTATCATCATTGAAATAGTTTGACAGAGCTTAATTGCCGGATTTTCAAAATGGCTTCGTCTTCAATTTTGTTTGTTTCAAATAAATAACTGTCATGGTTAGTAGTAATAAAAAAATGATAAATATAAACTATGAAATACTTTGATAATTAACTAAAGAAGAAAATCGGAGAAATATTTTCCAAGATTAAAAACAAATTTTCGGAAACAAGAGTAGTAATTAGGTGTATAATATACCGTTGGAAAGCTGGAGATTTTAGAAAAAATTATATCTAACTTATAAATTCGTAATGGTAATGGGCATTGAGGAAAGACGAATAAACGTAAGTGATTTTTGTAGTCAATAATTTCTACTTATATATATTTAATGGAAATTAATGTTTACATAAAACTAAATGGAGCTTCCATGGAAAATTTTACAATTTATTTCAAGTACGGTGGTGGTAAGTGAAAGTTGTGTGATGCGCGCACCGTACCAGATTTCTTTTTAAAATAATTAATTCTGTATCGTTCTTGTTGTAATCTTGACCCATGTATTCCTTAATTTTAATTTGTTCTTTTAAATCATGATTTTTAACAGTTTTTATTTATTTTTTCAGGTATCCTCCTTGTGATGATTTTCTGTATTGCGGGTAAGCTCATACGTTTAATTATTTATAAATAATATAAATTGTTTGCATATAATTAAACAAATTATTAAATTAAAATTTAATTATATTTTAATATTGTCTGTTTTAAAACATTTTATAATTTATTAAAAAGAGTTAATGTTGCTTTGTACAATTTGATTAATTTCTCAAGACCTGATTATGGCTTTAGACAGGAATTTGGGAATAAAAACTTTATTTAAAAACTTATATTTAAACTACAAGAACAGCTCCGTATATGTCTCTTGGAATGGGCAGTTCTGTTTTTTATTATTGAAATAGTATAAATTATTTTATATTAAGCATATTGCATTTATATTTCATATATTTCCGTCTCTGAACTAAAAATAAAAGCGAAAAAAATTATTTTAAAAAAGTACCTAGAAAATTGTAAAAAATCATGTTTCTGTGCTAATAAACATTTAATGTGCGTTTATATTGTCTTTATTGTTTACGGAAAAGAACGAAATATTTTAACAGAGTTTCTACGAATTGCTTCAATATCGTCTCATTCAATTCTTTTTTCATTTTATTTTATTAAGAATAAAAAAACAAAGAATTTTGATTAAATACTGAAAACTAATTAAGTATAAAACGAAAAAGAAAACAGAAACTAAATAGTATATTTTATTTACTTTTTGTGTTATTTTTATTGTTGTTTCTTTTGTTAAATTTTAGTATTGTATTATTACTTTCCAGAGGGCAGTTTGGTTAATCATAAACATAGATTCTATTGTATGTATGCAGTAATGTACAATGTTTCATCATTTTTACGGTACATAATTATTTTAAAATTACTTAGGGCCAAAAAATAAGTTTAAGAAATGTTCTATTGAATAAAAAATTCAAAGACTGGATAAATTTATATTTAAATATGAACTACTAAAATTAAATTATTTTTTGCATAAAACAGAGGTATTTTAATTTTTTTTTAAATACTAAAAAGAATAATAATAAAATCAAGTAAGAAAATATAAAAATTAAATTAATTTAAAAAAACAAAAACAATATTTAATAATCTATCAAATAAATCCTAAACTTTTAATCGTCTTATGTAATAAACAAATTCGTTCATTAGAAATGGATGGTTATAATTTTTATTTTATGTTAAACCGCGTATAACGATAACTCTAAAAAAAAGAACTTGTCATAATAAAAAAAAAGGCCTGTATTTACTTTATATCTTTTTTTTTTTTAATATTTTGTTCTGGTTTTTGTTGTCAGTCCACGGCTGTCCTTTCGGATTATCCAGACCCGTGTTTCCCAACATTCCACTATTGTATATTTAACAGTACAGCTGGCAACTGACGTAAAACGTACAATGCAACGACTGCATAATAACGGTGACAATCCGATTAAATAATTGACACCGTTCACCCCTCCCCTTCAGATAATCCACAGATCGACTTTGTCCACTTAGGATCCTGATTGACAACTATGAGCCATAGAGCATGAATAGATGATACAAATATAATAAACGGCGGAGCTCTATTGTGTGGATGGCTCTAAGGTCAGATGACTCGGCCGGCAAATGAACTGGGCTCGTTCCCAGTCAATGAATGACCACGGGATCCTTCTGTGAATGGGTGTCGACACGGTGACATCATATGCATTGACTCCCAGCTTTACAAGTATTCAAATTGTTATTGGAATGATTGAAGTTCCTGATTATCTTAAACCATTTTCCCATCATATCAAGGGGGCTTCAACCATTTAAGATTCAATCTAATTTTGAAGATTTCTTTTCAATATGATATTGATGATTGAATTATAGAAATAATAGAGCCATCTTAACTGAAGATACTAAGATCCATCGTTCCTACATCTGATATTTGTTTATGGTCAAGATCGTTGGTATTCGTCGCGTGGGAGTTAATTTACATAATTTCTTACAGTTTAACTTAAATCATACGTATTTACAATTGTTTGCACGCGTGTAACTCATATGAAAAAATATATGGGCGGTTCTCTAAAAAAGCTCAAAAATAGGCCTTCAAAAAAGTTAGATGGCATCTCTTCCCAAAATATCTGAAAAACATAAGTGATTTTGAGATATTAATCAATGATTTTTTGGACAGTTTTGAGCTGAACTCAAAATTTTGGGGCAGGAAATAAAAATTTCATACTTTTCAGCCCCCTGTAATAAAGAATTATTACAAACCTGAAACATCCTGCATGTTGCTGACTTTTTTGAAATTTGAATTTTTTGGAAGTGATTACATCTCAACACATTAAAAAAATTGAGGATTTCAAATAAGAAACTGGATATGTAATTTCAATTGATAGCAGCTTTGATAAAATCGATAAAATAATTTATTTTCAATCAGGTTTTTATCACCACACCATTATAATGAAACTGTGGCGATAATGAGGAGATTTAAGGAGTGTAATTTAAACAAGTAAATAACAAAAGAGCTGTATAAAAATCAAAAGTACCTTTCTGTTAGGATTTTCATAGAGGAAAAGAGTAATTAATTTTAAAAACTTCAAAGCAATACTTTAGGAGAAACATTAAGGAGCGGTAATGATATGAATAGAAATCCCCCCCCCCCCGAATACCGATTTCGGATGTGTTTTTGTAGAGGCAGCGAAAAGTCATCTAAGGAGAAAATCCTTCGAAAAATGCATAATACTTCCGTGCATAGGAAAAAAAATCAACATTGTGGCGTTAATGATAACAAACACCAGGGACAAAGTTTGGGACAAACACCAGGGACAAAGTTTGGGACAAATTCTACAATAATTGTAGAATCAACAAAATACCAAATAAAACTGAAAATACTTCAATTTTTAACAGTATGCATCATCAGGTTTTGTTGATGGAACCTATTTTCGGGAAACATTGAAGTAATTATATTTAGTTGTGTCTTTAACTCGAAAAAAACATCGGCGGTAATGAGAATTGAGTTGTTTGATTCAATAAAAAAGTTGATAATTTAGTGAAAACTCATCTTTTTTGTTTTTTCTGTGGGAGTCGGGAGGCGAAGTAAACATAATGGATAACAAATAAAAATAAATAAAACCTTAATATTCATCATCTGAATGTAATGTATGAGGGGTTCAATTGTTTGCCTTTTTTTTTTGAGAATTACCCATATGCTGATTTTTTCCATTCTGAAGTTAGCGTTATTTTAATTTCATTAAAACGTTTAGGTTACTTGAATTATAAAAGGCAATGCGCATCCAAGTTGAATTTTCGGTACCGATTCCCCCCCAACAACTGGGTTCACTCAGTCTCATGACCGAATTAACATCCAAGGGCTGTCTTGTAGTCTTAGAGTCGTGATAAATTGCAAATGGCTGAAATTGAGATGAAGTGGAGTACAGACGTTGAATGATTCTTCAAGTCTAATCAATCATTGCCTTCCGCATTAGTACCAACCAGTTGGCTCTATCAATATCAAACCTGCTAGAGCTGATTGAAAATGTTGAACATGATAATGAAATTATTAGAAATAAATATGCTATTGCAGATTGTTTCATGTAAGTATGGCCGAATATTCTTTAATATAGGATGACTTTATGATAGATTTGTTGAAAAATGTTAATTTTATTTTACTTGTTAGAGAGGTGTTCGGTGTTCCATAAAATAGTTTAATAATTTTATTTTACTTGTTAGAGAGGTGCTCGGTGTACCATAAAATAGTTTAATCTACTAAGAAATTGTTTAAGAATGATATGATATAAGAAGAAGAAAGATGAAGTTTTATAACTACTAAACTTTTATTTTGTTGCCTCTTTCTTCTATAAGATACTCCAAGTGTATTAAACTCTTTGAACTATTTTCTAGATGTAACCACTCAAGAAGAACATGAAGCGCTACTACGAACTTAGCAGACATGCGCTAAATTCTTGGAACCCCAGGGGATATTTTAAAACAAATTAGATTTAAAGTTAGATGTACTCAACTTGTGATTATAACTACATTAATAAAAAAGTATTGATCAGTTTTAGAAAATGGAAACTCGGCTTATGAGGGCTATACTTACAAGCAACATGGAAGTAATCGAACAGCTTTTCTTTTTGGTAGGGATATGAATAGGCAAACAACTCCAGGAAAAATCTTGTGGGCGGAGCATAGGCAGGGAGGTTACGCTCAAGGGGCTTAAAGCCTTCATCCTCTACATAACTTCAAACCTGCTACCTTGTCAAATATACCATGTTATTTATTATTATTTTTTTTCACATTTCGATTCGTTTGACATTCTTTCGATCGCGTTCACTAATTCATAAGTTGATTGTTATTTCAACAACAAAAAGTTTTTGTTAGCGCATGCTCACTAAAATGTTCTCCCTTATGTTGTTTTCCTCAGTCCACTGTTTCACTCATCTATTCTTAATAATTGTAAAATATCCCATAAGAAAGAATAACTTTTCAAATTATTCTTAAAACTAAATGAAAGTTGCGAATTGTTGAAGGGTGGTCCGTGGGAAGGTCTTACCTCTAGATATCTGTTCCGCTGCATTGGAATTGTTCATCTCGGGTGTGACAATCCGGATCAGTCTGTATAGGATTGTTAACGGTTTTGCCTTACCGTACTGTATTTGTGTCTGAAAGTTCGGTACCGAGCGTGCTTTCTCCTCCACTATTATGTAGTTGCCTTGCTTTGCTCCGAGGTTAGGGACGCACCTTTCTGTCAGCTGTCGAAAGAACTTTCCATTTGTTTCCGTATCATCAACGTGCTCCGTACTAACGAAATTTTTTAGAGCCCATTGTACATTTTTAAAGTAAGCACAAATTATAAGGAATATGACATTTCCTACAGTTTTCTTCACAGGGTTCTGACAAAGGTATGGATCGAGTATGAATCATTTGCAAGGCTTAATAGTAATTAGTTTATATTAATGTTATCATGTAAAAGTAATAAATATTAAGAAGCGCCAGCATGACTTTGTAACCAAGTAATGACTCATTATATCTTGTAATTCATTATCATATCTTTTTTATATTTTAAAACTATCAAAAACGGACAAAGACCTATAGCAAGCTATGGCTGTAATCTAGGACTTAACAATTTTCTTCAACTGTTATTAAAGAAGCTATATTTTTTATTTAACTTTTATTATGCACAATTTTGCCGGTATATTAAAGTTATCCTTTGGAAAATTATTTAAATAATTGACAATGCGGAACAGCACAGACCTGGAAACCCCACCAATCAAGGTGTGCCACGCTGTCAACACTTTTATTCTCTCGCTGTTTGATGTAAGATATGGGCAGCTCCTTTGGCTTTAGAGTAGTATATTAATTGTTAATTAATAAATAACTATTCTTATTTATTATTAACGAAAGAATAATAATGACTAATAAATACGTGTGCATACCACTTCTATTTGAACTAAATAATGTCCCATTTTCATTTTAAACTTCCAAATGAACTGAATATTTCATATTTTTTTCACACAACTTTCACTTACCACTCTATAATGATTATCCATTTTTAAAAATAATATAATATAATAATTTGTCTTCTTTGATTAATTATCAAAATACTTCAAAGCGTTTTTTTCTCCATTTTTTATTACTACCAACAACGAGAGACGGTTAATTGCTTAATATCAACAAAATTAAAGTTACTTTAGAGGAAGCAATTTTGAAAATTCGGCAATGAAGTCCTATCAGACTATTTCAATGGAAATGAGATCTAGCTGACACTAAAGACCATATAATTGTACATTTTAGTACCGAGTTTCATCAACATTTTTCGAGAAAATTGTAAAGATGTGTAAAATCAATGATATAATGTGGCACTTCCGGTAAGTCGATTTTGGCGAAAAAGATACTGTAACGTATACCTACCTTAAATACGTGATTTCAGTTTCGTACCATTTTGTGAGACTTGGTTATTTGGACCCAAGGAATCTTAGAACGTTTACTTCCGTTGAAATCTCGTATTCAAAATTGATCACTATTTTGCAGTACTTTCTTCCCTTACTGTATATTTCATATGTTCAAAAAAAGCAAAAAAAACAACATTAATTATCATGTTTTGTGAAAAACATCTCATATCAAGGGGTACTATTTCCAACTTTCAGGTTTAAAGGTATAGATAAATCTAAGTGGAGTTTATAAGCCCCTCTCCCAAGCTGATCGTCGGCAACCTGTTACGATTGTGTCGTAAATGCAGAGACCAACCCGGCGCCGGCACTTGTAAGCAAACGATTACATAAGATTCAGTTAGCACTAGCTGCTCCATTGCCAATCCCCCCTCCCGCCCTCCAACGGTTATAGAACGATCGTAAAATCTTTTGGGTCTACGAGAGCCATGGTTTCATACGAGATGGTAAAACACTCTAGAGTAAAGCGCACTTATTTAATTATTTATATGCCATCAGTCTTGAATGGGGGATGGAGGGAGGGGGCTAAAGGTGGAATTACTTTATATGGCAAAGCCATTTGCCCGAGCAGTTGATACGGTTCAGTAGCTAAACGTTATGGGCCATGAATAAGCTGCATTTCATTAATTATTAATAAACAATTACTATCATTCATGAGTAATGACATGGGTATGAGTCATCAACCTTAAAGTAATAAGGAATTCTTGAAATAAACTAATAAAATATTACTTTTTGCGATATACTTATACTACTGCAATTTTATAGATAAAATAACACCTGTCTTAGCAATGTAATTTAATAACTTATAAATTTTCTCTTCTATTATAATGTTATATTAATTACCAATATCATTTTGGATTTTTGAAGATTCGTACGACAAAAAATGTTATATAAACAAATCTCCTGGATAATTTTAAAAAACGTTGCGAAGGTACAACGCTCACCATATCGGTTGTAAGTTAATTGGCGCATAGAACTGATGCTCAAACATACGTGATAAATATAGGATGATGACAATTTTAAAAATTAGTGGGCTCGGTTGGGATGGGAACTCTGATTTGACAGACCCAGATTCCCGTTGGTCCCCTCAACTATAAAAAAATAAACATGAGTATCTGATATTATTCAAGGAATAAAATCAGTTGGTTGGAGCACAGTGGTTACTATATTGGACCTTAAGGATTCTGTAATGTAGAGAATCAAAAACTGTTAACAATACCTATCTCTTTTGTCGTTCCTAGACTATTGTGGAACTGATTTATTTTATTGTTTTAAAAAAAAAATTACTGATTGCCCAACATTTTTGGAAAGAGACATGGCCTACCAAATCGGTTTTCGCTATAAACACACATACACGCATTGATGTAATATACATGTAGAGAACGTTTAAGTATGACAACACAATTTTATGCAATGATGATAGCAAGAGTAACAGTATGTACAAATAATAATATTATCCTGATCCTGATGTAAACTTTGCCAGTAGTCTTCCTTCACCACTCTATTCGATGGAAGACAAACTTATCTCCAGCAAGTTGCTTATGCAGGTGTGAAGGAGAGTTCTATTTGCTTAAGGTTGATAATGGCCGATTCAGGAGGCAAGTGGTTCACCTTGGAACAAACACAACAGTTAGGATAATGTTACGCTATAATGCTGTTTGCTCCTCGTCGAACGGGGCCTAATGCTGGAGTATTGCTTTGGCAGTTATTCAACAACTGGGTCTGAACACATGGTACTAACTTGTTGAATGTGAATCGAGGCCCCACCTCGTCTTCAGCGTCTAACTAATGCCTCACTGGCTTCTCGGAACGATTTGGCTGCGACAAGTGATCCAATTGAAACTTCGTGGTCTGTCTGGGAGCTTGCCAGAAAAAAGTGGACTGCGATTATGTTTGATTTGCATAATAAATGGGTATTATTGTCAACTAGGAGCGGAAATGCCAAACAAGCATAATCATTGGGCTCAATCATAACTTACATTTTTCTAAGAATTTTTTTTTATGATATAGGTCAAAAAAAGGAGTTTTAATTCGTTAAAAAAATAAATAATAATTTGGCATTAATCACACTTTTATGATGTTATATCCATCTCTGCATTTTTAAAAATTCATAAGCTTACTATGATATCGAAGATAATTCGTGAAAAGACTACCCACTGATATCAAATCAAGCGACTTTTCTAAATGACGTCTCCAAGCCCTTTTATTTTTAGGCCGAAATATCGGTATTGGAAGTTTATCTTATATATAACGTTGTATATCTATTCCAAAGTCTGCAACGCATGAGCATCAAGATCAGCCTGAATAATTGTATTTGTGACATGAAAAGAAACGTTCACAACGAAGAAATATGTGGGTTGGAAATTCCATTCAAGGAGTTAAATCTTGGCTCTAGCCATGGAAGCAATCAGAATCTGCATGCAGTCCCTTGCCACACGAGAGTTCCATGTAAATCGCAACTTTAGGTGTAGGCTCAGGTAACGAACCTGAGAACGCGGTATGTTACTATAAGATGCGGGAGGAAAGGAAGTAGTAGCTCTTGCCTTCGTGCTTAATTTGATTGGACCTGATTCACCTGGCCCATGATAATGCTAATAATTTCTATACAGTTCAATTATGAATCAATGTATTTCGTTTTGTGGTAAAAAAAAAAAGTGGCTAGTTGATACCAAGGGCGTAGGCAGGAATTTCTTTAGTGGGGCCGGTCCAGGAATAATATATCTGATATATCTGAAACATAGGTAATTTACGTAATTTCGCCTTTATTCAAGATAACTTTTGAGAATCGGACGCGAATTTGACTGAGTTGCAGCTTTTTAGAGCAGAATTCCACTCATTATAATTTCGCCGGTTTCAATAATTTTTTTTTCATATCAGGCTAAAATGTTGGCTTTTTGAGAGCAGAATTCTGCCGGCTGTAATTTCGACCTTTCCAAGAAAATTGATGAATATCGGACGAAGATTGGCGATTACTGAAAATTTCTAGAGCAGAATATTTAGCTCTAATGTGCCCGTTTCAAGAAAAATTTCAAAAATCGGATTAAAATTTGGGCGTTTTGAGGATTTCTGGTGCAGAATTTAGTTCGCTACATTTTTCATTATCGGAAGCGAATTGTCAAGGTTTTGAACCTTTCAGGAGCAGAGTTTAGCTCGATATAATATATCCCTCTCCAAGAAATATTTTAAAAATACTACGCTAATTGGAGTGTTTCGGTGCTATCTGGAGCAGAATTCAGCTCGTTCAATTTCACGTCATGCTACGTTTTTTATTATCGTGACCTCAGCACATGCTCTCCAATGTCGTAGAAGTTCCTGTGACAGCTGTTTGGTTCCCTGAGGATAATAATTTAATTTAACGCATAATATTCCTATTCGTTAATATTGTCGATTTCTTAATGTTGCAATCTAAGGAACTTTATATTGTTTTAGTTGAAGCTAAGGCTTCCATTAAAGCTCGAAGTTTTCAAAAGACATCGAAAGATCCTAAAATTCTACTAATATCGATCAACTGAAAACCATTAGATTGATCAATTTTAAAAATTAAGTTCTAGTATCGAGGTAAAAAATAGTCCCTCCACACCTTTTTTTCACCATTTTTTTTTTAGCGTGCTGACCGCTTCATCTCCCTATATAAACATTGTTCATGAAACAGTAGTTCCTAATCAACTCCAGATTCCGAGACCCTTCAGGAGTTTTTTGTTGTTGTTTTTTTGTTATTTTTTTCCCAAATTGCACAAATATTATTTTTCCTTAATTCGAATGAAAAGCATCTTTTAATGGTATTATTATATCTGTGTTTTCACTTCTTACGAATCTGAAGAAACAGATCAAAATCTCACTTTTTTTTTTTTTATCGTTAATAAGATGCTGAAGGAGAATTTATCAACGAATTATCCTTCTTTTCTCTCTATAACCGATTTGACGCATTGGGGCGCAGTGCATATATGGATTCATTGCAAACATCCCATAAAAATATCATATAATATAAATTCTCTTTCAAATAATTTAAAAAAACGGTATGTAAATACCAAGCGGTCAATTGATGTCGGTTATCACTTGGCACTATAACGTGTATCTTCTGTATATTTATGGAAATATATTTAACGGCGTTGACAAGTTTAATTTTAATTACATTCCATTAATAAAATTCGTTATTAAAAAAAAATGCAATGATCTCAAAACTTCGAATTTATGTGGCGGCGTTAAAAATTCGTATTTATTGGGATTATTATAATTATTACTACTTTATTAACTTCTGTCGACTTCCGCTTGCTTCGCTCGCTCAATAGATGAACGAATCCCCTACGGATCCTTTTCATTTGAGATTGGGACCTTGCCATAATTTAGATTTAGTTATTTTTGTAATAAAAATATTACACCTATTCTCACAGACTTCGATGGAAAAATTCCAAAAACTTGAAAATACTATATTCTCATACTCATACTTATTCTCAAATATACAAAACTATGCAGAATAAAAATGGGTTTAATTGCCTCTAAGTAAACCCAAATGGGACAGATATTTGGACAGTAGATTAAAAAAGTTGGTAAACTGACTATGTAATTCCCTAAAAAATTAGATATCTGGCTTTACGCAACAGAATTTTGGTCTCCCGTCGGTTTTTTTAAAATTTTTTGAAAGTGATGAATTGGTAACTACATATTTATTACTCATTGCCCTTGAAGGATTTATTTGTTTAAATCGCACTTAAAACTTTAGGTATTTTTGTAATGCACATAAATCAGCCTATGACGCCGTTATCCTTGATCTGGGTAGAATAGCTGGGTTGCGGCAGAACTGCCCCAGTGAACCAGTAGCTATGGAATGACTTCTCTAAATGGCCATTTGATGCGAAAGGTTGCCCGGAGCGAGATTCCTTCCCCACTTGGGCAATAACTTAGAAGATGAGCTGACACCTTGAGCATTTAGTGTTTCCTAACGTAGTGCTCATAAAGAGAATTCCATTTTTATATATTTATATAAAAATTCCCAATCCGAGAAATGTTATGTGACAAGTCCGTAATTATGTGCATTGAAAATTATATAATAATAAATACAAAAATTAATGAATAAATAAGCTCCGCATTATAGGATATAATCAAATTTGGCAACATTTAATAGCCTTGTTTTTGAAAGGATTTTTTTTAAGAGCATCTTTAAATTTATTGTAATAATAATTACCTTGTCGTTTCCTATCTTTTTAATGCATTCACTACACCTTTGATTGTTTTCTACTAGTTCGTATTGCTCCAACTCACCCAAGTAACGATTCATAATCGGTTTCAGTCTCTTCAAAATCGGAAGTTTTGAGCTTGTATCTTCCAGTGATTTTGTAACAAGGCCCCCATAGATAGTTAAAATCGGGAAAGAATGTTTAGAGGCTTTCAACAAAATCGAAAAATAATATTACAAGCTAAACATTTTCTGCTCTTCGGGCGGGATATCCAGACACGAGGCACCCCCTGTATTTCCTACTTCTGCTGTATGGCTAATGTATTTTCAATGTATTATCAATGTGGTTTCAATGTATTTGAGTAATACGAACTGCAAATAAGGTCGTTCTCGCAATGGTGTGGATGTGGTTTCAAGGTTTTCGTTCCACCTACATTCATGCAACTGAAACACTAATTTGAATCTTTGATACAGGAATACATTTTTTATTTTTTCTCCAAATTATCGAATTTTGTTACTTCCCAGCAAAATAATCATCTAAATTTTGCTTGAAAATACGTGACTTACTTTTGGCGAATCAGCTGGCGAGTTGAATTAATCTGCCCTATTTGTGCTGTTCCCTGCGGACTAACTTGGTAGCCTTCGCCGAGGACTGTTTGGTCGGACTCGTGATTTACAGCGAAATGGAAACTCGGACTTGAAACTGCGCTTTGAACTTTGCCATTCCGGGCGAACCTATTTCTAGCGAGGAATACGATGTCCTTGATGCTTCTTGTACGTGTCAGATTAAATTGGTTGTTAAAATGCACAATTTCCTTCGGAGTAATGTACTATTCCATGGAAAGCTTTTCGCTGTAGAGAAATTCATTTTTTCATCATTTATCTTAAACAAACCATTCGGCATGAATTCATTAGTTTTGAATTTGTGATAATTATGTTTTGATTAAGTGCTAATTAAATCCTATCAAATACATCATACAAATAATTTGTTAGTTTCTGCAGTCTGTGTAAATGACAACATAAATATCAAATGCAACTCAAACACTAGAGAGGATATTAATATTGACTTCAGGTTTTTTTTTTTTTTAAATCATCTAAATATAACATAAATATATTAATTGTCTTTGAGTTGTATTTTGTCATTATATAATAATAATAAAAAACTCTTTATTTTTTATTGGACAAATCCCTTCAGAACAACAGTATAACTGGTGGGCTTCAGGGCCTAAGAGTAGGTAAAATATAAACAAAGTAATTAATGATGATGAAAAAAAAAAAATGATAAACAAATTAAATTGTAAGAAATCATAATATGGTGACTTCTAACATTTGAAATAGGCAAAGAAATTTCTAATATTATAAACAAACATACATCTAATTATAAAAGAAAACGAACTTTTAATTTTTTTTAAATTAGAAATGAAGTAATAATAATCTAGACTCTATTCTTATTAAATAATAATAATTAAAATTATATATAATATATAAATACATATTTATTGTTATAGATTGTTTTATAGATTTTTTATTGTTATAGATTCTATTGTTTATAGATTGAAAATAAATATAATGAAACTCTATTTACAATTATTATGGAACAGGACGGTCAGAAAGTGATTGAATAGGTGGGGTTTGAAGGCGGAAAGGGTATTGGTAAGTGTATACCGATACACACTTCGGTTAAAAAAAATTTTTTTGTTTTTTTTAATTTGGGTTGAATAGGATTGACTCATTGACGCATAAAAACTTATCTTATCAACTAGCACTCAAGGCCTTGCCGTTAGTAAGGTGTAGATACGGCACAGCAATCAGTCTATTGATATTAGACCTTGCCTTTTCATTGACTTTTTTGTTTTTGTTCTGTTATTTCATAATTGTTTAAAGTATCGTTATTAGACAAGAGCTGCAATTACGAGACTGTATTGAGAATGAATGTGATGTTAAAAAGTGTTACGGATTCGTTTAAACGAATACGGAGGATTTCACTTGAAAGTACACTGGTACAGCGACGTTCAAGGAGTTCAGGTAAAATTAAAACGCCATAAACGTATTGTAACGAAATATAAATTGAAATACTCGGAATTTTCCTTATCTTAAAAAGAAAAAAAGTATTCATAATACTTTAATATGAATTCACACTCATTCATTTTCTTAGAATATTTTAAGTTTCAGAGATTCAAACTAGTAAAAAATTGCATTTAGGTTTTTAGATTAATTACCTATTTTTCATAACCCATCAGTTATAATATAGATTTATTGTAAATTTTCAAAAAGTTCTTTTTATAGCAGTTTTTCTAGGCTAGAAATCCCGAATCTTCAGGCTAAATCCTGTTCCGTTCAAATGAGAAAAAATAAAAGCAACTCAGCTAGATAATAATTAATTACAAACAATTTGGAGAATTTCGCCGAAGCGCTGCTGTATCGTTTTAAAATGAAACTGGGATTATTAAGACAGCCTCAAAAATGTGGGATTGTCCCATGTCCGTCTCTCATTCTTAGAAAACTGAACACTATACGCCTGGTGTGGTGCCAATTTTTTATGCGGATCTGAAAATATTAAGGGTAGGCTGAAGGCAAAAAAATATGAAAATTTGAAACCAAATTTTGTATTTTTATATGAAAGTAGAACTATTTCTGATTATAATGGTATATAATATGTGTACTTTATATGAAAAGCAATGTAAGTTTTTTATATTTACACTAAGATTTTCCAAATTAATGAGTGTAGTTGAAATATTTTTACATTATAATAGTATTCCAGAAGGTATAATTAATACTATTAAACTAATTTACAAAGGTCTTTCTGACCTTATATATATATATATATATATATATATATATATATATATATATATATATATATATATATATATATATATATATATATATGCAGAAACGAGCCTACTCTCGGAAAGAATGAAGGCCTACTGGAGTAATAAGAAGAATCCGAAGAAATTTTGATTGAGTTGTCTGCTTTACGTTTTCCATATTGGAAGAATACGCTAATAATAATAATAATTATTTATATATATATATATATATATATATATATATATATATACATATATATGCTCAGTTCTTTACTTTCTTATACGAAGTAAAAATCGCGAAAAAATTTTTATATTGAAAAATAATGATATTTACATACTAAAAATAATTAAATACGTTAAATATTTTTACTTAAAACAAAACTTAGTAAAGCAATTGTTTACTACAGATCATTTAGATATAGGTTCTCAAAAAAAAAATTCAGGATATGTGGCAAGGGTCCAATATTATTCAAACTGACGATGGAATTATTAACAGGATTATGTAAAATAGTCCAAGCATCTGCCCGATACTTCAATTACGTCAAAAAAAGTTAAAAGATATAAATAAATAAAAGATAAGTATAGACACTTCTATCTATCAAATAAAGTAAAATCCAGTATCCTCCCCATTTTGACTTATTCTTGTGAATCGGAGGCATTAATCTCGAAACATTAAAGACGTATGCAGTTCTCAGAAACGAGATTCTCTAAAAAATTTGGGGTAAGACTCGCAGACGATAGGAATGCACCTAGAACTCGGGAGCTCCGAAGAATCACATCTAATGGTTCTGACATGTGACTCGTCAAAGAGGCAAGTTTGTCAACGAAAATTTATGACAGCCGGCTAAAGGAAAGAACAAGGGGCAGGTCGCGGAAGACATGGGAGGATGGTGTTTAAGTCGCAATGGGATGGGTTAGAAGGCATAAAGAAGATGGTTAATTTTGCTTCTTTTGATTAAAATTTTTGTTTAAATAATTTTTTATGCCTTTTAAAAGAAATAACGAGATGCTACAGCCAAATTTTCGTATACAATTTAAATATTCCTGATAGATTTTGAGGTTGCGCGATCCCTTGAAAACATCGTATGTAAAATTCTCTCGTACTTTTGTTTTTTTATGCAATTTTTTATGTTATTTTTATACGTTTTTATACATTTATGTTGAGATTCTAAATTTTACGGTTTATCTTATAGTAAAAAAAAACATTGGCATAATAATCGTGCAGATTTCTGTTACGACTTTATAAGTTTGATTTTATTTACGGCAAAATCGTGATTTGATGGCCATATATACAGGTCCTGTCTGTCATAATTTTCCCGGGGGCAAAGGAAAAGTCGACATTACATGGAAGATAAAAATCATCCTACTCATGATTTTATAATGCAATCCACATTTTATTGGAAAATGTTTTATACTGTTTAGCTATAAAATTTTATGGGCTCCCTTTATGTCCAAGTCTTATGTCTAGTCGGCTTTTTAGTGAGGAGGCATTTTTTTTTTCTTTTTCAAATTATGTCCTGGCACTTTTGCAGTCTTGTAGATGACTGAGCATATGTATATTTATGGTTTTATATATATATATATATATATATATATGATTTTTTTGCGTATATATACGCAGTGAGGCAAATGAAGTCCCCCCACCCCCTTTAATATTTGTACCGATTTCCAATTAATTAATAATTGATATCAGCACAGTATTTTACTTAATAAAATAAATTTGAAATTTAATTATAATCTTAGCAATAATTTTTTTTTTTATCAAAACAACCCTTAATTTTTAAAACGATCCAGGTAAAAATGGGCGTCTCTTATTTTTCGTGACAGCTCATCCCATACATGTTCATTATAATTTAGATCTTGAATGGAAGATGGCCACTCTAAACATCGGATTTAAGAATTTCTAGAAATTGGGAATTAAAATGTGTATATATATATATATATATATATATATATATATATATATATATATATATATACACACACACATAAAAATGTCGTAATCATTTTTGTGACTCATTTCATTCTTTTCGTTAAGAAAACTGTTGCTTAAATTCAAGTAAATGCACTTTTAAAAATTAACAATATATATATATATATATATATATATATATATATATATATATATATATATATATATATATATTGTTAATTTTTAAAAGTACATTTACTTGAATTTAAGCAACAGTTTTCTTAACGAAAAGAATGAAATGAGTCACAAAAATGATTACGACATTTTTATTTATATAGTAGTTAAAACCAAGATACTAATAACAAGAGTACATATCGTAACCTCTAACGACCTTCTCGCACGTTTTATCTTATCTTCAATTTTTAAATGTTTGTATAATAAATTAATCAATCGTTTTATATTTCTTCGAATCACTTTTCTATTTAAATATATCATATCTCGTATATTTCAGAAGATTCGTAAAATTTTAACCGAGAGTTTAATTCGTAGAGCTTTTTTTTTCTTTTTTTTTAATGGAATCCTCCATTAAACATCTCCCATATAATTTAACAGATACTTATTAGAACGGCACTAAGTTTTCGTTATTTTTTAACAATAGTTTTCCGTTGTTGGTTGGTATAAAATTAGCCATGGCATTATGCACATGGCTTAGGATGGTAATATTCTGAAAATTAAAAGTTTGCTAGAAATTCAAGCCGGGAAACCCTGCCTGGCCGGATCGAAGGGGAGATCCTATTAAGGATACATTTTAAGGAAAACAAACAAAATCAACAGTGTCATTTCGAATAAAAAACGTTGCAGATTATTAAGCTATGGTTTTTTTTCCCCAATATTAGGTATAAATTAAAAAAAAAAAATGAAATCATTATTTTCGATATATTTTTTTAATCCTTTAATGAATCCAAAAAACTTTATATTTATTTATATTTTTTGACATTTTCAGAATTCATATCAAACAACTGCCCTTGCAATGGTGTAACACCAACTTTGGATTATGTGTATGCTTATCACAACCAAGAAATTTTAATAATTAAAGTGAATTCTGCAATGGCTGTTGTGGTTTTACAGCCTTTCTTTGTATTAAAAATGTTTAAGTAGACCAACTTCAAGACAAGTCCCCATTTCGTAAAATGTGATAAAATCGTGCAGGCCATTTGTTGAACTTCTTTATGCAAAAAATTACTGTAAAATGTTCTTTTATTCTTTTTTTTTTTGAAGTGTAATGTCCAGAACCAAATCTTTGTAAATCTTCCCGATGCGTGGTGCGTCAGTCGTCGATTTGTTTCGAGTTCCAAAAAATATAGAATTGCGAATAATGGATTTGTCAGCTTAAAGTTTCTGTTTTGTTTTTTTCGAGTTCATTTGTCATTCTATGATGAGGAGGATGGCAGTACTGCCGAGGAACAAGGACGCGCTAAGTGAAAGCTTGGCTTAGAATTTTATTGTTTTCTGTGGGATGAGAGCCAAGTTCTGTCGTAGCCGTTTTATCAATTCAAGGTTCAACATCTTCAACGCGCTATTTGTGCTACCAGGCACTTCCACTGTCTCGTATTCCCATGGGCATACAAATACTTTGTTCCATTTTATAATTTGGGATAAAGCAAACTTTCTGTCTTTGTTGGTTATTGATAATTTGCTGAATCTTATGGTGTACCCCGTTGTACATTAAGTGGATAACAATGAGCTGATATGATTAACGTTGATGCTGGATAGGAATTCGGTAGTAAACGTTTGAGAAAGAAATCATGAAAAAAGGTTCCTGCATTTTAGAGATACTTGGAAATTAATACATAATACAATTATTTTTATATCAGTCAGAAATCCCAGATCATTTATTGGGTAAATGTCCAAACAACATGCTCCTTGCAACCGCCGTCATGATTATATAAAAAGGCACATAGCCGACCTGTTTGAAAGGAAAGTTATAAAAGCTTACAAGAATCTTATTGGCTAGATTCGGAAATCTTAACAAGTTTTGTTGACATGTTATTATTTAGTATGACAGAAAAGGAAGTACTAATTGGTGATCCTACTACAAGGACCGGGGCGTGAAGATACAAGCAGGGTAAAAGGACATTTATATAAAATGCATTCCTTACTTGCAACAAAATTTTAGAGAGAAATTTGGCGAAATAAATTTCTCAGTAAAAGGCCTGATTCGGAAGTAGGGGAACCACCGCTAACGTGACCAGAAATTTTCTGCTCTAAAGCAGGACACCCTATTTGTTGGGGGAGAGGGAGAAGGAAAATGCATTTAATCAGTGATCTTTTTGTATTAATTTTGTAAGATTAAAAACTCTATTGATATTTTTTATAGAATATACATTTTAATGTTTCCTATTTATCATTTGAACTAATTTTTTTCAGCAGTTAGCCACCGGGGTGGGCCTCATTGTCTAAAAGCGGAACGTCTGGTTAACCATAACTCATACAACAAGTAATTATTTTGGAAAAGCTGGGTGTGAAAAAGAGCAAGTTAAAGAGGATGCCGGAAAGCACTATTATAGATTCTCTTGAAATCCTGCACCAACATCTGTATTAAGCCTAGGATTGGAAAGTAAGAAAAAAAAAAAGAAGAAACATGTATATATTCTGCTTGTCCCGTCTTGCATTTTGATATTGTTTATTGGACTGATCAGTATACTGTGTGAATTAGCAACTCAACTCTTTTGAGCAGCCATTTGCAAAATGTAGCAATACTTGTTTGTGCAGAATTTGTTCTCAAGCTCAAGCAAACACTACTCCGGCAAGCAGCGAGGACGGAGGGTTCAAGGTTCCTGGAAAGAGACCTGTATCGCCCCCGTTGGTGCCTTCTGATTGGCGGAGATTGTTTCTGTCATTTGTAGCACTTGCCTGGATTGTTTTCTTCCGCCGAGCAGTTTTAGAACACTTTTCATTCGCGTCTCGCCTTAACCCGATTCTGTAAATAGGAAGTCTCCGAATATTGGAACGCCTTTAATTTTCCATTCTTGGGACGAAGACTGTTCACTTATATCAGCACTAAGAGGCAAGAAAAACTATCTGGTTTTCATTCTACGATATTTTAAAATAAGTAATAGAGATTATACTAAACAAGTTATGAATAGAGTGTGAAATAATAAAACAATCTGGTGCAGTGCGCGCATCACAAAACTTTCACTAGCCACGCTACTTGAAATAAATTTTAAAATCTTATAGAAAATATTAATTTTTCATTAAATAATATAAAAGTAGAAATTATTAAGAATCACTTAATTGTATGCGATTTTCATCACTCTCCATTATTTTGTACGGCTTTATACGTTAGATATTATTTTTTCTAAACTGTTTAGCTTTTCAACGGTATATTATACATCTATATTACTATTCCTATTTCCAAAAATTTCTTTTTAACCTGGAAAAATATTTCTCCTTTGGTTAATTATCAAATTCCTTCAAAATTTTTATTTCTCCATTTTTTTCACTATTAAGGGATGGTTAATTATTTCAAATTAACAAAATTAAAGGTACTTTGGAGTAAGCCATTTTGAAAATTCGGCATTTAAGCCATATCAGTCTATTTCAATGACGATAAGGCCTAGCTAATATTAAAGAGGATTTAATTGTACATTGATATAACTAGTTCGATCAAATTCGTTGGAGCCTTTTTCGTGAAAATTGTAGAAATGTGTAAAATCGATGATATAAAGTTGATCTCAAGTTATGACATACTAGTTGTTAAAAGAAATACATCAATTCTAGTAAAATATCTCTATATGTATAAAAGTTTGAATTCGAATTGGAACTATTTCCGTCTCTTGCGTTTAATACGTTCATATTCGACGAAGCAGACATTTTTCTTATTCTTCCACAGAACGACCATTAATATAAAAAACACATACATATGTGTGTAGATATATATATATATATATATATATATATATATATATATATATATATATATATATATATATAGTAAATAAAAAAAGATGGGTATTCCTGTAGAGGAAGTACGGAATGGCTAGTCTTCTGGACAGATGACTATCTGTGAGTCCACCCGCTCAAAAGGTCACTGACCCAAAATCGGCATGATTACTTTAAATATGCCCCTTCTTAGGGCTCCTCTGTTTGCCCTCATATTTCGGAATATCGACTGTTCTTAAGAGGAATCTATATGTAAATTTCATACCGATATGGTGATTAGAGATTAGCCTATGGTGGGAACTCTTAAAATCAGTAATATTCGATAGATTTCCTTCTAACGCTCTTGTTCAAATTAGAGGAATTTTTGCCATCAAACATATTTATATCGTGTATGATCTAAAAAAAAGTATTATTTGTACTACTGTTCCAAAGCTATTTTATCTCTCAATATTAATCTTGGACCTGGGTTACCAATTTTTTTTTTTTTTTTTTTTTTTTTTTATCAATCAATCCCCCCTTAAAATCTGTTAAATCTCTTATCGCCTATCAGAGCCTTTATTTCAGTATGACTTACTTATGTGTTACAAAAAAAATTAATTAAAATTCTACCATTTTGATTACTGTGACTGACGTCTAAAAATAACCTCCCACCTGAGTCTTGTGACAGTTTTGTTGTTTATTGTTTGCGATTTAGTCTGATACTTTTAAATGGTATCTGTTTGGTTTCTTAAAACAATTTCTAGTGACAATTTTGTTGTTTTGTGTTTGTATTGAGATTTAGTCCGATACTTTTCAAGTTTTATCTGGGATTTTTTTAAACTCAATTTCTATCATTTTAAGATAGAATCATCTCTTATATAGTGTGGTTTGAATATATATTAATATTGAATATCTGTTTAAAATTAATTAATTATTATTCTAAATGTACAATGAATTGTTTTTATGGTGATGACAAATTAAAATTAGGCAGATAGTCCGAAACGTTGTTGGAATACAACCTCTGAATAAAATAATTTAATTTTTAAACAAGGGTTGAATTGAAGGGCTGAATTTATGTAGAAGGTGAATGCTTTCCCTTTATTCATTGTAATCTCTCGGCCTAAGCTCCGGCCATATGTTCTTTTTTTTAAGTTATTTGGCTATAGTACTAACAATGATGCATAGTGACGTCACTACAAACTAGTTTCAGAACGTCAGACAGGTGTTTAATTGGACCCAGGAAGCATCTGTCAAACCTAGTCTCTTACCCTGAAAAAGCCCACTGATCCTCTGACAATTAATAAATGTAATCCCTTTCTAAGTCATCCGTCAACCCAATAGCCCAACTTGTTCCTTAATTTTAGTAGATTGATTATAATAATTGTTTTTGTAATTTTTAATATTTTTAAAGCGAGGAGGGCAGCGCCCAGGACTTCTTACCCCCTAGCCAGGGTTCGTGTCCGGCTGTGGTAGATAATTATTCAATATGTTATACTAGACGTGGATCTATCTACTCTAGGGTAGGGAAATTCTTCTGGGGCACACCCAGCCTCTATAAACTGGGTGCCCTGCTTTGGAGCGGGTGATAAACGTGGCAGTTTCTGTATGCTGACTACATCATCTCAGTAGTTCAAGAAACAGCATTATCCTCGCTAACCGAAGTCATTTCATGGATTTTCGAGATAGAGGTTTTTTTTAATTATATTTAAAATATTTTTAAATTGTTGGGTCGTCTTGGAAACGGTGATTACCCACTACATAGCAGTCTAATTTATTTTAATTTTTTAATGTTGAGAACTAATAACGATAACAATATAATTAAGTATCCCAAACACCAAATTTCTGAAACTGAAAAATAAATCGAAATAAAAAAACTTGTATGGTATATTTACAGTTGCTAAACACTTAAAATTTGTATATAACGTTTTTATTTCATATTCCAAGCTTGGGGGTTTCAAAAGTTCCTAAAGGAGAGGGACATTTCTTCGGTAAAGGGACGATGCTATTGCTTCGAATCTGAGTCCACTGTTTACAAATGCTTCTATTTCTGGGTCAGGTGCCAGACGGAAAAGCTGTAAACTTCTCCGAGGTAGCCAGTAAATATACCTGGGTCCTAAATATCCCCAACCAACGACTGGCCTTTTTTTGAAAAAAATAAATAAAATACGTGGTTAAAGGAACGCGCTACTTTCTTTAATTATCAACTGGCCTGAAAATAAATCTAAAACTGTCTCCTTGTGCCTTTGAAACTGTTTTCTTTGGCCGAGTCCTTCCTGCATCTGAGTGATAAATTAACTTCATGTTTTATCTTTTGAACAAGTTATGTTTCCAGAAATGTCAGTTGTTATGAGCTCATGATTCTTATCCGGTATCCGTGCTGACCAACCAGAAAAATCGGTCACTTTTTTTTACCCAATAGAATATTATTTATTTTTATTTTTTGGAGGAGGGGGAGAAACACCATTTTTACCTGATCTGTTAGACGTTAAATTTCACATATGAAAATTCTTTAATCTTTAATTGCACTCAAAATTAGAAATTTTCTTTCTCAACAAATCATGAGTTCGTTGAATTCTTGAATGAGAACAAGAATTCACCGATGATCCATAGAAGCTTTAAAATATCCTGTTTGCATTTTTAGTCCTGCGATATATATATATATATATATATATATATATATATATATATATATATATATATATATATATATACATATACACACACATGCTCATAACACATTATTTAAAAATTACAAATTAAAAAATGTTCCCAATCGTAATAATTCACCCTTTTTAAACCTTAATAATTTACCTTTTTAAACCATTTCGCCAATCGATCGGCATTTTTTCACTTGCTACTCTGTGAAACCATGTTCTCAAATCCCAGATAAATCCAATCAGAATCGTCAATATATCATTGTTTAGAAGCTTCGTTAAAGCCTACTACTTCGTTTGTCACTCTTATACAGCTCTCAAAAACAAATTAGGGACATTTTCAAGGTACGAAGAACAGAATAGTTATCCTCCCAACTACCTGGAAATTTTTTTATATTTCTTTTTTGAAAGTGCGTGCTTGAATCCGGCCAGAGGAGGACCTATTTCGGCTAAATTACTTTTAATTGTTATTATTAGTAAAGGGGAACGCTGGGGCTTCATTTCTCTCCTTCCTCTCAGTCTGCCTGCGTGTTTTTCTTTATTTGTATTTTAACACATTTTATAAATGTTTTTTACATCGCTTGAACCATAAAAATGACTTTAAGAAAGTAAAGTACACACTTTAATATTATTAACACTTTTAGATATGTAATTAAAAAAAAAATAGAACTAACTATATGAGATTTATTCTCTAATGAAATAATCGACTTTTCTTTTTTTTTTTTTTTTTTTTTTTTAAAGGAACGCTAATCGACCACCATTTCCAGATACAAGGAAAACGTTTCCATACATCTGCATTACATAGTCCAGAGCAAAACCCTATTGAGCATGGGATGAGCTGTTCAGACGAATCAATAACTTTACCAGGATTGCTTAAGGGTTTTTTTTCTGGTGAGAGAAAATGAAAATATCTCTTGAAAATTTATTCAAAATCTTTCTAGGCCAAGGCTTCTTCGAATGGAATCCCTTATAAGCGCAGGAGGAAACCACCCCTATTCAAATTCAAATTTTTATACAATGAATGTTATTTTTCCGCATATAACATATTCCCGTCATCTTTCTACGCTTAAGCAGTGCGAAAAGAATTTGGATGTATAAATGTAGATGAATGAAGAATGTCAATGAATGTAGATGGGAGAATTTTGCTAGTTCTCACCTTTTGGATTTATTATTTGTTGGAGTCCAGTGCGAGGGGTGCTATTTACCTTTCCAGGTTTGCTTGCCCTTTATATTTTCGTAGTGTATCAATTGGCCTGGAGAGGTAAGCTTACGGTTTTTCGGGATTAATATGCTCAAAGAACCAGCTTCAATTTTTGGAACACTAAATTTTTTCTTGATGGGAAATTTGTGGTCTTTGTCAGGGTGGGTACCGCGATTGGCATGCGCTTCCGGAGTCTACTCAATCTTAATGCAAAATGTACCTGGCATTAATCCGGGGTTAAATAAGGCTGTTAGAGCAAATTGATGACCATAATTCTAAGAATACCGTAAGATCTAGAATTAAGCACCTCTACCTTTGTCTGCCTCTTAGACCACTCGCGAGCTGTTTGTGAACTTATTTAATGTAATTATTACAGATTTAATTAAAGTATGCTTTGATATAATGAATATGAAATATTTGATATAACAGAAGTTTCATTACGATGCTTTTTACTTTCACTTCCTACATATGAAGTATATTGTAAAGCGGAGAATTGCGATCGTGAAAAATTTCAAATCCGAGTTTTCAACGGAAATAACATGTCTTCAGGTCTCATGAGTCCAAGTCTCGCGAAATGATGTGTATGGCCATGCTTGTCTATGTCAGCCTAGCACTAAAACGAAAAGTTGTACGAAACTGAAATAAAGGATTTAAGGTTATAAGTATGCCTGGGATGTTACAGCAACTATCAATAACGATATTGATGAAACTTGCCTAAAGTCTTCTCCTCGAAGCCCATTAACAATATATATATTTAGTACATCACCGAGAGAAAATGCAGGGAAAAAAATAATGACGAAAAGAAAATTTTATTTACGCATAACTAAAAAAATATACATTTAGTATTTCCTATCTAAACTAAATGGAAAATTTTAAAATTTATTTTCAGCTTGACAAACCAAAAACATATAGTGCGCAGGTTTGTTGTACTGCAATTGGCTACAAAAAACTATTTTGTTGTACTTTTGTGAGAGATGACGTGAAGAAGTGCATGCTGCTGAAATTATTTCAAGTAGGATTTGTGTGAATTCTTTAAAATTATTTTAGAAAATGGATGATTATAATAAATAGGGTTGTAGGTAAAAATTGTCAATGCGCACCGCGCTAGATTTTTTATAATTTAAATACTAGTTATCGCAGTATTTAATTCATTCAATTTTTTTAATATATTACAATATAACAATTATTTGCTTGAAAAAAAAATACTATTTATATTTCGGAGAATGACTAAACCTTTCGGATCTTCCAAACAAGCTTGATGAAATAATTAAAGGACTGTTGAGATCTCTGGCCTGAATTTCAACTCAATTAGAAGTTATTTATAGCGTTTATTTTTCTTACTTACAAATACTCGTTTTTCTATTTCTAATTCTATTTCGATAAAGAAAAAAAAATTACACTCCCCCTCAAAATTTTGCGATAGGTAGAATATAATTGATTTTTTAAAAATATACAATTAAAATAATTTTCCTTTTTTTTTTCTTTTTGGATTCATAATTATTTGGAAATAGTCATCTGTTGTGTAATAAATTGCAGCGTTTTTTATTTTTTAGCGAAAGTAGCAAATTTACGGAAATGTGAAATGTAAACTACTTAATGTAATTTATTAGATGCTTATCTTGAATTATTAGCCAGTGGTTCAGTGTATTTAAAAAAATAAATAAATTCAATTTATTAAACACCCGTAGAAATGTTAATTCTGAATATTAACTGGGCCAGAGTGTTCATTAGTATTCTTTAGATCCAGAATAGAATCTAATGTAAATGAAAAAAAATGTACGTTAAATAAATGTTTGTACTCAAGTAATCTAATGTATAATTGTCCTAACATATTTAACAACTATTAAAATTAATTTGCCCGGTGGCGTAAATGGATTTTTCGCACCTAGGTGCGAATAGCGGAAAATTGTACCCCTTGACGTTTATGGAAAAGACATTGTAAAATAATGTAAAAAAAAATTTACCAATATTTAAAAAATTAAATTGATTACGGTACTTCAGGACAATAAAAAAGGATTTCCTTTGCCTCCGCATTCCTTTTTTATTGCTTCTTTGAGTTACATTCATCTTTCATCTTTTATTAAACTATAGATTTTCTTTCAGTAGACTTGATAAAAACGGATTCTTTAATCTTCTCTTTGATATCTATTTTTTTTTTTTTTTTTTTATGCTCTCCGAAGGTCGCGCTTGTGTTCGCGGCTGTACAATACCCTCTAATTTCGATTTGGCGTCTGAGTATAATAAACATGCTTTTTATGACTAGAGCCCGGATTTCGAGCAGTAAAAAAATTGTGAAACGTGCAATAAAAAACGCCAAAGCGTGCAAAAATGTTCAACAAAAATTAAAATCCTGCCATTCACCGAAAAAAAATGCGTCTACCTATTTAGTTCTCTTACATAAATTACTGTGTTTTTTTTATCATAAAACTAGGTAGGATGGAACTTTGTTTTGAGATGTGTTCTGGAAGTTCACCAGCACTTATTTGAGGATTTGTGGCTAATTTTCGCACGAATTCACGTGATTCACGCACTGTGGCAAAGCGTTTTTGAGTGTTTTTTGTTGTTTACTGATCGGGCTTTAAAGTTTTTAATTATGTATTCCATGATCGAGTGAAACGATCCCAATATTCTTCCGATGTGTCAATAACTCAATCCTTATCGAAAAAAATTGAAAAATTCATCTCTACAGGTAGAATTTAGTTCTTCAGAATTACGATCATTTTGGGGGAATTATCTTTCAATTCTGATCATTTGGACCATTTTTTGTTTATATTTTAATAAGGTCTTAGCATGAGCTGATAACAAACTAACTAGTTACAATCACGACAACTGTTACCGTATGAATAATTTTTTTGCACGAGCAATTTAAATTTTTGTTGTTAACTAGGTTGTACGGGTTACTAATTCCCTCCGATTGTAAAAATTAATGCGGAATGTCGTTTGTTATCGTATCCATCAGTTAATTGATGTCCACTAAATTATAAAACATATATTTACCCGAAAAAAAACTACATGTTTGAATAATTATTTTGCCTACGGTAGAACATAAAAGGAAGAGGGTGGAATGGTGAGGATTAACTTGCTATTACGAATTTAAAGAGAGGAAAACCAACTTGAAAAACTAATGTTTGCATTTCCAAGCAATTTAAAATTAAATTTGTTAATTACGTCTAAATATGCAATTGTATGCAGTAAAAACATAAAACGTTCAATTTACACAAAAAACGTGCAATTTCATGCCAAATAAAAAAACTTAAATTTGTTAATCAGGATGTCTTAATTCGTGTAAATAAATTGGTCCTAGTGAATTTCAAACCATTGGAAAAAAAGTGCAATTGCTCGAGAATCCGGACTCTTGTGATGGATGACCTTAGAATAAACTCAAGTATAATCTTAAAACAAGAACATATGGTCCATGCTTAATTTAAAAATCGTTTCGGGAAAATTGATCTAAACAAACGACCTGAGTACCTAGGGCGAGCGATCTTTGGACTAAAGCCTTGTTAACTTTTCGATTGATGGTGAAGGGTCACTTTACATCGTGAGGAAAATTGTTGCAAAAGTATACCTCATGATATATTTCTTATATGGATTAAAAAAAAAAAAATTATTATATTTTTGCCTTCATTAAATCTGACTAAAACAGTAAAGAAAGGAGTAAATCTGATTAAATGCGTAAATATAACTTATAAAAAGTAGCACTTATTCGATCAATGCAGAGATCATTGAGAAGAAGGAATACAACAAAAAATTATTTTTAAACGTGTATCATCTAACATTAAATTTTATCGTTGGAAATGGATTTTTAGAAGTTTTGTGAGGTATCCTAACTTTGAAATCTGGGAAATTGTAGGAGCTTCACGGAACAAATGAGGCTTGTTGCGTACATGCCAGAAGACAAACGCTAGCGTGAGCGCCGAAGGAGCCAGTTTATTAAGAGCATTAGGGGTGTCTTCGTACTCAAGATTTTCATCGGAGTGGGGGGGGGGGGGGGCACTAACTTTATGTTTGGATTTAGGCTAATTTTAAACATTAGCCGATTAATAATAAAGTAAATTCGCGTTATAGTATCAATCAAGTTGGCTGTCGAAAGCATAGGAACATTCGATTTACTTGTATGTACTAAGTACACTTCTTATAACCATCTAATAGCCATATTTTTCTCTGCCTCAGAGTGGGGCGAACATCTAATCTTTCTCGGAAAATTCAGTGAACGTGAATATTGTTCAGTTTATGTGTTTGAGGGTGTAGAATTTTAAATCAAGTCATCTGTACGAAAAAATTAATGCAATGAAAGATAGTCATAAAATATTATTATTTCTTTTAAGTCGTCAATTCATCACGCTTTATTAATATGTCTTAAACAATTGCTCTAACTAATTAATTTCCATTTAAATAATTATTTCTTGTAAACTAAAAATATCATCGTTACCTTTAGATTGTTTCTCTTTCATATGTTGTAGTTTGTACTGTAAACATTGCATTTTTCTGCATTGAATTATTTTTCACATTGTTATAAACTACATATTATTTTAGTAAAATAAGAGTTTATTTAACTACTTATGTAATTATAAAAAATATTTTTGTTGAAAGTTTAAAACTATGCTCTTGCAACTCGTGGTTTGTTAATTATATATTTGTTTTGCTCAATATAGTGCAGTGTGTGTTAGCTCGTTAAAAAAATGAAAACACGAATACTCTAATAAAAATAAAAAATAATCATAAACACACAAACTTCAATCTCTTTTATTAATATCAGGAACTAAATATTTTTTCGGGGCGATTTACGTAATTGAATAAAATTGTTTACAGTTGTTTGATGCGTCGGATTAATTCTATATATTTTTCTAAACCGATGTTTCAGTTGTGTTAAGATTCACTAGTAATGCATAATTCTTCCCAGCTCCTAACATTATGTTTTGGCAAAAAATATAGGCAAACCAGCTCTAAATAAAACAAATAGTTCCCTTCCTTCGACGATTGTCTCATTTTAAGATATTATTATCCCGTTTTCGGGGAAGAAAAAATTGCTACAAGAATCCTCACTGTAGGGAACACAGCGTCCGATCAAATTAGAGAAATAATGTTCTGGGAATCGGCATGATAATCTACAATCAAAAGTAAAAATAAATAAAAGATAAAGCAATAAAAATGTTCGACATTTATTTCGTAAATAAAATTTTAAAAAAGAAAAAAAGAATACCCTAGGGTACTTAGGAGCAAGCGACCTCCAGCTTCTTAAGCAATTATCTTTACGTCGCACCAGGAAATAACACAACCTGCTATTTTATTTCTTATTGATTACTATTCATCAGGAACGTGGAATGTACCTGTAGTACGCGTGTCACGCAATTCAGTTGCACCCAGCGTGTATTCGCCTGAATAATAACAACATAAATATTGTAAAATGAAATAAACAATTTCTTGATGAAAGGTCTCTATTTATGATGATCCTTTAAAGGTATACTTTTAAATTATCATGCAAATAAGTGTATAAGGAAATATCCTTGGACATTTAATTAACCTTGGAATCAGGCTACTCTGCAGATTTTTTCTTATGAGTTTTGGAATGGATATTCCCTCATTGTTGGTAAAAGCGAGTTGCTATTTTGAAAAAGGGACATCTGAATAAAACCAGTTAGTTTATATTTTTTGTTGGTATGCTCATAATACACATTTTACCCCTAGATTTTTTAAAAGATACTAAATATTTTTTTAAGAAAATTGAGTATCTTGCTTTTCTTGCCACTTATGAAATAAAAAAGTAATAAGAATGGTTCAAGAAACCAATATTCTTAAAAATATTGCGAGTAGTATATAATTTTTAATTATAAATTAACCTGTTATACAAATACTCAATAGTGGATGGTTTCTACTCTTGCTTGAGTGACTGCCTCAAGCCATCCAATAAGGTTGCCTATTTCTTTCGGGATTTTATCCCATTTCTCCACTAAAGCTGTTCAAAGCTACTAAAAATTATTGGTAAAGGTAAATCTTTATCTGACTAGTATATACTGGAGGTATTCTTTTGAATTTATTTCAAGACTACGAGATGACCATTATAAACATTGGATTTCTTCATCATTGAGACATTCGGAAATGCCCTTTCAACCAAAAATCATAGTAAATCATAGATGATATGTCACCACATATCATCAATAATTAAATTACACTTTTCCGATTAATGTTATCGTCAAGGTAACGTTAGCCTGGTTTAAAGTTGGTTTAACTCTTTCATGTCTATCTAACACATATAATGTTTAACTTTATTTATTAGTCCTGTATTAGTTTTTGTTCAAGGTTATGAACACTTGATCAGAATAGTTCCTGGGTCATAAGCTTATTTTAAAAGTGTATGCATCTATACAAACTCTTCGGACTATACCTAGCCTCTAAGAGCGAAAGAATGGTTACGAATATCTCAGTGATAACCAAATTTTAAGTTCAAGATGTTAGTTCGTAAAATTGAAGGATTGTGTCTAAAAATCTGAAGGTATGTTGTTAGTTTCGTTTTTTAAATAATTATTTATCTATATTTAAAGAAGATTTAGCAGCTTACGGTCTAAAATAAAAGGTGTTCCAGGATAGGAGTTGAAAAAAAAAAAAAAAACGAAGAAATTTCTAAGACTAATTTAGAAAGAAAATCTAAATTTTCAGAAAAAAATTTATTTCGAAAAAATCAGATTTTCCATTCCTCGTATAATACTTTTAAATTTACTTTTTTATTTTAGGTACTTCTATTTTTTAATTTGGTTGTTCATTTTATTATTTGTACTATGTAAAAATATTCATAACAAAAATTTATGTCCAAAAAAAATAATACAAAAGACCTTAGTGTGGTTCAATTCCAACCCCATAATTCATATTAGTGAAAGAAAAAAATTAAGATTAAAATTTTCATTTTCTTTTTTTCGTAAGACATGGTATATACTATAAGAAAAAAAAAAGTATTGGTTAATTGAGTAATCAATGCCAGACTAATTTTTTTTTTAAATATTTAGTTAATAAAGGATTAATCAGAGAACTGAGGAATCAGTATAAAACCACAGGAATCATGGGATAATACCAAAAAATGTAAACTAGAAATTTAAATGAATTAAAACATTGAAAAAATATGGTTTTTGCAGAGGCTGAATAAGAAATAAATAAAAATTTCTGTCCAGTATTTGTTTCTAATAGCTAATGGTTTACGACAATGTGAGACGTGGTAGTGAAGGAGTCACTTATCCAGCCATTATAAGATACACGGTGTGATTTTTATCTGGGAGAGATAGGGCCCTTCCAGAGCTAGGCCTTTCCGATTTCGTAATTATCGATTGCATGTTCTGCCCGATAGTCTCGTCTATTCTTGGAGGAACTTTTCAATGGGCCTCGCACGATGAATGGAGGCTAGAATGAAAAGATAATCACTTCTTCAGAATACCCGGATCTTCGGCTGATAAGGCGATATCGAAGTTCTTTTTGAAAGAAATATTAAATACCTCTTCATTCTTTTACAAATTATGATGTAGTCTGTTTCTGTGTTTTGTATTGAAAGTATAGACACGGTAGGGTTTACGATAGAGAAAAAAAGATGTAAAAGAGTTAATTAAATAAACATCTCAAAAAAAAAATACACAAAATTAAAATATTCATTTTTGTGTTTTTGGGGAAATTATATTACGTTTTAATATTTTTTTAAAATAAATTAGTATATATTTTTTTTAGTTAGTTTACAAAAAAAAAAAAAAATATATATATATATATATATATATATATATATATATATATATATATATATATATAGCTATAATTTAAAATAATGTGTATATTTCACAGGTTTTGGATAATATTATACTATGCTATATCATATACCTTTTCTCGTTATTGTTATAATTATTTTACTAATTGATTGTTTAATCATTCCATTTTTAAATCGGTTTACATTAATTTTATTGGTTTCAAATAATGAGTGAAATTTACTTCTTTGTATCAAATGAAAATGCATAAAAATTATAAAATAAAAATATTTTTAATTATTGTATTTTCATTTATATGGAATAACAAACTAATCTTCATAAGTTCCCTTTAATTGGATAAATGTGTGTGTGTGTGTGTGTGTGTGTGTGTGTATATATATATATATATATATATATATATATATTCTTAGGGTTCTAGAAATTATATTAAATAATAAATTGATGTGTAAAAATATATTTAACATTTTAAATTATTTATTTTTTAGATTTCGTTAAAAATGAGTTGAGATGTGTTGGGAGCGGATTCTGGCTCCAGGCAGAAACAACAACCACTTAAAGGTAAGATTTTGTTGTTGTTTTTTCTTTTGTAACTTTTAATCTCAATAATATTTATTTAATATTTTTAGAATATCTGCATTTTTTCTCGTTTACTTTCATTTCTTTTTTTTTCAATACTTAAGAAATCTTGTAGTTTTTTTTAGCTTGTAATTATATTCTTATTTCATTGAAGTTTTGTCATAACTACAAATGTGCTGTTAATCAATAGTTTACATTCAAAATAGTTTATTTAGATTAAAAAATTATAGCAGTAAAAAATCAGGTTCCTTTTTTTTTTTTTTACTAAGTTACAATGTGTACAAATATTTAAATTGTTAAACTTTTTTTAAAAAATCGTTAACTTTTATTTGTTTTACTGTTTAATTATTAATATTATAATCATCTACCTTCAGGCTTATAATATATTTATTTATTTCACATTTTGGTGCCGTGTGCCGTAACATTAGGCTAAAGGCACTATTCTTTAATAATTTACAATTGTTTAAAGATTCTAATGCCTTTTAAGTATTGAATAATTTGGTTATGGAATTTGGAGTCCTTTCCAATTAACTCCGCTACGTCTTGGCTGTTGATTCCATTTTTTCATTGTGTATAGAGAGAGAGAGCCATCCCGAACCCCGAACTTCTCCGAACATGGTCCGCCGAACGGTAATTGGCGAACCATTGTTCCTATGTGTGTTGCAGGCTTTTGTTGTTAATGGCAATAGTTATATTTTTGGGCTGGTTTCCCTTCCATTACGTAGCCATGCATAAATTTCGACCGATTTTACACCTTACTAGTTTTAAATATCAATCCGAAGTTAATAGCAGTTGATAGTTTTAACTGCTAAGTGAAACATTTTTGCTCATCTCTAATCGTCACCTGATATATCAATAATTATTTAATAGTATTATATTATTTATGTAAAAGTTCTAAAATAATCTGCGTTTTTATAACACTAAATTTTTAACCTCCAATTTTTTTTTTCAGTATTATAATCTGTTGCATTTAATAAGTAATTCAGATATATCGTTTACTTGAAAAGAGAGTGCAACAATACGAACGTTTTTTTTTTATTTGGATAGGTCCAGTAATTGTTTTGAAAGTAAAAAACGTATTAAGATGAGTAATAACATATTTTATAATTGTAAACGTTTGATGAGAAATTACTAGTTCATTAAGGATGTATTTCCTTTATGAATAGTCCGGGTTACATGGTGTTTACTCCTAAACCTATTTCATGTTATATAACTAGACCCAAACAATCTTATCTTGAGATAATTTCAGAACTTTAGTGACTTATATTTTTACAACTATTTCTGAATTTTTAAAATGAGATATAGCTTACCTGTTGAGCAAGTTTTTTTTTGTTTTGGAAAGCTTCCAAATTTATATTTATATACATATACATACATATACATTTATATTTCTGTGAATATAAATGTCTGATTTTTTAATTTCAATATTTACCATAATAAAAAAAGTTTAGCGATAGTATGTATACTAGTCAAACATAATGACTTCCTTCAAACTGAGTAACTTTATAAAGACTGTCTTGATAATGATAAGAATAAATTATTTTTCATGCTGTAATAATATTATTGTTGTGCTAGTTAGATGACCAAAAGGTATCAATTTTGCTTCTGTATAAATAATTGAATATATCATTATTTATGTTTTAATATTATTATTATTGTGCAGTGTGTTGATCAGTGGCCGGGAGCACATATGATTTTTTACATTGTTATAACCCTCCGATGTGACAAATTTAATCTGATGTGAAAAGATACTCTTGTGTAAAATAAAATATTGTTTCCATGTTGTCAATTGTGCCATTCCAATTAACCACCATTTAGGTCGCCAAAAAGTTTGAATATTTTGCTTTTGTATGAATGGTTGAAAATATCATTGTTTATGTTAAAAATATTATTTTATACTTTAATTCGTTCAATAAAATATTTGAAGTTATGTTTTGTTTTTTTCAAATTCACTTTATTGTTTAGTGTAAATTTTTGTTTTCAAAAATGTGTCTTTATTATACAATAACTCAGAAGGAAAAACTGCCATAATTTGATTCATCATTCATGATTATATGAACAAGTAATGAAGATTAATTTCTTTTTTTTTTCTTTTTTTTTTTTTAATAAAAAGGGTTAGTTGTTGATGTTTTATGAATGAGTTGAGGGCCAATGATTAACCTGAATAGGAAAAATTAAACAAACGCTTCACCTGTAAAATTCCACTTTTTCCTATTGTGGCGCTATTCTTCTGAATGAGCGATATGTTATTTATTAATAAAAAAAAAGAATAATAATTAAATAAAACACTAATGTTGCATCTATTCATTCTCCAAATTGAGGTATTCTTTGTTTTAACTTACTGTAGTGAAGTTATTTAATAATAACAATAATAAACTCTTTATTTATTCCGGGACAAGTCCCTTTAGAATAACAATTACGGGCAGTGATAGTTGGGATTCATAGCCTTTGAGTAGATGAAATAGGAAAGCGTGAGGTAATAGATAACAAAAATAAAAAAGTCAATAAATAAATAGAATTGAAAAGTACAAGTCATAATGCAGTAACATTTATCACATGAAATTGCTATTGTGGACCTGAGTCCTTTGAATAAAAAAAGATACAACCTTCTAATATTAATGAAACATAATAAAAATTAAAAATGAGGTAAGAATAATTTACATGGTACAAAATCTATTAGTGCATTTTTACAAATTTTTATTGAAGTGAAAAAAATCTATTTACAATTCTTTTGGAACTGGATGGACAAGAAGTGATTGAATAAGCGAGATTTGAAGGTGGGAAGGGTATTGGAGCGACGGATGCAAGGAGTTATGGAATTCCATAAGGAAGAGGATCTGATAAGAAAATATCTGTCGAAAGCAGCGGATCGGTAGCCGGTTATTTAAGGTTATCAATAAGGTTATTTAAGGGGTCGCGATTCGAACGTAGTATTGTAATCTTAAAATATATTTCTGCTTATGAAATGATTGCAATAATATCTACTTTCAATAATGAATGAATTTTGAGTGCTAAAAAACTATTTTTTTCTTTGTTATTGTGAAATGAAAAATTATTAACTCCTAAAAGGCTCACTGTAATTGCTTATCGTAAATAAAGGAATAATTATTACTCATTTTTTTTATATGTTACTGATCGTTAATTTTATCGATAATAGCTAATCATTAGTTTCATTATTTTATACCGTTGCCATCGCAGGCTCCAATAAAAAATATCAATAAATGGCAATCTAGTTTTAGCTAGCACAATAAAGATGATCTTGGCTTGAAATGAAGTGGATTTTTTCTTGAGAATTTCATAATTGTTGAGGGTGACTGTTAAAAGGTTTATTATGAGTCGTTAAAAAGTGATAATGTTCTCTGCCTCAAGGGATATACCTCTCAAAACTAATTCCCTTGGATTCAGTATTGTTTCTCTCTGCTCATGCCGAGCGCATGATTCAAGTTTTATCGTCGTATAGCTTTACTGCCATAATGGCATTATTGTATCTTTGCTTCCTGTTTGATATTTCATTGCTATTGAGTGCATAAATAGTTTAATTAAAAAGGTTAATTGCATCGTAAGAAACAAAGCGTTATTCTTTATGAGCATTTTATAAATGTGATATATTGTAATTGTTTTGAAAGTAAAAAACATATTAAGATGAGTAATAACATATTTTATAATTGTAAACGTTTGATGAGAAATTACTAGTTCATTAAGGATTTATTTCCTTTATGAATATTCCGGGTTACTGGTGTTTACTCCTAAACCTATTTCATGTTATATAACTAGACAAAAACAATCTTATCTTCAGATAATTTCAGTACTTTAGTGACTTTTATTTTTACAACTATTTCTGAATTTTTAAAATGAGATATAACTTACCTGTTGAGCAAGTATATAAGTCCATGTGCCTAGTTGTTGAATCGAACTTTTGATAATCAATTTATCAATTTTTGAGAATTTTAAGCAGCGTCCGGGGATCGTCTACAATTACCCACTTACAGCCAAAGACAGGCAAATCGAAGAGATAGTGTATCACTCGTAAACAGTTCAAGATATACTTAACGGTATATGTCGAATGTATTAGGCTGATGAACTGAGATGTACCATTCATAGTCTGCATAAATTTGATTTTGTGGTTTTCACTACAAATTATGCTAAAATTGGTTGCATTGACTGATTATATATTAGCCGCCTAATAATCAACACTATTCAATGCTATCCCGTCTTTGGTGAATAAGCGAAACATAAAATAAAATATTTAAAAAAAACTATTGAAAATGGTGTTGATGTGTATTCCGCCGTTATATGTACTGGGCATAGGTTTGTGTTGGTGATTCACTTGTCCAAGTGAATCCATTCGACCCTTTTAACTTTTAGCTCCTTATAAACTTGGTAGCTGGCCTTTCACCTGGTCGTGAGAAAAGCTAACAACTGTAAAATGATGCTAAGCTCACGTTCCTGAAAGTAACCGCTTGTTTTAGGAAAACGGTGTTCTAAGACAATCGCTAGGCTGAACCTATGGACTGTTTTTTTTTCTGTTAGAAGAGGTACGTCAGTATTTGACATGCTGCACTTACTAAAATAAAAGTTCAAAAAGAAACGGGAATTTTACTTAAGGTGTATTTTGGATTTAATTTGAGGACAGCGCTGCTTCAGTTTAAAATAAGAATGCAATGGAGTTGGATTATCGGAGTTTTATTTTATATTCTCTTTAAGGTCTCCATTTAAGATTCTGACAGCTATTCCTTCTTAATGTTGTATGCCTGCCTGTCCCTCGCTTCCAACACGGCGTACCAATAATAAGGAGGAACCGACGCAACTCTTGCGTATATATTATTGTGTTATGTAGTGAAGATGTTTTACCGGGGCGTCAACTTTGCTCAAAAGCGATTTCTGCATTTGATAAAAATCTAATATGCCTTTCATATATAAAATGAAATAATAAAACAAAAATATTCTTTACGCAATGAATATTATCAACATATTAAAACTCTTATCGGTGCCGATCACATGGAATTTTACTTATATTTTCCATAATGCGTATTTATTTATTGTTAGTTTATCAACAGTAGTATTATATTGAACAAGTGTTGCCAATATAAAATACTCAACTAACAAACGTTCAATATTGATAATTTTTTTTCGGTTTTAAGCATAAATAAGTTTTTAAAAATAATATATTAACGGCTATAAAATTAAATATATTTACTATAATACAAAAATCGAATATGAAAAAATAAAATAAACAAAGAAAAAAAAATCGTCTAATTCTGGAGTGGTTAAGGGTGGTTAGGGTGGTTTAAAAAAAAAAAAAAATCATTGAAATGTATACTAGAGATATTTTTATAGGCATGGTCAATAGAATTAATGTTTAAATTAAACTTGTGCTTTTCAATAACGTTATTTTCAAAGTTTTGTTTGCCCAGTTATTTATATACCATTCATTTATTATAATTTCTGAGAATTGAATTTTATTATTGATTCCGTAATTATGATTGGACACTTATATTTCAATTATTTATTTATTTGATATTATTCTCTTTTTTATTTATTGTGTATATATAGTGTGAATGTATTCTTAAAGCTGTAATCCCTATTGCCCTCGAGTATGGAAGCTTGTATTATTTCTTTTTAAAAAAAATTAAAACAACTGTCTAGAAAAAAATAAAATAAGTTTAAAAATAATTTCACCAGTCATCAGTTACTAACATTATTATATTTAAATTAGGCCTGATTTGTATTTTTTTGTTTTGTGTGTGTGTATATTATTTCTAATGTTCTGTTTATAACTTTCTTCTCGAAATAAGGTTTATAAAACGATATAAACCAGGTCTTTTAATATCGATGCGATAAATAAACAATAGGAATATTTGTTGATAATATTAGAGCGAAGAAAGCTATAGGCCACTGAATGGTAGGATAAGGTGGCGCTGAAATAGAACTCCAAGCCAACTGGCCGGATGTAGTGTACTTCACTAATATTAGCACAAGAGGAGTCTATTGGGTCCTAGCCTCGAATATTTTTTGGCTCTGTCCGCTCCCCAAATTTTATATCAAATCTTTTATTTTATTATATTATATTAGAGTAAATTCATTTTATTGATAACTAGAATTTATTATAATAGGATGTAATAAGGGGTTCTTCCAGGGGCTGTTTTATCCTTTCAGATTTATAAGGTATAAACCCTCTTTAAACGCTTTCTTTTTTTTTTATTAATTTAGAAGCCGTAGAGACTTTATTAATTTAGAGGTCGTAAAAATTCTCGATATTTACATGTTTTTTCTTACATTGAATCATAATGTAAAAATTATACTCAAAACGTTTTTGTTTTAGGTTGCTCAAATTCAAAGTTAAACAGTGTTTAGCTGATTTTTTCACGTCTTTTCTTACCAAAAAAGAAATTATACATATTTAAAAAAAAAAATATGACTACGAGTATATTATTTCACAATCCAGAGTATTCTTATTTGCTTTAAGATAAACATCGTTCATATAGCAAGAGTTCAGCTTAAGTTTTCACTATCATCAGTAAGTTATCGAATTCGTTTTTTTAAAACGCTTTTCTGAGTATATATAACAAGATTGGGGGGGGGGGGGGAGTCCGTCCTAAGGAAGTTGGAATCACTGGTAAAAACAAAATATAATATTTATTTAACCTCTATCTATTATTAATTTTATTATTAATTTTATTGTTTATATATAGTCTTCCAGTAATGTTGCCTGCATGTATTTTCCATATTCACTATCAGATGTACATACATTTTTTATTGATATAACTTAGAAATAGACAAGGGGAAGGCCATACAGTTCCCGCAATACTACGATTCTGATGGTTTAGCGGGTGTAACGACGGACACGGTCGGATACACCTTAGGTTTTATTATATATACCAATGTGATATAGATATATAAATATGCACGATAGAAACAATGGATTGACGCTGTAAATATGTTAATACATTAAAAATAATAATTACAAAATTATATTTATGGATCTGCCAAAGTTTACCCGTTTTAGGGCCCACTGTGTAAAAAAAAAAAAATGATTTTAAAATTGTACTTTAATTGTTGTTGTCTCCGGTATCAGGATAAGTACCCCTCGTTTTCTTAAACTGTAGAACGTATTCGATGAAACTAAAGGAGTATGTAGCGATCAGTTTGGAAAAAAACGAAAAGATCTAGATATTTAAGGCGGAGATATAGACAAAATATAATATATAATATAATGCAATATAAAAATACATTGCACAAGAAGTAAATTGAATAAATAGAAACTCATCTTTTGACTTTTGCAGTTTTCATATTTATTTGGACTCTATATGGACTATACATATAAAGATCACTTTTGGTGGATTTCAGAAATGTATTGCCATTAATGCTTTTGGTAATTTTTATATATTTTTTTTCTACGATTTTTAAGTTTTTTTACTAGGCAACCATTTCAAAACATCTGTTTTCTTCCTGAATTGTTTATCGGAAATTCGTTGAGTTTTTTTTTTTTTTTTCAGTGCAATTGTGAACAGTCCGTAAGAAAGAAAAATATTTGATAAAATATTAAAATTTTGACTAAAACTTACGGAACGATTCTCAGCTCGTTTAAATTTTTAAGCAGGATTCATTGGTGTTTTTGAAAATTGTTATACCTTTGTTACTGAGATAGTACATTTTGAAAAATTTAATTTATTATCAATACAGCAAAAAGTTATTTCATTTTTTTTTTCTCACACCAAAACCGTTCAGTATTCGCACTAACGGAAATTCACCAGGACGCTTAACAGCATACGCAAAATACAATAGCATGCGGACAAAATTATACGTCTGTCGGTCGGAATAATGTTTGCGAAGAGTCATCTAGTTGATGGGACGACTCTTCAGGAACTATCTACCGTTAGGAAACACACCGCTCCGTTCTGACCTCATCTGCCCTACATGTCAACTTCTTTCTTCTTTGTCTTTGTGTGGAGTCATTTTATGAATTAAAAAAAAAAAATTAAAAAAATTATCCAAAAACGAACAGGAGTCATTCGAATGGAATTTGAGATCTGCAAAGGCATCGTAGAATATTCAATTGTCATGCTTAGAATTGGACATTATTCACAAAATTAATAATGTCCGACCAGATGACAACAAATATCCTTAAGTACCAAGAATCGCCACATTGAAGAAAATATCGTTGCATAATTACTTGCCAAGGAAGGATTTATAATTAACTAATGATAATATGTTTTGTATAAATATACAATATTGAGAGAAATTATATAATTAATATGCTATACAAAATAAAAAATATGAAGTAGTATAAATAAATATAGGATATAGAAAAGAAAGATAAATTTACAGAAAGAATAAGCATATATTATATGCTTGAACAAATGAGACGTTGAGTTCCAAAACCAGTACATTTTTGGTAATTTTTTACAGCTGCCCGATGAAGGTCAGGGATCGGTGTTATCTTGTTTTGTTTTTTTGTCATTGCCATTTAGATAGTTTTTCATCCATACTAATAAAAAAAATTTCAACAAAAACAAAACAAATTTACATGCATCTGGCAGCTGAACACTTTTTGGAATTGCCTAGTTTTGGAAGGCAATTAAAAAAGTGTATGCAATTTTGTAATAGTTAACAGTAAATATTTATTGTGATTATTTTTTTCATTATGTTTAGAGGAAGGTAGGTATCAAAGAACATAAATAAATTAAGCAATACATTTTTTTTTTTTTACATTTTATAACATCATATTTTAATAACCCCTCCATATTTTTATATGGAGGGGTTATTAAAAAGGGGTTACCATTTTCTATGTGATTTAACTGTTTTTGGAAGACCTTTTTTTCACCAAATGATAATCAACCTCTTTGTTTCTTTCGTTGATGTTTCTTTAAGTGTCTATGAATGAAGTAAAAGGCACATAAATAACGGGGGCTGCTAGGATTAGAACGTTGTTAGAGGAGGGGAGGGAAGACAAGATAAGATAGCCCTGACAAATTAACACCGATTACAAATGTACTTTGGTCACTAAGTCTCTTCAGTTCGTTTCATAGTTGTCTAAATTTCTTTTTAGGTATTTACTTTTTACCTGTGAAATATTTAAAAAAATAAATAAATTCAAAAAATTAAATCTCTCAGTGATGGGGATAGTAACTTCCACTCTATTGCAAGGCCACCGACTATAAAATCTTGTTTCTGCTAGCCCTATCCAGCGATAGAATCACAAAACCTGTTCAGTACTTTATGCAAATTAAAGTGTTCTACTGCTCCGCCGTTTTGAAGAATCAATTTTTAATTCAGGAATCGGTGTTGGCCTAGTTTAGGGTTTTCTCCTCAGGTTATTGTCCTCTTGAGCATTTTTTTTTTTAATTTAGCCGAGGCCTGGTGTCAGTCTTAATCTACATCATAAGGATGGATGGCCAACGCGGAGTAACACATGTTTGCTGAATAGATCCAATGAAATGTTCCCACTTGGGTGGGTTCATATCTGCCGTCTGTGAGAAAATGATCTGAAAAAATGATGACAAAAGTTATCTAAGAGCGGTTGATTGGTTAATGCATCAACCTCTTGATCCCTGACGATAACTCCTAAATAGTCCTGAAGTTACAATAAATACCGTGTAGTAGTTCTGGACTAGTGAGCTGCCCATCGAAATATGGAGCGACAACGATTTTTTAAAGTTCTTATTTGGACTCAAAGAACTGAAAAACGAGCCAATTGGGTTCTCTAAAACTTTTATTTTTCACTTACGACAAGAGACCGGATTTTCAAGTTATTGCACATTTCATGATCAATGAAATGGAATATATAAAATTAATATTGCACGTTTTGCTGTTTTTGGGCTGTATTGCACGATTTTGACTTTTGTTGCTTACAATGGCATGTTTTACTCTCTTTGGATTTAGATTTATATTTAGATTTTAATAGCATAATATTGAACGTTTGATCCAAATTTCCCATATTAAAATGTATATATATATATATATATTTATATATATATATATATATATTTATATATATATATATATATATATATATATATATATATATATATATATATATATATATATATATATATATAATTGTATTTTAATATTTATTGTTTTAAATTTTATTTTATTATTTTTTGTTTATTAAATCTATTAAATATTAAATTTATAGTGTAGAATAGAAAAATATGACTATAGACCGGATTTCCATTTGATTCCCTGTATAATACCTATAAAGTCGTTTATTTATTCGATTTACAAAGGAATAATATACTGAAATTTAAAATTGCACGCTTTGTTCTTTCTAGGCTGAATTGCATGATTTTTTATTTTTGTTGTATAAAATTGCATATTTTGAACTTTTTGAGCTAAATAAATTTATTTATATTTTAATAGCATGATAAATATAGGTATGCGTGTTAATAAATATTTATATACTTAATATATAGAGTGAGTTTGAAGGCAAATATTTATTTTTTTTCTTTATTAAATCTTGAATATTATTAATATTGAATAATATTATTAAGTTTATTGGTTAAATTTCTCTTTCGCCTAGATATAGTATAATCGTAATTTACTGTTTGAATTTGAATTAGTTTTTTTGTCACTTATTACATGTTAAACGTAATTTTAATTCAGAGGTTGTAATTCTAACGGGATATACTGTTCGATTTTGGTTAGGCGCATTGGCACTAACCAATGTTGGACAAATTTTATTCAGAAAAAAGTAGTAAATAATGAAAAACCCATTTATTCGTTATTCTATTATTCAATGAATAAATTGATTCGTCATTTTTCAAATAAAAATAATAATTTGACATCGCATGGCTAACGTTCCCTTCACCGTTTATCATATCGAATCGAAAGTCGAACAGTGTGGACATAGCTTTACACATGGTTAGGGGTGGTTAGGGAAAGATAATCCGGGAAAGATATAATCTTTCCATGTATTAATATTATATATTAAACTACAAAAAAAAAAAATTGTGTTTTTGGTGTTATATACTAATTTTACACATTTTGGGCCCTTATTGCACATTTTGAGTTTTTTACTGAATGTTTTTCGGTCTCTACTTATGAACATACCTCCTCTAGCGTTTCTAGTTGAGGAATAATGTACATTATAGTTTATATGTATGCGTTGTACATCAAGGATAATATAACAAAAACAAAAATTGACAGAACAGTAATATCGGTTTTTTTACGTCTAAAACCCAATAATAGATAGGTTCACGTATTAACAAGGATTAATAGTAGGGAGGACCAATTGAGCGTTGAGTTCTGTTAGCGTGGATGAGAAGGAAGGTTGACCAGCAAATGGAGATGAACTCATGGCTGGTGGGTGTTGGGACGTCCTACGCTCCTAGAGTTTCCAGTACGATTTCTCCGCTCCAAGAGGACTGATATTTGTAACAAGGAGCTGGCTGTATGACGGGCCATTTATCTTACCTTGTCTCTTAAATGCTAAGGGACACCCTTGTCTGTTCCACAATCAACTATAGAAGCCACTCTAAACAACAATACTCCAACCTTGCAAATGATCTTATTGTTCTTCGTAATTCGAATCACGTTGTTAATTTAATGATGAATCCTTGTTACGAAATCATCTACACTGCTCTATGCTGAATAATTTAGCAATGGATAATTATCAATTAACTAGTTGTGGAATTTCGTTTTTAACTTTTATTTAAAAAATGACTTTTTTGATTTTTTACATCTGTTTTCGCAAACAAAAAGGGGGGGTTTGCTATACCTAAATTTTTAGTTATAATAGTTTGCTTCAAATGTTATTTATTTACAGTATATTTATATGAAATGTAAGTAGCTGGGGGTGGATATATCCCTCTGATCCCTCCCCCCCCCCCCCCCCCCTGCGCACGCCACTGCACTCAGTAATGCTGAGGCTAACTAGTCCCTGTTTATAAAATATTTTAGAAGAACCAGGATACGCGAGTGGTGGTACAGGAACGTTGCTACAACAATTTATTAGAGAGGCGAAAATCTAAAATTTCCCAACGATTTTGACCAGATTTCCCAACTATAGGTATTAAATATTGTAATTTTCCTAACTATATTAAAAAATGTTGTAATTTACCCCAATTCTTTTGGATTTGAACTTTTCACTTACCTGTTGTAAATGCTGACACTTGAAAAAAATAGTTTTTTTCACAACAATAATAAAATCTCAAGTTCTTATCTCAAAAGGTATTGGTCTTGATTTTAAATTTTATTAACACTTTGAGTAAAATGTTTTATCGCAATTTTCGTAGTTTGAATTAGGTTCCCAAATCTCAATTTCCTACTTTTTGGGTCTTTAAATTATTGGTGAGGGAGGTCACAACTCTCTACCCCTCCAATGGTGACGTCTCTACGGGGTGTCAGTATGGTTCGAAATTAAGGAATAGAAATTAAACACGAAAATTTAACCCGTTGTTAATAAGATTGCAAGTGATTAATAACAATATTGATGATAATGAGAAAGCATGTAAGGTTATTTATGCAATTTGATTTTGCAGCTATATTATTCATTTTACTATTTATCTTACTATATATTTGTATTATAATATTTATAATACTAATAAAAAGATCTATCTCACAGTAAATTGAAAAAAAAATTCAAACTATTTTCACTTCATTTGCACTTAGATTTCATAAAAATCTCATATCTATCCATCATAAAAATAACAATCAAAAACATAAAAATAAATAAATAATACTTCCAATCTATTCAATTCAAATTTCTATTTATCCCTGTTGATTTGTTATGTCCTGAGACATTTTAATATTTTAATGCTGATTTGCCACAATTGCCCGATTCCTGCACTAGCTACTATTTTTTTTCTTTTTCTCAGCCAATGCAATTTGAGAAGCGAAAATTGAAACCACCCTTCCGATCAGTTTCTGCGAACGTTGCTTTTATATTTTAACCCGTTTTTTCATTAATTATATCTTTTTTTTTCTAAACTTAACTAAGTGTACTGAAATCCTTAGCTAAATGTAAGTATGAAGTTAGGTATTATATTTTAATTTGCAATAGATGTGAAATAAATTGTAATTTTTCATAAATTCAAGTGCTTGGTTGTTTAGAACTTTTTAAATATACTTTTTTAAACTTTATTGTTGAGAAATATAATCTGCAATATTTAAGGTCAATGAGTGATATAGGAAAATGTATATATTCATACAATATATTCAAGCATCAAAAAAAATGAATTAAGCATATATCTTCAAAAATAAATTACAATATTTATACAACAATAAATTATACAAAAACCTTATGATGATAAAATGAAAACATACTCTTTTTTATTTTTAATCTAAAACTAACGTTTATTATTTTTAGTTGACTTGCGTTCTCATAATAATTTTATTTCGAAAAAATGTGAATTAAAATATTTTAAAACTCGTATCCTCAATTATATTTCCTACGCAAGAAATAAAATCATATGAGTTTTGTGAAACAATCATTGATAATTCTCCAATGGCTGTTCTATTGTAGGTCTGGCTCCATTTTCTTTTCATACTTTCGATGTCCATCGATTTTGTTTGAGAAAAAATATATAAAATCTGATTCATATCTATATTTTCACCGATACAACATCGCTTAAGAATCTGGTTTCCTATAAGAATCCGTCATAAGATATACTCCGTTCCATCGAAACTTCCAGAGTTCGCTGAGCAAGTACTGGAGAAAGTTAGGGGGTTGAATATGAGCTCAAATGATACTTCAGGGGACACAGTTGTGCCATAACAAGTTTCACTCTTAAATTCTAAAAAAATAGGATGTTAAGAGGAGTGTTAATTGAGAACACCCTACGTGTGTGTGTGTGTGTGTATTCATCAAATTAGTCTAAGAGATATTCATTTTTTTTAAAACGCTTGATGTTTTCATCCATCTCATAAACAATTTAAATTGATGGGCATGGGATTTGGCCTCTCCAGAACGAACTCCACCTTCAATATTCGTCTTGCGTCATCTAAAAATCGAATCGCCTGGGTCAGCCCGAAGCCCAACTGTCTGGAACAGCATGCTCCTGGCATTGACAAACTTCTAAGAAAATTGCTTGTCCGTGTGTCAGCGTGAATCCGACACCGTGCAATTGTCTCTACCGTCAATTATTACACTCGCATAAAACTGAGGTTGACTTGTTCCAATAGTGTTGTTTTAAACAGGACTCGAAACAGTTATTGAACTTTTTCAAAAAGTTTCAATTTAATTGTTTTACAAGAACTTTTACAATTGAAGTATAATATAAAAGTTCGACACAAAAGAACCCTCTGATAAAAAGTTCCTTAAGAAATTATATCATTAAAAATTTTTGATAAAAGTTCTATTAATATAAGTTCTTGCCGAATTTTTTTTTCTAAAGGTTCTGTTAATAGAAGTTCCTACTAGAACATTTTAAATATAAGTTCTCAAATATAAGTTTCCGCATATTTCGGGGCAAAGCTTGAGAGGGATCTTCGGGAGGTGGGGGAAATCTCAGGAGACAGCTGTATATTTGAAAAAGTTAAAAAATGTTTTAACAAAAACCATAGATAATAAATAAAATTCGAAATAAATGGACAAACGAAAAACAATTACCTTTTTATTTATTTTATTTGAAATTCAATTTTTAATTTCAATAGAAAAATTGCTTTAATTTTAATCAAATCAAGTCACCCACAGAATGTTTATTTAATGAAATAACATTTTAAGATATGGAAACCTTTCAAGACGCAATTCCATAAGTATTTTCAATATTTAATTGAGAGCAGTAATAATTAGAACTATTATTATAATCTCACTAAAAATCACTAGCAAGAATTTTTTTAATATAGAACTTGTACTTGTATATAAATGTTTTTACGACAAAGTTCTGAAAGAACTTTCATTACACCAGTTCTTACTATTAAGTTCTCAAAGAACTTTCATTGCACAAGTTCTTACGATAAATTTCTCAAAGAACTTTTACTATTTAAGTTCTGACCAAAAAGTTCTAGTTAGAACTTATAATAAAAGTTTTAACATTTTTGGAGCCCTGTTTTTAAGCCCTTATTTCTCCATAAATACATTTTTTCCCGTTATCAGTAGAAGATTTTAGGCAAGTTTTATTAAAATCTTTGTAGCCATTTTGGCGCTACAGTCTATAGAAAAACATTTTTTTGGCTATTGCGCATAGAATCGTTTAATTATTTTTCTTCATTAGTGGTAAACGTAATCTTCAAAATGATGGCTCAGTTATTGATTTTAACGAAGTATTAAGGGAGATTTGTCGTAGCGACAAAAAAGAATCTTTGAGAAATAATATTGTTTGTGTTGGCAGTTCGGTTATAAAAGTGTTTGGTAGCGCTCTAAATCAATAATTCAAAAAATAAAAATATATCTTTATATAAAATTATTTAAGAATCACTGGTTATGTTCAATTAAAAATTATTTATGAATAAACTAACCTTTACTACCATTAATAATACGCCATTTCATGAATAATGTTAAAAAATAATAATGAATAGCCCTGGTGAAATTTATTAATCCTATATCTGCTCGTTGGGCGCTTCAAGGTAAAGCCGTTGCCAGCGGAGCTCTTATAGCCCAAGGGAAAAAACGACATAAAAACGATGGGTTTCGAGGGGCGCAATAATCTCTCTATTTCGGTAGGTCATTTTTTACAACTGTTGCAGTAAATTACAAATCTAATTTAGCTGGCATCTCTCGGGCGCAGGCGTCATCAAAGAGTTCCCAGCGCGGCAGGTCCCGAACAGCGCTTTTCCAATCCCTGTATTTCTCCAAGAAGTTCATGAATCTTCTTTCGCTGCCTCGGCAATGGAGGATTTACGGTTTATTCGCGGTCCTCTGTAGAAGAATTGGATACGTCAGCATGGCAAATTTAGCTCGAGTGTGAACACTCGAGGGTTTATCAATAGAAATTTCAAAGAAGGCTGTATAAAAAATATCCATCAAGTTCACTAATTAAAAAATTTGGTGCGGTGCGCACATCCCACAAGTTTCACTTACTACATATGTTTTAAAATTTTCTGTTTAGTTTCCATGGAAACATCTAAATGCGTTTTTCGTCTAATTACCTTTTACTGCATTTGTTAGATCCAGCCTTTTCCAACGCTATATCAGGCATCTATATTACTACTCTTATTTCCGGAAATTTATTTTCAACGTGGGAAAATATTTCTCCTTTAGTTAATTATCGAATTCCTTCATACTTCATATTTATCCACTTTTTATTACTACTAACAATGAGAGACGGTTAATTATTTTAAATATACAAAATTCAAGGTGCTTTAGAGGAAGCCATTTTGAAAATTCTGCATTTAAATCCATTATTTCAATGAGGATAAGACCTAGCTGATATTAAAGAGTATTTGATTGTATATTGATGTAACGAGCTTGATTAAAATTCTTCGGACCTTTTATTAGAAAATTGTAAAAATCTATGATATAAAGTGGCACTTCTGGTAAGTCGGTTTTGGCGAAAAAGTTGCTGTAACATCACAGGCTTATACCTACCTTAAATATACAATTTCAATTTCGTATAACTTTTCGTTTTGGAACTAGACTTACCACACCCAAACACACACACTGACCATTTTTCGAGACTTGGCTATTTGGATTAGGGGGACCTTAAAACGTTGAAAACTCAGATTCAAAATTGTTTACGATTGCAATATTTTTCCTTACTATATATTTCATATTTAAGTATTTGAAAGTAAAAACCAAATGTGATATTAAGAGAAAGCGAAGTTTACTGTTAATGATCAAATATAGCCTTTTAAGACCTTGCAATAATTCCTAATTCTTGCGAATTATTAATTTTGTTTTCTAAATTTTGTTATTTGATTTCTGATGAGCGGATAGAGATGAGTTGCTAATTAAACCTTTTCTTCCTTTTAGGCAGTTGTCAACTGCTTATGTATGTTGAAATATTATAGTTTTACAAATTTCATGTTTCCTTCTTTATAAATTCGGATTTTAAACAGTTGGAACTTCAAGCTATTTGATGTAACTCCTAGATCAAGAATAGGTATTGGCTGGCTGCTTCGCTAGTTAGCATTCATTTATTTCGTTGGGCTGCCAAACTTGCCTGATAATGTAGCTGGGTAGATTAGCTCTGGTGCTATTATTCAACACCGGTTAGATTTACGTTATTATTCAACTGTTACAGGCGAAAAACTAAAGGGAGATCCTTATGGGCGGAGCTTAGGCCGAGAGGTTACGCTCAAAGAGGGAAAAGCTTTCTCCCTCTACATAATTTCAGATAGCTTACCTTGTGAAATATACTATCTTGGATTTTTTTTAACATTTTGATTTGTTTTTATGAATGATCTGAGCCAAACAATTAAATATGTCTCCTTTGTAAATTATAAGCCATAGCAAAAATAGCTTGTTTAATGCAGACATACAATTAAATTATATTTCTCGTGTTATTACAGCTACCTAATTGCGATAAGTTTGCATCAAATGACCGTATTCGATATTTTCTCACGTCGACGAACGGTAAAGGGTTGAGGAATAATTAGTCTTGATAAGGAAATGGTAGCATGACTGACTGGTAGCATATCCACAGACCCCCGGTGTTAGCAAACAAATTAAATCCTGGATCTACTACTGGTCATGACTTCAAAGGTCTGACTGATGTTTAGCTATATATTATTGCTGCATTTTTATTTTCGAATTTAATGAATTTATATCGAAATTTTGTCCACTTTTTTCTTATTTAATTTTCAAACTAAATATGAGAAATGGCGACTTTTCATCAAATATAAGTAAATGTTACTTTAACTATTGGTTGAAACAGGTTGGCCCAGATGCATCATTGGAACATAAGTCACCTAGTGGATAAGACGTAAACTTATGTTCTGTAAAATAAATAATCGATTCCTTTTCGACACCACCATCAAATTTCGAACGCTCCTGGTTCATCCATGCCTAAAATGTACAATAGTTCAAAAAGAAACACATGAGTATACGATGGCCATCCCTCATTCCATTTACCCATCTTACGGAATTAGTTCTGGATCAGTATTTACGAACGTGTTGACGGTCCAAGCAGGAGGATTATCCTAATCCAAATAAGGCTCTTAGTTTCCACTGTAATCGATAGCTACCCTTTTGTACGCAGATTCCCGCATGGCACAACGACACGCGATCGTCTGCGGCAAACCTTAATGAGCTTGTAACGCCCGCTGAAATTTGCGTATCAGTCTTATCTAGCATGGTCGAAAATAAGTTCATTGGCAGGTTATCGTCTCGTTTTTTGAGATAATGTATTATATTATGTAAAATATGTTACGGGAGTATGTGAATTTTGTAGTTTGATTAAATATGAGTTAATGATTTTTGGACAGATTCTTAACCAAAAAACGATATGTTCAATAGGTAAGGTGGCGTGGGATAAGTGCGTAATTTTCTCTTTAATTCCAAACCTTCAACTGGTTAGAACTGCACTTTACGGAGCATAAAGCCTAAACACTGATGTATCAGAAATCAGCCACGAAAGTTCGCTAAGGTGAATTATAACGAGTTGTAAAAATGTTAGTTCCAACTGGTAATTAAGTTGTGTATTTCAACTATTGCAGTACAGTTTTATATTTTTTAAGTGCTTGTCCGCAGTCATCCTGCAAAGCATGATTATAGTAGATCAAGTGCAGACCTCTGGTGTGTGGCAAGTATAAGTGGTGTACACTTACCTTTACTATGTTTTGCCTGAGCAACTACTAACTAGCAAATTAAAACAAAAAATATTTTTTTCAATTCATTTATTCAATTGTATTCTGCATACCATTTTCATAACTCAATGAATTTTGTAAAATGTGAATCTCAGACTAGCTTTTCGATCATTACACCAGTAATACAATCCTCCGTCTTTCAGATACCTTGTACACACTTATCCCTTAAGGCAGGTATAGAATTGAATATTATATATATATATATATATATATATATATATATATATATATATATATATATATATTCACTTTGCACCATGATTTCTAACAATGCATATATTAGTTTTCTTTTATAATAATTACGCGTTTAGCTGAAAATATACAGTTTTTACGTTCTAAGGAGCTGTGCAGGGTACAACAATTTTCTTTAGATTGAGAATGAGTTTGTTCTTGTGGATCCATAAGTGAGTGTAGTTAAATTTAGCGAAGAATATTGGCATAAAAAAAAATTCTGGTCTACTTAAAGATTTTTTTTCCCGAGATAAAGTAACATTTTAGCAGAACACTATTCTCCTAGTAAACAGTTTTATGTTGGAGAGAAAGACCTCTTTGACCTTCCAAATTTTTTGGGGCTATTTTGACTGGACTGAAACGCCATTGTATGCCGGCTTCGCTCTCCAAGGCATTTACTACCAGACTATCCGGCGCCTCACGGTCAAATACCTATAGCGTTTTTGGATTACTTTACCAATCTTCTGCTACTATTCTACTGTTTTGGGTATAAATAAAAATAAAATATGCCTATGAACTCTCGTCTCTTCTTCAAATCTTAACTAAATATCATTATTAAGTAAGTAATTATTGGACAATGTTTGATTTCGCATTAGATTATATTTGTATTTGTTTGATAAACATCGGAAGCATTGTTATTATCATTAGAACTGATTTTCAACAGCTGTGTATGGACATTGAAACTGCTCCGTTTGCATCCTTGTAAAAACGTAATCCAGAGGTGTTATTCAATAAACAATGACTGCAAATTACAGTTACTTTCACGAGGTTAAATTTAGGATTTCTGCAGCCGCATCTGAACGTAACATATTTTTTTTTTTTTTTTTATTAAAAAAGTCCTTGGGCCATCAGATTGGATCAAAGGTTAAAATAAAAATGAAAAAAATGTAAGATAGCTAGCTAGTAGTGGATTATCTACGGGCGATGTGTGAAATCGCTTTCTTTGGGAATCGCTATATTTGTACAACCTAATTTTTTATTCCAACTACATGTATCTTTGACACTGATTATATAATTTGAAATTTTAGGTTAAACAGATAGAATGGTAATTACCTGAGGAAATGAAAGCGGTATTATACAAATAGTTGCAATATCATGTTATTAATTGTCATTCGATTGAACCTAAAAAATATTCTATGGTTTCACTGGCATTTCGGTATTGTAGCATTCACTAGACGTTTTGATGTCGGATCATATGTAGTTTATTAGCGAAATAAAACGCATTGATATAGCATTGGCGGTGAAACGGGATGATTTAAAAATTAAATTTTTTATTAAAGAATTTAAACTTTTCATATATAAATATGTAGTACGATAATTGCCATTTGGCATACAATGCAAAACAAACTATTTTGTAAACACTGCATCCGCCTAACATCCTTCATTAAAATGTATTAAAATGTTGAAGTCTTACCTGGAATGGGTATTACCTCTCGCTGTATATTGACGGGAATTGCTTCAATCTAGAATTGTCCAATGCGTTGTTTGAGGGCTTTTCAGGTCGAATCGGCCACAAACACTTTTATTATTTTGTTTAAAAAGCCTCAAGCCGTGAGGAGGTCAAGGAATATCCGTTTCGAGAAATGACGCGGGATGGGAACTAAGCATCCACAGCATTCATTCAACGTCGCCATCGCCCCACGTTTTATTGCCGTATCACGTAAGCAGCTTAGCGAACTTAGAGTATAAAAAATAGCTTCTTTTTTTTTTTTTATTGTACGCCAATTGGATATTTGGCTTTTATCTTATGGCAAATGGTTATCTTTACTTAAACAGGATGGCACTGCCGGGCCCTGTAGAACCAAAGAAATCAGGTAAATAAATTCTATGAAATTCCAATTGCCCTTTAATTTAAGTATCGCTATGATACATTTTGGGTTGTTTGGTTTCCATTTTGAATCTGGTTAATTATGTCTCTCAAGCCGTTTTCATCCACCCCGTGTATAGTATATAACCTAATTTAAATAAAGTCTATAGTATTGTTAAATTAATTTGTTGCGCGATGAACCATGTTTTCTAAACTCTGCACATCTAACCCCTTTAATGCCCCATCGATCCTGCTAATCCTGGTTCGCGGCTGCATCTTGTTTACCGGAAGGGCTTCAGCTGCTGGATGACGTCAATGGTACAAACAATTATCCACTCATCACGCCAACACTTCAAACCTAGATAGCAATAGAGGAGCGAGTCTAATGCTAGGGCCTTGTTTACTTCTATTGTTTGGCCAGCTGGTTGCAGTCCCTGCGACTCTTTGAACCTCCGCTGAAACAGGAATGGGACCGGTTACACAACGGCCAATCCAAGGTTTGTAACCAGTTCAAGGTTAAAGTCGGCCTGCCAAATACACTGTAAATCATAGCAACCTTCACACCAGCGGTAGGGTCTTGAATTCCGTTTTATTTACTAAGTACAAATGTACCTGTGTCATTGTGGATTTGAATAAGAATATTTCATCACATTTTCTTAAAATAATTAGCATATGAGGATTTTTTTTTTTTTTTTTTTTTATCAAAAGTTAATATACCCACTTTTAGAAAATTATAACAAAAACATTATTAGGGGGTATCTCATGGAGGAGATAAGGCAAATTTTTATTGAAAATGTTTATGTGTAACTCCTATCTGAGAGGGGGAAATTTAAGATTTGAAATTAGCTGAATAATTTTTTGTGCAGAATATTGCTTCTTCAAAAAAATATTTATTTTTGAGAATTGGATGTATTAACTTTTGATAGAAAACTCCTCATGTATAACCCAGTTAATGGTTTAGGAAAAAAATTAATCTCTGATTCGGCTTGAAAGAGTCAAGGCTTACGAATAATCTATCGTTTGGCTGCATATAAAAGTCTTCTTCGACTATTATATATTCGTGGAATAAAGTCTTCCATTATATCACAAATATTCCTTATATTCGTCTCTCTTACATTACTCCACTCATTCTCAAGATGCTCTTCTACAAATAGCTTACAAAAATTCAACAATTAAAAATATTCACTTAACTGAATTGCACTTAAATCATTATTAGATCCTATGTTTTTTCTGTTTCATATTTAATTTTTTTACCAGTGATTGTTATTTAATAAAAATGTTTACGATAGATTCGTTTTAATTAAGCGTTATTTTTACATTATTAGGAGTGCACGCTCTGGGGTTGTAACTGTTCGTGAAATAAAATTTTTCCTAAACCAACACGGTTATCAAATTTCAAGAGGCAATTAATGTCCTTAATGAATAAAGGTACTAAGAGAGGCCAACCAGTGCTGAAATATTACCGAGACAAATCAATAATGTAAGCAGGTTTGCATTTTACCTGTTGCGTGAATGTAATAAAATATTAGCTTATTTATTTAGCAATGGAGTCCTAGCGTGTTTCACGCACCGATCAAAACCGGGTAACGAAATTTTGGTACATGTAGTCCTGTCACTATTCCTATTTTCTGATCTTGATAGCGATTGATTAAAAAATGACGAGAAAAAACACGAATGTCATGGCAATATTACCTCATTTTTTAAATTAAACAGACAGTAATTTCGTTCGACTTCTGTTTATTAATTGTCGTTAGAATTAATTTTGCATTTCATTAGTTTAGGAAGAATTCAATGATTAGTTACTAGGATTTTCATGAGATTCGTTCTAACAATTAATTAATTCAAAGTATGGATTTGAAAATCACTTCAGCTGGTAATTCTTAACTTTTGATTTTTTTATGAAATTTATTTCTTCAGCCTAGGAGGCGCATCAAGTATACCATGCTGCATTACGAATGATCCTAGACTCAAGTTGCACCAAACAAACTGTATGTCAATCTATCATATTCAGTACTGTTTATGTGTTTAATAGAACATGGATATTTAACCATCCACGGCATTATCAATAATTTTGACGTATAGAATCATTTAACTTTCTTCTATTATTCAGTTTGAATTCACTAAAACAGGGGTTTCTAGACTTTATTTCACTGGGTATAAAAAAAATTGTGGTTGTTAAAAAAAAAAAAAAAATGATTTACCAAAGATTCGTTTAAAAACAAAACAATACTTATATATTACAATAAATTTGGTTAAGAAAATAATAAACTCAAAATAAAGTTCAAAAATCCGAAATCAAAATTTAACATTCACGTAACAGCCCCAAAAAATTCTGCAAATAAAAGTGTATACATCAAAAATAAAAAATCTGAATGTTGTGTAGAAAAGCATCAATATTTTTCCTTTTGAAGTTTATATACAATCAGGACATCGATGTTGGGCTTGATGGATCACAACATGATTCTTAAGTCCACTTCAACACTTGCTTTCGCCTTTACTACGGTAATCATCCATAATTATTTTTATCAATTGTAAATCATATTCATTCATCTTATAATTGATGCATTCAACAATAATTTTAAAGAAATTGTTATTCCTCATTTAACGTGTTAAAAAGATGATTTTATCCATGGCTTTTGCTTGCTTGTTCGTCCCTCACCTGAAACGTACGCGCACCACCGCCCGGAAACTCCTGCACTAAAATGAGACCATGTTCTTATAAAATAATTGAGATGGGTTGTTACAGCCGCTGGTGGTATCAGTGACAAGTTGTTTCTGTTCCACTGCTGTACCTGATACTTTCAGTTTGTCACATTTTTTTTGGGTCCCTGTTACTTGTAGGTATCAGTGACAAAGTATCAGATTGATACGTTCCGACCCATCTCTATAAAATATAAAGGATCTTTCCATATACGAAGATCTGCTTTGACCAGGTTTACCAAAAGGTCAAATTACATCGAAGTAATTTTTCAGCCATTATAATTAAAGTAGCCTCCCTGATGAGGAGGGCACTTAGGCGATAAGACAAAAATTCATTTGCGTTCCGATATTATCAATACCTCCCCTAATTGAGCCATTTGTTCAGTTCACTTTTTCATTTATTTGTCGTAGGTTGTTGACTGGTGATTTGTTTATCTCATCTGTCTTGAAGCACTTACTTCTTCCTTTTTCTCTTTGTACGTAGCTATTCCATACCCAAGAGTTTCTTTTTACCCTAATAAATTTCGTTTCAGTTCTGTATTGGTACATTTAACACTTATTCGTATTTTCATATAGACTTATTAATTTATAATAAATCTATCATTGGAGTGCAACTTACAGGTAGCATCTCACCATTTCGGATTGACATAATTTATTTTATTTACGCCATGCTCATTTACTTGTTTAAAAACTATTCATGATTGTCCTTTCATGATAACGGCCACACTACTACCAAACCGCTAGCCTTAACTTGCTTTCCTTAAAAATTCTTAAAGGTATTGTATAGGGATCATTCTCAAATAAACTGTCAATTTCAAAATCTGAAAAAATAAAAAAATTCAAGTTCATAGAATCTAGCCTTGGGCCATTATAAGTGTTATACCAGTGTCTAAGAGTGCAAAATATGACTTAGTTTGCGAATTTTACGAGTTTTTCTATTGTCTAGTTACTTTAAAACACAAAAATGTAACATTTTGAGTCTCGAGAGATACACAATAAAAAAAAATTGTTCTTGATTTTTCCCAAGTTTTTTTGCGTTCTTACCTAGTAGGACTAGCTTCCCTTGTGCGATGAACTCCCAATAATCAGAATATTATTGATTTAAAATATTTAGTGAACATTTTCGAACTGGACTTCGGACTTTTGAATTTTCTCTAAAATTTTGTTACATTTTTTTAAAACATTAAATAGCTCAAAACCTACTCTGCTTTGTGACGCACTGAATACTGATTGAAGGGTTGAAAAAAAAATATGAAAACGGGAAATATGCCGATCTTCTAGAAACCTCAGGACCGCCAAAGTGGTAGTTTATTTGAGAATGAACCTCAGAACCTGAAAAGGCAACTTTTGCGAAGTCATTAAATTTGTAGCTCCCAACAGTGATTAATTATTCTTATACCTATATATTTAGTTAATGCTTATATACAAATATGATTGTAAATTTCAATGAATGGTTAAAAAAAAAAATGAATCTATAATTGGTCATTTTTTATCCTTCAAAATTAACAAGAGCCGAATAGATGGAATATCTAAGGACTTACAAAAAAAAAAAAAAAAAAAAAAAAAAAAAAACTATTTCGTTAGGTTTTCTTTTAGTTAACAGATGTCGAACAATTTAAAAAAAAAATCGGGACTCTTCAATGTTTTTTGTCGCATTGCCAAATTCGGTTGTCTGCCCGTGTTTGGGGACTGATTATTATTCTTTGTTCAACCGCTGGCTTGCCACGGCTCCCTAGGGACTATGTTCGATTTTAAAATTCTACTTAGAATAAAAAAAGCCCCAAATGAGACAACCATCGGTTCAAGGTGTCCGCTGCTTTGTATTCAATATTCATTGCCAATGTTCTAATTTGCTGTAGCATTCATTTATTTGATGATTCAATCTACACTCCTTGGCTTCTTAGGGATTTTTTCAATGAACAGTTAAAATTTATTTCACTATTCATAATAGCCTCTTAGCTCCACTAGGAACTAAAGGAGTTAATAGAATAGCTAGGATTCTAAGATGCTTTTTATAAAATAGTCCAAGGTGTTGAAAAATGGTAATCGGTCGCTTATTGATCTGGATACTGAAGGATTTCCATTTTTAAACCTTTGAGATGTTGTAGCCCCCTTTTCATGATTTGAAATTAAAGCTCATATGTAATTTACTAATTAATAAATTGTTATTGTATTCATTCAAACTATATTAATTTTATCCCGAAAACTGACATTTCGTATGAAACCCAGATATTAAGGATTTATTTAATTTATCCATTTTGCATTTTTTTTTAAATCTGGTGCGGTCACACATAGCTTTCACTTACCGTACCTATAATAATTAACCATTCTTTAAAATAATTTTAAAGAGTTCGGTTAAACACTACTTGAAATATTCTCAGCAGCATCTATTTGATTGCAATTCTCTCACAAAAGTACAATAAAATAGTTTTTTTAACATTTGTATATTTTTAACAGCAGTTCTTTGCACTATATATTTTTGGCTTAACAAGGTGAAAATAAATTTTAATAGTTTCCATGAAAATTCCATTAAATAATACAAAAGCAGAAATTATTAACCACAATAATCCATTAAGTTTATGCGTTTTTCAGTTAGATATTAATTTTCCTAAAATCCAGCCTTTCAGCAGTATATTATACGTCTATGATTACATACTATTCTTATTTCTGGAAATTTGTTTTCAACCTGGCAAAATATTTTTTCTTTTTTCTGTTTTAGTTAATTATGAAATTATTTCATAGTTTATATTTATCCATTTTTTATTACATCTAACATTGAGAAACAGCTAATTATTTCAGATAAACAAAATTATAGGTACTTTCGACGAAGCCATTTCGAAAATTCAGCATTTAAGCCCTATCAGACTATTTCAATGAGGATAAAACCAAGCTGTTATTAAAGACCATTCAATTGTGCATTGATATAACCAGTTTAACCAAAATCTTTAGAGCCGTTTTCGAGAAAATTGTAAAAATAAATTATTGTAAAATCGATAATATAAAATGGCACTAAAGTCGATTTTAGCGAAAAAATTACTGTAAAAACACAGGCATATGCATTTTATATATGCCTGTACATTTTATATACGTAATTTTAGTTTCGTAAAACTTTTCGTTTTTGAGCTAGGCTGTTTACATAAACATGTCATTTTGCGAGACTTGGTTATTTCGACTCAGAGAACCTTATAAAATGTAATTTTTGTTGAAAACTCGAATTCGAAAATTTTCATGATTGCTATACCTTCTCTTATTATTTATTTCATATATATATAAAGTGAAAGTAATACGAAAGATGATTAAAATGAGATATAAATGTATATATTAAATTTTGTTTAGGACATCTGGACAAATTAACGTCGGGCATGAAATACTCTATATATCCCCTTGTTTTCCTAAACTTTTGTAGGTTTATTTTCCATAAATGCTGTTGTTGGGTGGGTTATTTAATTAGTTAATTTATTTTTTATGTTAATGCTAATCGATACTAATTATCGAAGCATAAATATTTTCCTCTTTCGAGAAAATATTTCTTAATTTAATTCATGAATATTTATACGTTATATATTTAATTAAATAACGCATGGACCTTTGGACCTTAGATGGAATGTGGAATTGAGTAGAACATCTGTCCAATTGCTACTTGGATTAATTGTTTACTGCCAAACATCTCTATAACAATGTAATTGCCGTTACACAATATAATACGTATCATGCCTCAATTATCTCATTTAGGAACATACCGAAACCAACATCAATTTAACATTGATTTGTTAGCATACCATTATTTTCCACGTGTTATAATCAGTATAAACAATTTTTTTTAATTGAGGAGATAATTTAATTTTAGCCTCTACACGTTCTGGCCTTTACTCAATCGTCGTTTTTGAGAGGGTCGGGTAAAAAAGCTTTTGTAAATTGCATTACAGCTCGTTATTTGTTAATTACCGCTCGTTATGTTGGAATGTTTAATTACAGAGCTTATCGAAATGTGCCATCTCCATTGTATGGCCTTTTCCATGGATCTGCTTACATTCACCCACAGTATTATAATTATGAATTTTATTTCATAAGGGATGGTTATGTAGTGGGAATGAGAATGAGGGGTGAGAAAGGTAGTCTTTTTTTTTTTTTTCACTTGCTCGTTACCCGCTCGGTTATCGTGCATCGGTCCATGCAAAACCTTCAGGTAAGAACGAAAATTCAACACCCAACTGAGCTATCGTAATAAAAGATCATTGAAGTAAGTTTTTATTGTTTGCATACTTCTTATAAGCTTTCATTTTGATATTTCTGGTTGTTTTTTGGACTAGGTCTATGATGGTGCTTTTCGTACACATCCTATTTCTAATCAGATGATGCCTTTATGCACTTATCCTCAAGTTATTGTTCATTTTTTATGGTTTCCTCAAAATTCATGCTTATCTTCTCCCTTCCGACATTCCAATTAACATTTCTTATCAGCTGTATATTTCATGAAATTTTTTTCTCTCTCAGAGTTTGTGGAATTCTTTTATCGTATCTCGTCAACAAGGATGCCGGATGTATTTCGTGGCGAATTCCTTCAATTTATTATGCTCCATTAATAATTTATTAATTATACATATAATTTAGTTGCCGAGATAGGTTAAATATAGTAAATGATCCGAATTGTCTCAACGATTTATTTTAATCCACTATGGCAACGTTTCTGCCATCAAGCCATTCTCAAGGCAATCTTAAAGATAAATTAAATAAAATTCTTGAAATGCAATTGAAATATTAAAATGATTGCACAATTAAATAAATAAAACTAATAAATATTTTACTCAGTTGACGTACGCGTGATGGAATAGAAGGATCAATCCCTAATTAAACATTTTACTATTTTCCTTTTAACAACGTACCGAATTTATAACCTTAAAATTGAAAACCCAGCATAGTGGTGAAAGTAATACTTTGAGACAATATGGATCATTGGCCATAATTTGTTTAATGATCAATGTTTAATTGTTTGCCTAATTAAAGCTGAATATTTTTTGCTCTATAGATATTTATTTTTTTTATTTCTGTTAATTTTGAAACAATTTGACGTCGTTTTTTTCTTAGACTTTTTCTACCACTATTTATCAATGTTATTTTATTCCATCCGAATTATTCTTATCAAATAGCATTAAATTTGTGGGTTGTTATAAGTTATTTTTTTTTAAATATTAAGAAAAATAACTATTAGAATTTCATAGGGCAATTAGTGATTTGATTATTGATTTTTAGTTATTCACTTACAAGGAGAGTGCACGATGTGTCCGTCGCCGATTTTAATCAAAATTTTTTGGGTGATTCAACATTGAAAAAAAGTCGAACGATATCCTTTACGATATCCGTTTTATCCAATGGGCCCCAGGAGCTGATAAAAAAAAAAAAAAAAAAAAAACATGCTGAAAGTGCTTTATTTTATATCTCGAGTTTGCAAAATGATATCGGCATGGCTTTTCCAGCTAAACATTTGTTTTTTAAAGTATATTAAAGGAAAGATATAGATAAAAAATAATTGATTTAGAGACATAAAATAGATCTTTTCACACCAAAAATGGTGGCACATTGGGATTCAGGACATCAAAATACCTTAATAAAAAAACCTTACAAAAAATTGTCTTTTTTTCCAGTTCCGAAGGTGCTCAAAATTTTAAAAGCCACAAAATTACGTTTGGGTTTGAAACTCTGTATCTCGTCTTCAATTTACCCGATACGTTCTTTAACTCGTTCAAAAGAGGGGAGTTTCTTATTTCCGTAAATATAAAAAAAATATCGCATTATCTTAGGTCAGTGTTACATAAAAACGGAGATTACCATGTAAAAACAAAATTGAAGTTGGAAAAACTATGCCAAAATCATTTTTCAAACTGGAGGTATAAATTAAAGCATTTTCAGCATCTTTTATTTTATTTTTTCTCAGCTCCTAGAACCCTTTGGATAAAACGGTAGGATATGAGTCGAAATTTTATCTATGTAGATTTATCCAAAAAATTGTATCAAAATCGGTGACGGACTAAATCGTGCACTAACCATTTAGTCAAATCATATCATGATACTTATTTAAGTCTATAATTTTCATTTCATCGATTAGACAAAACAAAAATAATGAATAATTTGTTTTATTTATTCATTATTCCTGCCCCAAATGAATAATTTATTTTGTTATACTAAATGGCATATTAAAATAATTGAAATTCCCTCGTCGCACGTTTGAAATCGGGACACCTGGCAACGTTTATGCATGCAGACAACGTGGGAGTTGTAATCCTAAAAATATTGCACCCATCTGGCACGGCTTTTCAATGAGTCTCTTAATATATTTATGTGTGCGTTCTCGTAGGTTTGTTTCGAAAATATTACACCTCCCAGGATACTTAAATTAAATATTTAAAAACCACCATATTATAAAAAATAAAATTATATATTTTCGCCTGAAACATTTCCTATATTTTTGCAATAATCGATAATTTCTAGAACGGTAGGATTGAGTGCGGATTCCGCAAAGTGCAAGGAATCTGCCAACATATCAACTGCTTTATTGATTGAAATCATAGAATAAATTCTATCGGATCACTGAAGTTGATAAAAAGCTCATTTATTATTTTATTTTATTAGAAATATATAAAGAGAAGTCAGAGGAAATGTTCTTCCGACTGTGCAATTCGCCCTGTTTTCTATCTCATTTAATGTATTCCGCCCCTTGGTGGCCACTGCCCGGCCTATATATCCTCGGCCGCCTGATGGTTATTGAAAATAATAAATTAATTACCGCATGCATGAATTTTACATGTTACTGCCGAGTATATTCAGACGAACATATGATAAATGTATTGTAAATAACGTATCTTGGTTTTAATCTGTTTATACAATTTTATTTAAATGAAATTTAATGTTTTTAACCCCTTTTTAATGAAGTAATTTAATTATTATATTATTGACAAATTTTAGAATCGTGAGATATTGACTGAAATGAAGACATATTATCATTATTATTGTTGAATATTACAGACTTCCAAATAGCAGGTTAAGATTTTTTTTCACGCACTTTTTACATATTTCAAAAAAACCTAGACTCAAACCACGAAGAAAAATCGTTTTAGAATGAATTTTATCGTTTATAATGTATTATAAACTCGTAACAGAAAAAAAAATATATATATAATTAATGTTGGATTGTATCAGGTCCATGTTACTTTGAAATAATTCTCGACTTCATCAACAATGGAATAGGCTAATGCTTTGTAAACATGTTTTGTAAAAAAAAAAAAAAAAAAATGTTTAAATTTTTCTGTCGGTTTAGAAAAATGTTCAAACTTGTTAAGTTTTTTTTCACCCATCGAAGTATTCTGTACGTGTTCCTATGGGGACCAGTTTACTTTTTTATTGTTTTTCGAATAACTTGAAAACTAAACATCTCCCGGATAATTCCAGATGCTCATTTAAACGATAATTAAATGGCCTAACTAAGCTACACTTAAAAAAAATCCTTTTCAGACCAACAATTTTTTTTTTTTTAACTGATTTATTGAGTAATATTACATGCTGTCTCAATAAAGAGCAATAGTAATAACGATAAAGAGATCATTCACACCATATTTACAGAAATTTAACTAAATTAAATAATAGTAAAATAATAAATATAAAGAAAGACACAAAAATAATAATAGGACCAACATTAGAGAAGATACATCAATTTTTGTATTGGGCTTCGCACCCAAAGCAGTAAGGAAAGCCGTATGGGTGGTCTGCCAGATATTTTACATTTTCAGTATTCCTTCATAGGTTACAATATCTGCAAGAAACACTTTTCAGTGTATTAATATTATGCATTATATTTTATTCGTCTCTTAATTATTTACAAAGCTGTTTAGCTTAATCAAGAAATTTCGAAAGAGCAAATGACAATTTTTTTAAAATATTGTTTTACTAGTTTTCTCGAGAAATTGTTCTCCTAGCTACCTTACATCCTTTAATAAATTATTTCAGCTATTTTTCTCACTACACCTATTACCTTGAAATCATATATAGCCATTGAGGAAATACTGGAAAGTGCATCAATTGTGTTGTAACCTTGTAAGTACAATAGAAGTACTGGCATCAATTTACGTCATTTAGTCCGAACAAGGAATCTCCGCATTAGATGGCCTTTGAAATTAACGAGAATTGACTTTTTAATAAATTTTTTTTTTTTTATTAGTGTAATCTTTTTCTGTTGTTTAAATATATAAAAATAGTTTAGGAACCTTGAGCATAGAAATATTTAATGATTTCAAGTATTAGCTGACTAAATTTGTTCTATCATACCCATATCATGCTAATGATTTTTAAAATTTTTCAAACATACATAAAGTTCCATAGATCTTCCAATCATCATTTTAATATGGACTTTAAACCATCCTAAGTGTTTGTAAAATCCTCAAATCTCTGCTACTGGTAGATTTAATCGCTATAATTATTCATATTACGAAACATACTTATCCATTATTTTGCAATGGAGTAGTTAGAAGATCTGAAAAGAAACAATTAGCACTAAGGACGTAGCATTAATTTAAATCAAATGTCCATTCCTTCGATAATCGCATTGAACAAGTTGAAAATAAAATGTATATTCTATCCTGTTTAACTGACGCTGAAAAAGATTGCTTTTAAATCACGTAAGAAGTTCAAAAATGGCCAAAAAAAAAAAAAGAGTTTTGATGCAACCTACCATGTAATTCGTGGCCCAATATCTTCTTAAAATGTTCATTACCTTTACAACTTAGTACATGCACGGCTTTCAGCCAGTAAACTAATTTTATTTTTTAGCATCAGATCGTAATTGTATAACAAGTAACACCCAATAATGAGAATAGTTTCACGACTGATTTGGTTTGACAAAAGTTGTGATAATGATGGTTATAATATATTTGCCGACTTATCGGTTACTGACACAGTGGTTTGATAAACATTGAGATAAGTGTTTTACTGATCGTAAAACCCACCGGGGATTGTTGTAGTCTTTCCATTCATATTGCCAAGTATATATTATTTATTATTTGTCTGACAAAAGCGCTAATAAAACTTTTGGAGTGGTATATTATTTTTTTTTATTGTTTACTCATAATATATAGGTATTTATAAGCTGTCATCGTCTCTATGGCGTGATAACCATATATCTCTATGATCCATGGATTTGTTTCTAGGTAACTTAAACTGAACAGGTTGGTCTTGATAAGTTTTTTAAATTGTCAGATTGTAAAAAAATTGTATGTAATTAACCAGTGATTAGCAAATCAGATTCCAAATTTAATTACTGGTCATTTTACCCTCATCTTCGGGGGACCCTCAGCCACAATTACAATAATTCCTTGTAATCTTTACATTTTTGATACCAGATACAATAATTCTCGACTAAACAAATCGAACTCAACTCCGAAATCCATCTGTTGTGCGCTGCCCGTATTCGGCCAGAGCCGGATTAATAATACAGGCAACTGCCTGGGGGGGGGGGGGGGCGTGACTCGTGAGAAAAATTAGTTGAAGTAGTTTTAATTTGCTTTACGAAGATTTTAGGTTTATTTTTAAATGACGAACAATTTCACAAAATAACCTTGTATGCTGCATACTTATTTTTTTTCCTGTAATAAAACTCCATTATTCGGCATTATTTCAATATAATTTCAGAACGCATTAAATTAACTCCTTGCGCTTTCATTGCTTTGGTAGCAGCACTGATTACTTTCTGTTAGTTTCGCTTTAAAAAGAATAGGGGGGGGGATTCCCCGCTTCGTTCGTTAAGTTATCATAGACAATATATTTTTGTAAATATACAATATCTATATTTTTTTTTATAAGGATCTTCCTGTTCTGTGTATTTTAACTTTCCCTTTCCTCTTGTATTTGTTAGGTTTCTTCTTATTTAATTATTTGATTTATTTTTATGATCTTTTGTATATTTTTGGGTTTTTAGTGTGAGTATTTCCTTTTTTTTATGATCAGCTTTTGTAATTTAACTTTTCCCAGCTCTTGTCATGTCACCTTCCTTTTCCCTCAGTATGTGTCTGGGTGTCTTGGTGTGGGGTGCTGTCTCTGGTTAGTGCGATGTGATAGTAGTTGGTGTGATGTGCTGCATTTTGTTCTTTATATAGATTTTTTTTCTTTCTCTCCTGTACTGATGCCTGAATTGGTGAAAGATCGAGAGGTGATTTGTTTTCTGTTAATTTTGTTACTCTTGGCTTCTTGTTTGGAATTTTCCTATTATGTCCTAACAATTTTTCATGTCCCATTTTGAGCTTTTGCTCTTCCATAATAATAATAATAATATATATATATATATATTTATATATATTGAGAGAGAGAGAGAGAGAGTGACAATATATTTTTCACTTTAATTCGTTTGTTTTTTAATTTTGTTCAGTCATTGCGACCGTTAATTCTGTTAAGTTTTTCAAAATTTTTAGTATTTAATATTTAGAAAGTGTGTGGCACATTTACAGATGGATTCTGCAGAAAAGTGCTTTGAAAAAATCTACGAGCTACGTGATGGAATCCATAACAAATATTTTATTTCATTTTTCTTCTTCTTTTCCAATAATCCAATGAAATATATTGAGTTGAAAAGTGCAGATTTTCGCATTGCCTAGGGGCCTCTACATGGCTTACTCCGATCCTGTATTCGGTTCCTGGTTTTAGAGGGAATGAAGACATTGAACCTCAGACAAGCGCATTGTGATTTTCGCTGGTTTGAAATCGAAAAAAAAAACCACAAGTTGACGCCGAGGAAGTCGTTTTACTATGAAAGTGTATCGTAACTGTTGATGTGTTTATTCTCCTAAAATTGCATGAAATGTTGCGGTGATGGAATGTTGGGCGACCACATAGGAGAGAAAACTTGCGGTTTCAGTGATCTCTTAGAGGTTTTGAAAGTAATCACCCTCCATGATACGAAGGAATCTGTTGCGTTCAATAGGGGTTTTACAGAATGTAAGAGCTATTCGTGACGGCAGTATTGCTTTAATTTAGATTAATTTTTTAGTTGAGAAAATGTTGTTATTATTCATTCGACTTTCAAATGCTGTTTATAACGACACTTTTATTTGTTTTCTTTTAACCCGAACTTCGAGTCTTGGACTTCTCAATAAGAAGAGCATTTTTCCGCTATCGCTAATTGGGACATTCTTCAGACAAGAGGATAAGTTGTAATCACGCTATGAATTCGGAGTCAATTATGATTGGTCCCTATTTCACGAGCTAAATGATTCCAATCACTTTAAATTTTCAGTCTATGTTTGGATTATAGTTTCTTTTCATGTATCTCGGAACAGTATAAAATTGAACTTCAATTTTATAAACTATTCTTATGAAATTCGAAATGAAACGTTTAAAATAAAATGTGTTTAATAGCAGAAACGGCAATGATTTAGCGGATATAGATATAAAGGGTATACGTTCGAATACATACAGGAATTTAATTGTCCTAAATTTACAATACCTAAATAAAACAAAAAACACAGGAAGGTTTAAGGTGGGGTGTATTCGTTATTTCTTTGTCGCTAAATTAATCAGTTGACGCCTGCTACCCAAATACGTGAAGTAAGAATTGGAAAGACTATAATACTAGCATCTGTTCTTTATGGTTGCGTAACATAGCCGTTGACATTAAACGGAGAAATCATTAAAAAGTAATTTCTGAGGAGTGGAAGAAGTCTGATCTTGTTGATTTAGGTTTTGACAGGGTACAGTGGAGGATGTTTTGCGGAAGAGATAGTTGCTCGTGTCGGCATCGAACCTCCCGCTTCCTTAAGCCCTAATATCATTATCTTATAAAATTGCTATCACTGGTCTGTTTTCTACCGAATAAAATTTTACAATACTAAAATTACATGAAAAGATATCAGCAGTTGACCGTGTCAGTTCATGCAAAGCGAATATTTTTTTAACACGTTCCAGCCGATTCTGGACAATGACTGTATCGTGTGTTTAACAAGAATCTTTGACTAAATTTCATGCAATTATTGGACAAGATTAATCCAGTGTCGCATTCAGTATTTCTACTATTGTCAATTGTGGATATTTAAGATTTAAAATCATCGGAACCTTTTAGAAATGCGGTGGTAGCCCTCGAAGATATTCCTCGCCTACGAGAGAGAGGAGGATGGCCTTTGACGGGAAATGCCACCGAGTGATGACCGGTTCTTCTGACTTAACGCAGCATCACTCGCCCTAACTTTGCTTTTTAAATTTCTCTTTTTTCTTTTTTTTCCTTTTTATTCGGCCCGTAACGTTTGCCAAGTCTCATCTGAACCCTAACTTTACACAAAAATATAATACTGCTAGCTCTTAGAACTTCAATTTGTGGAACCATATCTGGAACAACTCGTACAGGAAGATGAAATTTAGTATAAACGTTTTGATTCCATATCCTCTATTTCAAAGCTATATTTCATACATACATAATAATACCCATTCAATTACTCAACCGTTGGAATAAAAGCGAATGAACCGCTGCTATCTGAATTGCTTTGGCCATTACAAATCTCGCTCTTGACATTTTGCTTCGTGGCACATCGACAACCAGTTGTGATTCTTCAATATATAATGTTGAAGACGTTCTCATTTGACAGTGCATCTCTCTCTCTCTCTCTCGACTGCTAAGGATCCTCAATCCTCCAACAAAAATGGCGTATGAAAAACTTTATTTGTTATTAAGAATGAGCTTTCTACACCATTGTGCTTTGCGTGGCATTTTTGTTCTAATTAATCTTCGGTACTTGTATATAGGTAGTAAAGTGTGCGTTAAAATTGCGGTTTTGTGACAGAACCTCATGAAGGCAACCCTGATATAGCCACGCTATCATCATTGTTCACTATTATGCTAATATGATTATCCCACCTGAATAATTACCTGTTCTTAAAAAAAACATGCAAATTTCGAGAAGAAAAAAATCACGAAAATAATAGCTTTTCTCTTCTTTGCTCAAATCATGTGCAATGATGATTCAGTAGTTAGGTGGGAATATGACAAAGCAATTCCGTTTTAATCGATTTTTCACTAATTTACAAAACATTCGTAAATAATTTTTATTCTATTTCTAGATCTCTAACTAAGAATACAACATTTCTGAAGAAAAAAAAAAGAAGAAATTGCATACATACTATATTTTTTTAAATATAATATGATTGAACTATTAAAAACTAATAGTCAGCTGATTGAGCCGTAATCCTTCCTGATCTTTAGAAGGTTTGTTTTGTGACGTGAGATGGTTTAATTTTAGACGTAAATATAACGAAGTTGGTGATCGTCACTTCCTACCACCAATCCTCTCCTAAAAATGAGAAATCATTGTGACAATATTTTTGAGAAAATCGCGTTCATTTTTCCACCATATAAAGTGTTGATTCTTGAAAGGATAAAATGTCCAATTAACCTTTCGACTAAATTGCTGACAACTAACTATTCCAAGGTGGAAGGACAATTGCCGATAGTTCATAGGAATCAGTAGTAGTCAATGTTGTTGCAAACAACCTTGGATTCTCGGCAATCTTGAGCAGCTTTTCCGCAATGCGATGTTCTCATCTTTTGTAAGGAATGGTGATTTGTAACTTAGTAAAAATTCTAGCAAAGGGTGTAAGAGTGGTGTATATTATTCTCTGATCCATTTGTAAAATTAAATAACTAAATAAAAACTCATATTTTTATGTAAATCCATTAAGTTTGTAGTAATTTGTCAGTTGTTACTCTCTTTATATCCTCATCCCTTGACAAATATTTAACCTTAACGAAGAATAGTACTGAAATGGTGGAACGTTTAGACGATTTTAATGAACGTCGATTTGGGAGGCTTATGTCTTTTAATTTTGGAATCTTCCAAAATTAGCTAATTATTAAATAAATACGGCATAAATTAATAAGTGTTCAAATGACGGATTCTCGCTGTGTATTAACGTAAAGACTGTATAAACACACAGACAGCAATGGTACTATAAATTATTAACGTATCGAATCCCAACTAAAAAGGAATCAATATCGTGAATCTTTTTCGTTTTCGATATTCGTATTTTTTTTCGATTTCTTCAAAGAATAATTAGCCATAAAATTCTTGGATAGCTTCTTAGAGAACTGCTTGTTATAGACGCTTGTTGGCCTAGAGTTGTGTTCCGATGTCGCATTGCACTTTAAGTGTATTACCATTGGTTTCGAAAGAGGCGCACGTGTTCGAAGAACGCATTGCACAGCGAATCAGTTCCCTATTTCAATAGGAGAGAGACCTTGCAACCATGTTCCCTCTCCGAAGAGTAATTTATAATGGATTGTTCGGATATCTCTTATGTTAACATTTATTGTTTATTCAAGGTGATTTTTAATAATTATTGTTTTATTAAACAAATCACTTATTTTGATTATTGTCCCCAAAGTTTTTTTTCTAGAAAACTTGTAAGTTTTTAAAACATTTCATTTTCCAAAAAAAAATTCCAAGCAGTTATTATGGAACTGACATATCCTTTCAAACATACATACCGGATCTTTTCAAATGTTCTTGCTATGATGACCTATGGCCGTCCTAAACAATGCCACTCCACTTCCTCCATCCTTGTTCCGGTATATCTTTTCTTCCGGAGACAGTTGCTTTTTCCTGGAGAAAAAGGGACTCGCTGTTCCGACAATGGGGGACTTCTTCATACGTATATGACCTATCTTTCCAGAAGGGGAATTCTTTTCCTCGTTCATTATAAGCTTATTATTCCAGGAGAACAACTCCTTATTGGTCATGGGGTTGTTATCCCTCCGGCTTTTTCGAAAAACACATCATGTTAAAACGGGGAATGACCTTAAATTTAATGTTATTAAATCTATTTATTTTTTCATTGAGACTGTGTTTCCTAACATTTAGTAGGTTGTCATTTAGTATGTTTTTAAAAAGTATCGTTATTCTTATAAATGTTTTGTGCATGTGCGTACATTTTGATAAATTTAAGAAGAGGGGAATTAAAACAAGGTCGTCAGGAATTGACTTTACTTATCCTGCACCGTGCAAGCTAAAACAAAATTTTGTGTATTGAGGTAAGAAATGAAAAACAAAAATTTTCAATATAATAATCTTTATATTCTAGATAAAACGTTACAGTATGTATAAATATAAAACAATTATACAAGCCTTACCAAAATATTATCAAATATCAATACCAAAATATCATACCAAAATATTATTTATGCAAAATGTTATCGTTACTATAGTAGTTAAGAATTTAACTCGAAGTTTTAATATTCTCTTTTTCGTTGGTTTATTAACAGGTTAAAACGTGGGAAACAATTATTCTTGCAGTAGATTTTGTTGATCTAAATGTCAAAACTAGTTATGGCAATCGTCGCTAAAATACTTTACCTCGTAAAATCTATCCTTTTAACTTTTGAGAACGATGCCAAAACAACTTTTTATCTAAGCTGCTCCATTTTATGTTCTTTGAATCAGCGTTTACGTTTCTGGGTTGTAACTTCTTTTCATCACCCAGCCATTTGATGGTTCACAGGCAAGTAGCAACCGAACAGTTTTGATTACTCTTTCCTCAAAGATTTTCTTTATTTAACTACATTGAGGATTAGCCAAGTTGTACAAGGTTCGCATATTATTTTCTTTGAATGTAGAATTATTTATTTTGGTGCTTTTATTATAGGTCTACATTATCGTATCCAACTTCCGCCTTGACTATCGACAGCATCTTGAATTGCTGTGTCGTCATTTGTGTTGTTTTTAGTTCTGAACGTTTTGAACAAGTAACGAGTATATTTTTATCATCCTATAACAAACGCGCAGTAAGTATTAGTAATGTGCTTCTCATTTCAGTTTTCTAATGGGGTTAGCGAATTGAGAGTGGTTCCAATTTGTTCTGCGTGAGAAAAAAAAAAAAAAAACTATTAAAAACAATCATTTAACAACTGTTTTTATTAATATGATATGCTGAAAAATTAACTACCGACAAACCAAATATAAAACTATAATGTTACAATTTCATTTTATTTACCTATTTAATCTTTAATCCTTAGGTATTGTTTCAAAATATGTTAAAACAAGTTGTTTACTCCTATTCAGTGCCGTAACTGAATTTTTCGCGCCTGTGTGCGAATTGCGAAAAAGTGCGTCCCCTTTACATTTATGGACCGAGGCTAGAAAAAAAAGGATGCACGAGAGGGAGACTATTTTTTTTTTGTAGCATTACGAAACGATGTGACAAAAAATAATTATCAATATTTAAAAAATGAAATTAATTACAGTATTTAAGAGTAATAAAAAAATACAATTTCAAGGCTCAGTTAGAGGAGGGGCGAAGGGGGAAAGCAGTTGTGTTGGTGAGAGAGAAGCGACGGTTCTGCACCAGTGGCCTGGTTTCTTCAGTTTGCTCGATTTTAGAATATCCTAAAACAAACAAAGGAGATAACACGGTGTGATAAAAACGTTACGTCATAAGATTCTCTTTATAGCCGAGTTCCTTTTTTATTGCTTCTTTGAATTACATTCATATTTCATCCTTTATTAAACTATCGAGTTTCCTTCATTAAACTTTCTTCAGTAGTTTAATTCAAAAACGAAATTATTAATCTTCCCTTTGATATTTCCATTTTTTTTTTTTTTTGCCGCCTTCCGTGGATGGCGCCTACCCAGCGCCCGACACCACTGCGCCCATTCAAGTTACGCCAGTGCTTCTATTCCTACAATGTTTATTGATCTCTTCCTTTATTCAGCTTTACTTAAATTCTCGGCTCAATTCCACCTTTTTCTCAATATTATCTTGATTTATCCGTTGAGCTTGTGAATTTACCCAAATGAGACGTGAAAAAAATTACGCTATTCGATGTGCCTTCGAATATAGTTCAGAACGTCGCACAAGCAAGTGCAAGAAGTGTGAAAAGATTCTGATAATTTGTTTGATTTTCAGGCGCGTACGCAGAATATTTTTTGGGGGGGATTAAATTTTTTTCGGGGAGGAAATTTAATAAGAAGAAGACAAGTAATCGCCATATTGGTCGTAAGTTTAGAATGAAAATGGTATCAAAACTTATTTAAAAAAATACAAAACATACGTCAGTGGGTAAGAAAATCATATTTTTTCCAAAATTTTGGGGAAATATCCCTCTGACCCACTCCCCTCCTGCGTACGCCACTGATGAATTAGTATCAACATTTGTATGAATATAAAGTTGTTTATTTCAAATAGATAAATAAAATGTAATTTTTTTACTTTATGGATTATTTTCATCGTATCCAATTAATAAAAAAAAAAAATGTTTAAATAACCGTTTTTAATATTTTTTTCGTCAAGCTGAATAAAATGGAACCACTCTCAATTTTAAGAAGTTTTGAGTTTTATTTTAAGAAAAAAAATAACGCTCAAAACTAAGAGTTATTTGTGACCTATAAAAAATTGCTCTAAGAGTGATAATTATTTTTTAACTGATAACAAATGACGCTTGACATTTGTTTCAAGCAAATAAAAGTCATAAATTAACGATTAATTTTTAACAAAATACATAAATGTTACCGATTAATTTTATCTTTTATCTATAAAAAAAATAATTGCTATATTTTGATTAGGCGAAACAATTTATTCTCGAATTTAGCCCATGTTTAAAATACTATTAGAAGAAATTTTATGTTTATAATTTTTGTTTTTACCCCTTCCGTAGATAAATGAGATAGCGGCGGGATGACAACTAACAAGGGGAGGCTAGGCTAAGAGGGACGGGTCAGTGCTCTCTTGACTCTTACGCAAGGAGGGCAGGGTCCCCTCCACCTGCTCAACCATCTCCTCTTCCTCTCTACCTACTACAATCAATTTGATTTGGGCATAATGAACCCTTTCTTCAAATCAGTTTAAAGCATCTTAGCTTTCAATAGGAAACCAGCGCTTTTGATGTGGGAAATTTTCTCATTTCTGCGATCATTTCGTCTTAATTAAAAAATGCCTCTTTGCCTATAACTTTCTCATTGTTTCTCTGATACTTCCCCTCGGACTTTCGACTTAATCCCATTGATGAAACATCTCGCTAGGATATAACAATTCAAGTTTTATATATCCTTACCCTAAATCAGTTGCCACTAGTCACAATCGGTAATTCCTAATCTGAGATGTTTGAGGCATATTCAGGTTCGAAACGAGGCGATACCCTTTCCCCAGTTTTATTTAATTTTGTACTAGAATACGTCATTAGAAATATAATTCGAAAAAATTTAACTTTCTGCAATAAAATACCCGTGCTAGGCTATGCTGATGATCTGTTACAGTTTGGTGAAGATACCGAAACTTTAAATTACATAAAATAACGTTGATGAAATCCGGCAAAGAACCAGGTCTCGAAATAAATTCAGATCAGACAAAAGATTTGTTTGATAATACAAAACAGCGATTTTTCCGGCGATATATAGATAAGAGGGAGTACTTAGAGAAGTTTATTTAGATGGGGTCTTTAATATCTTCAAGAAACTTATATTCAAGAGGAGATAAAAGTAAGGTTGAAGGCGGGTATCACTTATTATTTATGTGTCGTAATATTGTACAGTTCGTGTCCAACTGTCTTGAAACCCAAATGTTTTTTTTAAATTTACATGACTATTATCGTTCAAACGTTTCTTCATGCAACGTTTTGTGGGAAAAGTGACAGCTTACGTTAAAGGAAGAACAACGTCCTGAAGTCTTCGAAAATAAAGTATTAAGTAAAATATTTAGCTGGAAGAAAGATGAATCCAGGGAAAAATTTATAAGACTACGCAATGCGGAATTGCTTGCACCGGTAAAAATAAGTGAAGTATCTAATACATTCTGATAGTTGATATAGGATGGATAATAAAGGTATCCCTTTAAAGACGGAGGGGTATGTTGAATCTTAGGTCGGAGGGGTGTGTTGAGTCCGACCTTGTAGATTGAGATTTTGACGTGGCTTAGTGGAGGGAGGTATACTGGTACTGGTAATTTTATTGATGGGAGAAACAAGGTCTGTCAAGTGGGATTATTGGTCCTATTTGCGAACCCTTGATGGTCACATAGCGGTTGCCGTCTTGTCCAAACCAGAGCGGGAGTCTCAAGAATCATATTGTGGAACCACCACGAAATAAATATTAATTGAGCCGGGTAGGAATCGAACCCACACAGCTCTGAAGCGGACGCTCTGGGACCTTAGTCCCAATGCGCTTGGTCTTCATGGCCCCTGGAAAAGTAAGTAGACTACGATTGCTGGTGGTTTCGCTATTGAAATTTCGTGTTCGCTAAGCCTTATTATTTATATGATCAAATTTGTTTGATTCCATATTTATAGGTAAAACAAATATAACTATATATATATATATATATATATATATATATATATATATATATATATATATGTAAAATATATATACATAAATATAAATATATATGTAAAATAGGTAAAACAAATATAACTATATATATATATATATATATATATATATATATATATATATATATATATATATATATATATATATATACCATTTATTTTTTTATATTTATTCCCATTTTGATTCTTTGCCAAACACTTATGTATAACATGTAGAGTTAAATACAAATATCAGCTTACCAGATTTATGTTTCTTTTCCAGGTGTCATAAAAATTATTATATCAACATGATGTACCACCAAATATACTCAACAATTTTCTTCTTGAGCTGGGCGAATGCATGGATCCAGAATCCAGACCCAAGAATGCACACAACATACAGTGAGTTATCTAGTATATATGTAATCAGTTTTGTAAAATCCTTGTGATGCTTCCATATCACATTAAGATTATTTGTTTTTACATAACTGAGAAGTTCTATGCTACTTAAGCTATGAAGAAGTGGCCCAACCTAATAAACCTTAAATTTAGTTAAATAAATTTACTCATGCCTGACCAACATTTCACTTCTTAGTTATCACGAGCATAATGTCATCATAACACAGTCTTATTTTTTTTTTTTTTTTTTGTGAGAAGGAACTCTTTATTCAAAAATTAATTTTAAAAAAATAATTTTTATGAAAAATACCAAATCATGGAAAATAATTCATTTCCTTTTAGACTTTTCACTTTAAAGTAGAAATCCAAATTGCATGTTATCATTTTTTTTTCCAAAGATTACCTATTTTTTCCAGATAGATGTTATAATTAATTAATTAATTTATATTCTACTTACAAAGAACCTTGTATCTATATTAATTATTTTAAAATATATTTGTTTGCAGAAGAAGACCACGTGGAAAGATTTCTTGGAAATGATTCATTTGTTGATTACTTCAAATTACTTTACAAGGATCAACATTCATTTCTAGTAGGATCTAGGTATCTGATCATGTTTATTTTTTTTTAATATTCCTGATGTACTAAATACTTTTATATCAATAAGATAATTCATATTTGCTAAAACTAATTTTTTTTTATGTCATAGGGATGTTGTCTATAACATAAGCTTAAAGAATTTAGTTGAGAACAGAGCTCATGTAAGTGCTTGAACCATAAAATATTTATAATATTAATTAAAATTATGAAGAAACAAGTACAGAAAAGAACTAATCTTTTTAATCATTTTTTAGAGAATCTATTGGCCTCCTTCTGGTGCTCATAAAGAGCTCTGTTATCTGAAAGGAAAATCAGAGGTATGGACATTCCTAGAAAGAAATCATGGAAATATTTGTTTAGCTAGTTCATATATTTAAATGGATTATTATTTTAAGATAAATTTACAAGTATAGTGTTTAACAGACAAGTAGAATTACCTACTACAGAAAATTTTTTTTAAATATATTGTATTCAAAAAAGAGAGTTATATTATAACATAATAGAGCATGTTAAACATTTTTACAATTTGTATATAAGTATTTAGGTATCAAGTCAATATTTGTATTTTTGTTATATTGTAATGATTAATTTATTCTTTGTTGTGTTGTGTTGTACAGGAAGATTGTCATAATTATATCAGAGTTGGAGCGAAAATTGATGAAGACCAAATATTTATTTGTGGGACTAATGCTTATAAACCACTCTGCAGGACCTTCAGATATGGGGTATGTTTTATGTTATATTTTTTTTAATTGAAATTAAAATGTTTTTGTTTTTGTACTATTTGTGTTCTAACCAACTGCTATGGTAATACTGAACCATTTTCTATTCAAACACTGTGCAATAATGAAATAACTATTTCAAGAATCAAAAATTATTTTTGAAACCAGAGTTTTTAAAAATCAAAACATATTCGGTTTCGGCTTCTAGCATGTCCTTCTAGAAATCATGTATTAGTAGAATCTGGTTCACGTTCCAATGTTGGCAATTTATCAGCTATAAAACTCCCACTGTAAGTTTGATGGATATTCAAAACAGGAATCATGAATATTCTATTTCAGAGTCAATTTGATTCTTAGAATATTTTTTTTTTTTTTATTAAAATATTTCCTTCTTTATATTTCAGAGGTGAGAGATTTGAATTCTATAATCTGTTAATATATTTAAGACTACTTTTACATTTCAAGTTTTCTTAAATCATTGACACTTATGTACCTTGGTATCTCTCCTTTGGTCCATTCTGATAGATACCTTTAAATGAATCTGATTTTTTAAATAAATATCTCAATACTGCATTCATTCATCAAAAAACCGTTATATAATTAATTAATGAGGAGCTTCCCTCCTGCTCACTTTCCTTATCCCCCTAATGATTTGTTAAAGAGAAATTCCTGGTATGTAATAATCAAAATTTAATAAATGTTAATTTTCAATAGCTACCTGATTATTTTCATGTACTAAAAACAACCTATCTTTCAAATAGAGTAATTATAGCTCTATATCATAGGCAAATTAATTTATTGGGTTGTCTGGAAAATAATGCAGGATTTGGAGTTTTCTTTAAAATACCCCTCTATATAACAAACTGTTTACGTTTACTGGATTATTCATTTGTATGAATGTCTCCACTTATTAATCCTGTTCCAAACGATAATTTTTGTTTACCTCTGTAGCATTTCGCTGCTTAGAAATAATTCAGTCTTTAATAAGATGTCAACAGGTGATTTTCTTATAATTTTGTTTTACGAGTTTAAACTCGAATGGGGCCCAGACGGCAAGAAACATCAATCAAGTCTGGGACGAGGGCAGCATTAATGAGTGCACTGTTCATTGGTGGTTCAAAAAATTTCGGGAGGGAGACTTCAGCCTTGAAGACAAAGAGGTCGTGGAAGGACTTTCTCTCTTGATGATGATGTTCTGCGGGCTTTGGCGGAAGAAAACCCCAGAACAACTGTTCGAGAACTTGCAGGGAAACTTAACCTTAGCAAATCGACCGTCGATGACCACCTCAAGGCGATTGGAAAGGTAAAAAAGCTTGAAAGTTGGGTTTGACACACATTAAACAAACGCCCAAAAAAATAGCGTTATGAAGTTTGTACTATATTTCTTTGCTGAAACAAAAATGACCCTCTTCTGTCCGGAATCATTACTTGTGATGAAAAGTGGATACTTTTTGATAACAGTAGACGTTCTGGAAAGTGGCTCGACAAAGGAGAAGCAGCACAACATTTTCCAAAGCCCCCACCTCATCAAAATAAAGTGATGGTTACTGTTTGGTGGGCTTCATTTGGTTTGATACACTACAGCTTCTTAAATCCTGGAGAAACCATCAATGCCGAATCGTATTGTAACCAAATTTATGCAATGCATCAGCAATTGGCAATAACAAAGCTATTTTTGGTCAATCAGAAGGGGCCCATTTTTCATGTTGCATGTCTCACGTGTGGCGCAAAAACTGTTGGAGCTTGGATATGAAACTCTGCCACACCCTGAACCACTACTTACGTGACAAAAAATTTAATGGTCAAAGGGAATTAGAAAATGCATTTTTGGAGTTTATCAATTCTAAAGATGGGAAATTCTATTCCGATGGAATGGAAAAGTTGCCAACACGTTGGCAGAAATGTATTGATAGTAGTGGAGACTATTTTGATTAAATAAAACAGTTGTAAATCTTTTTTTTTAAATCAAAATCCTGCATTATTTTCCAGACAACCCGATATTTGTACCTAACTGTATTTATGCTAAGAATTATGTTAATTACTTGCACATTATATTATTAGAATACTAGTGATGTCATATAAATTGTCATAGAACATTTTATTGAATAATTTATGGCTCATAATAATGCTTCACTATTTTATATATTTAATTCATTCAAATTACTAAGATTATATTTATTTTTCTGATTTCTCAGGAGGACAAAGAATATAAAAATATTAAAGAAACCGAAGGTTTAGGATGGTGCCCATATGATCCAAATCATAATAGTACTGCTGTTTATACAGGTAAAGATGAAATATATTTTAAGAAATTTATAAATATTTTCACTATTAATACTAAACTAACCTAGTTTATGGATGTGTTAATCACATTTTATCACATCATTTTTTTTTTTTTTTTTTTTATGTTAAACATTATTTTTAATCATACTTTTTACTCGTTTTTTAAATCTAATAAAAAAATTCACTTAAAGGAAATATTTTCCCATTCTTATAATATCTCCAATCTCAGTAAAATTTATCCTTTGAAGAATGAAGAAATAGTTCAGAATGAAGAAATAGGTTAATAATAGTTCATCTTCTGATATCCTTTTCTCATAATATTCTCAATTTAGGACCTAACTATACTACTCTGAATTCCAACAAACGTATCCCTCTTGCTCGTCACTAACCTTGAATACATCCATAGGGGCTTTAACTTAATTGTTGATGGTGAGAAAAAGGAGTTTTTTTGTATCCATACCTGCAATATTATTATCAATCACCTCCAACATTCATCTTCCCAACTTCTCCTTTGCCCTTTCAAATCTTCCTAAATCTCTTATTTACCCATTCCATCCTCAAAACACACAACCATGTTATTGAAACTCATATGGACAAAGAAAACAAGATTGTTGAATGTAATGACAAAATATATAAACTACTTTCTGACCAAACCACGTACTTTTCCTCACAACTTTTCTTCATTTATAACTGGGTTCTGAATCTGATCTTGACATTTAAACTCTGGTTAGAACTGAGCAGCCGAACTAGTTAGCCATCAGGGGTTGGCAAAAAGAATCAATTGGCCCACATACTGGGCTACTTTCCCCACTAAGAACAGTCCCAGTACCAATATTCCCTTACCCAGCGTTTCTGGATCTAATTTGGTACTGGATAAGCAGAAACGTCAGATCACAGTGATTGATAATCAGTTAGGAAAAAAATATCATTGATAGCATAAAACAAGTCTTATCAGATAACCAAGAATTTAAAGCACACTTCATTGGCATAGATAAAATTAAAGAAAAAATCTCAAATTTGAATAAATTGTTTTTTTATTATAATTCATCAATTTCCTTTTGATTTCCTAATACCATACTGTTTCTATCTGCATAGTCCCATTACTTCTTAAATATTAAAAATTTAGAGATACCTTGTGTACTGTGAGATACTGTAAATTTTTTTTCTTTGTTTTTTCAGATGGTCAGTTTTATGTTGCTACTGTTGCTGATTTTGGAGGCGTTGATCCTCTAATTTATAGAGAGCCTCTGAGAACTGAAAGATCTGACCTTAAACAATTGAATGGTAAAAATATATTTTATTGTCAGAGAATGGGCTGAATGAACTGAATATTCAAATTAGTTAATTCTACTTTTTTATCATATTTTTATTTTATTATTTTTTTAGCATACTAATAGTAAAATAGTAATAATTAGATCAAACTAGCACATGGCTTATTAAACTTTTTTTTAGCATTGTGTTACTGTTCTCTTTTACGTTTTTTTTTTTTTTTTATAGAGTTAAATTCAAATGCAAAACCCAGAAATTATTTTATTCATATTTCAAGTAAAAAAACAAAGCAAAAGCCAATTTGTCATACTTTTTTATCTAATAACATAAAATCATTTGACTAAAGAAAGAATAAGCAATGTTAGGATGTTATTATGTAAAGATTTTCAACTACCTTTAATGTCTAATGTTTTTTGTAGAGATTTATAATTAAATTTCATTGTTAGGTTATGCTTTTGTTTCCTTATTCGAACTAATGAATGTATGATTTAATTTATTATTCTTTTTAATTTAAGATTTTTCATTTCTTTGCAGATCCTAATTTTGTGAGTTCAATGGATTATGGCAGTTATGTTCTGTTTTTCTTCCGGGAGCCAGCTGTTGAATACATTAATTGTGGAAAGGTTAGTAAGAAGTCTCAATAAATATCTCACTATTTCAGCATATAAAACTGGAAATAAAATTTATTAGTTATTAACTTTCCGGTTAGCAAAACTGACATATGTATTGGCTAAATCTATTTTGGATTGGGTTTTTTTTAATGAGTGACTGCTTTAATTTGCTTTGGATTTAATAATGGTTGTAAGATAATAAATATTGATTACTTTTTTGTGCAGCACTAAAGGAGTAATGTAAGTCAAAAAAATTGTACTAAAAGTGAAGATTGGGTCCTGAAAAATTAAATTAATGATATTAGACAATCATAACACTACAATGTGATATTTCACGGACATAAATATTTATAAAGATTAATGATTTTTTCTATAACATTAAAGCCAATATCCTGCACATTAGTATAACTGTATCATATTTATGTTATATATCATATTTTTCTTACAAAGTTTGTGATTTTTCTTTACATCTCATGTACTATTTTTTTCAGGTAATATACTCAAGAGTAGCAAGGGTCTGTAAACAAGACAAAGGAGGCCCACATCAATTTGGTGATCGTTGGACGTCATTTCTTAAAGCGAGACTGAACTGTTCAATGCCAGGAGACTATCCTTTCTACTTCAATGAAATACGTATGTTACACTCAAGTGGTTATTAATTGTTTGTATAATAGTAATGTTACTAAGCACTTGATAGATTACTGGAATTATATCATTGAAAACATATTTATTTTTTTATTAGCCTCTTTTTACTGATATTTTAACCTGCAAGCCGTTTCTGAATATTTGAGGGGTTTTGTCCAACTTCCAGTATAGATTAGCCATACTGTGAAATTGGGGCCGAGATTTGATTCAGTTATCTTTGCATTACTAATCCACCAAAAGAACATTTTGCAGATTAGAGATATATCATATATATATATATATATATATATATATATATATATATATATATATATATATATATATATATATATATATATTAAGTGTACAAATAAGTTTCCACCGTTGTTGAGAGATGGCTCCACTGACAAGATTATTTTGAAATTGTCAGCTGTGCAACGGCACATGGCAAGTTTGGACATCTGGCAATAACATAACCTTAAATACTAGTGACTTTATGTTAGCAGTACATATTTTTTTTCATGTGAAAATGTCAAGTTTTATTCCGAAAAAGTTTCATTTGATTTATTTATTTACTTAAAGAAATCTGCAGCTGAGACCCATCAATTGCTTGTAAAAGCATACGGTAATGCTGCGTTAGGTGAGAGAAGTTGTCATGAGTGGTTTCAAAAGTTTAAAAACGGCGAGTTTGACGTGGAGGACAAAGAACGTATTAGCCGGCCAAAAGTGTATGAGGACACAGAATTAGAAGCATTATTGGTGAAAGATTCGAGCCAAACGCAAGAAGAACTTGCACTTACATTAGGAGTGAGTCAAGAAGCAATTTCACATCGTTTAAAATCGTTGGGAATGATAAAAAAAGAAGGAAATTGGGTCCCATATGAGCTGAAGCCAAGAGACATTGAACACCAATTGTGCACATCTAAAATGCTGCTTGGGGGACATAAAAGAAATTTTTTTTCGCACCGTATACTCACTGGTGATGAAAATGGGAAGTCCTAACCCACCCGCCGTATTCCGCATACATTGCGCCTAGTGATTACCACTTGTTCCGGATGATGGTACATGGTCTGTCTGAGCAGTGCTTCACATCATATGAAGATAAAAAAAATTGGATCGATTCATGGATAGCCTCAAAAGATGAAGAGTTTTTTTGATGTGGCATCTGAATGCTTCCAGAAATATGGCAAAAAGTAGTAGCTAGTGGTGGAAAATATTTTAAATAAAATGTAATGTACCGTTTTTTACAATGACATCGATTAAAAACATGGAAACTTATTTGTACCCCTGATATACATATATATATATATATATATATATATATATATATATATATATATATATATATATATATATATATATATATATATATAACTTAAGAGCTTCACCACGCAAAACATAAAAAAAAAAATGAAATAGGGAGAATAAGAACACACATGAAGGCTGGTTAAACACTGACTTTATTCAGATTCTAATCCTCTATATATACTATTTACAATGTTTATAATGCTAGTTTGGAATTAGTGGCTATACTAATGTAAGTCCCATCTTAGCTTATATATATATATATATATATATATATATATATATATATATATATATATATATATATCTTGTAGATTGTACAATATCAGCCCCCAAAAATAGTTAATATACTTAAATTCCTAACATTTATTGATTTTTTGTAATATGTATGTTTGTCGTAATGTTATCTTAAATATTATTGGCAAATAACTTGTAGACAAAAAATACCTTGTAAAATTCTGAAATTGTTAAGAGAAAATTTGTCTTTCATTTTAGTATAAAAAAAATGGAACACTATTCCCATCAATAAAGAAATCTGAAGGCTTAATCCTAATTTTGTTAAATAATGCTATACAAACTATATACAAACTAATCGTGATTGTTGGTTTAGTTTTGGTACATTTCAAAAAATTGAAAATTAAATATGATAAGAAAATGTTCAGAATTGATGGAAATGAGACAAAAATTGAATGTTCCTGATTAAATTATTTTACCAATCTAACAATCATAAATTGAAATATGTATAGTAGTGGAATAGATTTTTTAAATAAACAGATTGGATGCCATTAACTATAAATAGAAGAAAAAGCAAGCAGTGAAGATGATAGGACATGTTCCAATGAAATATAAACAAAATTAGTAGAAAGGATCAAAACCAGATACATTTTTTGTATGTAAGAAATTTTTTGTATTTAAGAATTATGCCTATATTCCCTTTTGGCTAACCCTATAAATAGTCATTTTTATCAAGAATTTTTATTATAATTTTTTTTAAAAATATCTTTTATAAATTTAAAGTAACTATATTTGTTGCCTACATCAGTAGCTTGAGGAGGCCAGTATTCTGCAATGGATTGTCGCTGCGATTGAGCAGAGCAGAGTTGAGTAGTAGTAGTGGTAGTAGTACATCAGTAACTAAGATTTGGCAAGCTTAAATATATATATTTTAATTTTTGTGGGTAAAGATAGATTAATTTATTTATATATGTATATATGTTAATGTTATTATATGTGTAAGGTTGATAAATCGATTTTAATATCTTATGCTGAAAAATTAATATTTAAAAAAAATATTTTGTCTGATTTCAGAATCCACAAGTGACATTGTTGAGGGAATTTATGACTCAAATCCAACAAAAGTCATTTATGGAGCATTCACAACCCCTGCTAATTCCATAGGGGGTTCTGCAATTTGCGCATTTTCACTTGATGATATAATGAGAACATTTGATGCCCCATTCAAGGAACAGTCAAACATGAATTCCAACTGGCTACCAGTTCCTCCAACAAAGGTTTGTAATTCATTGTAATTTTGCTATTCATAACTTTTCATTATTTCTTAACTTAATTTAAAGTAATATCTAATTTTTTTTTTCTTTGTAGGTGCCACAACCAAGACCAGGTGTTTGTGTAAATGACAGCCGTACATTGCCAGATGTTTCAGTAAATTTTGTTAAGGCCCATCCTTTAATGGATGAAGCAGTTCCGTCTTTTTCTCAGCCGTTACTCATTAGAGTTAGCTTAAGGTGAATTGACATTGTTCTATTTATATAAAAAGAAAAAACAAATTTTATATGATCAATTTGATGTATTGATTCTCGATCAGGTCTAAACAAAAAACTAAGTCATTAACTTATCATAATCAGAGTGAACCCTGCAATAATTTTAATTGTAAGGTTACTGATAATTTTCAAATTTTAATGTAAAGCTTTTAGTAGTTGCACTAAGATTTAAAAAAAGAAGATATAATGTGCTGTATGAAAGCCAGGGACATAAACTAATTAAATAAAAATAATGAAAGTACACTTATAAGTGTTTTTGAAATCATATATAATGAACTAATCAATCAATGTAATATTATCGTCAATTATATTTATTATTAAGACATTTTAGTGGGCATTGCTCATGTCTCACCTATCACTCCTTTACGCTGAGTTAAAGTGGCTCTTTCCCTCCACTCACAGACAATACTTCCTCCTTGGATCTTTCTTATACCGAATCATCAACTCCCAGCACCTTTCCTACATCTACAGCCTTCTTCAATTCAAATCCTCTGTCCACTCACAGGAAACAAGATCACGCCTTTCTGACCAAAGCGTTCGAACGTTCCTTCCTTCCCCGCTCCATTGTCTTCTGGAATTCCCTCCCTTCTAATATCCGCCACTCTTCGTCTCCCTCCTCATTCAAATTCCAGCTTTTTCACCATTTCCTCACTTCTCAAAAAACCGCTGTCTACTCATGCAGTTTTAATTCAAGATCAATATCTTGATTAGTAGAAAATGTTTGTTTCAATTATCAAATTTTCATTTGTGTGATTCATTTAATTATTTTTATCATTTTTATATCCTCCAATCATGAAATTCTGTTTAGCACATTTTAAGGTAGTAGTGAGTAATTGTTTTTGACATTGTTTTAACTCTGGATTGTTTCATTATTTTTATTCTCTTCGTTTTTTCTTTCTTTTTCCTTTTCATTTTTTTGTCAGTACAATTATATTTATTTCATTTTTTTACTAGAAGAATGTCCTTTTTTACTTATATGTTATAATTTAGATTATTGTAAATATTAAATGACTTTTATTAATGTAGTCTTTGACCAGACATTTTTTTCTGTTTTCTTTTTTACTTGTACATACTTGTTATTCTTAAGGGATCTGGTACCGGAATAAAGGTTATTTTTCTATTCTATAAATATATATACATACACATACAAATGTTATTTTTATGTGTATGCTTTGGTTGGAACAATTCCCTTCATCATAGCACGATCAAATTAATTTTTGGTAAGGTAATGTGGTGTAAGTGTGCACAAAACTTTAGTAAGTTCGACTTTACATGACTGTTAAATCTTTATTTTTCCTCTTTTTTAAAAAAAAAAATATTTTTATAGACAATTATGTTTAAATATTACATTTGAGCCAAAGTTTCAATCACTTCCATTTTGATGAGATTGATAATTCAATGTAGTTGTACTTAATACACAATTGCTCCTGCAAGGTGCAAGTGCATAAAAGGTATCTGAAAGACTCATTATTCTAGCAGTAGTGGTTGTGGGGCAAGTGCAAAATAGTTTATTTCCTGAGGAATATTATACTGATGTAAAAATTCCTAAAAGTTAAAACTTCAAAGTTTAAACTTCGTCTCAGATTCAGATTTTAAACTTTCAGTGACAGTCATGAAAGTGGAATGTGGAACATAATAGAAAAAAGTATTGAAAACAATTTTTTTTTTAATGCGTTAGTCCAGAGTTGCTCCTGCTAACCATGATAGTAGGGATAAGTTTACACCACATGCACATGTCCCACAAAAGAGATCTACACTTACTCCTATTATCGTGTTTTGCCGTGACAACTGCGGACTAGCTCTTTGAAACTTGAAAACTGTCAAGGAAAAATGTAATTCACAAAGTATTTTGAAGAACATATTCCACATACCACAAAAAAATAATGTCTAGGGGTGGATAAACCCCAATATAGCTGTATAGCCGAAGTTGAAAGATCTAACTTAAACATCAGGTTGGATTTGATATCTTTACAACTCATTATGCTTCACCTCAACGAACACTCGTGGCTAATTTGTGATACATCAGTGTTTTGACTTCATGCTCCCAAAAGGGCAGTTCTTACAAGTTCAGGGATTTGGATTTAATGAGACGATTACACACTTACCCCACATTACCTTATGCATAAAATACTCATAATATATTTTATATTATGATTTCAGGAATCGCTTTACTGCTATTGCTGTGGATCCACAGGTGAAAACGCTCAATGGCCAAGCAATGGATGTATTATTTATTGGTACAGGTAATAAAACATGAATGTTTTTTTATTTACATTAAATATTTTCATTAAAAACGTAATATATGTTCTCTAAACATGTATCAATGTTTTAATTATTAATTCGTCTTGAGATAGTGTGATATTTTATTATATTATTAATGAAATAAACATAAAATAATTTTTTTTAATAGAATTAATTTTAATCTGTTATAGATGATGGACGCATCATCAAAGCAGTAAATCGTGGCATGGGTAAGCCTGGTGCTGCACTTTTTACTGAAGAAATTCAAATAAGCAATTCAAATTCTCCAATAAAGTCACTAACTGTGGTTCGGCATGAAACTGATATACCTAAACTGTTGATCATAACCAATGAACTAATTCATACCATCCCCCTTTATCGTTGTTCTACAATTACAACATGCAGGTAAAAATGATAATTACATAATTTATTTAATAATAAATAATCTTTCTCTCTCTCTCTCTCTCTCTCTCTCTCTCTCTCTCTATATATATATATATATATATATATATATATATATATATATATATATATATATATATATATTCTTTTTTTTTTTTTTTTTGGTTGGCTATAGATCTTGTAGATCTTTGGCTGCCTGAACCAGCCTTCTCCTCCTCTGCCTATATTGGGCTACTGTTTTCCAGTTTGCTTCATGCAGCTCTGTCATATCTTTATTGATCCTATCCTATCCATCTGTTATTTGGCCTCCCACATGGTCTCTTGCCAACTATTGTGGCATTCATTGTTGTGAAGAGGCATCCTGATGGATTGCTTCGACCTACATACCCTGCCTGTATCAACCTCCTTGCCTTCATATCATCAAATATTGACTGGCCAGTTTCTGTAAGCAATTCTTTATTAATCTTTCTTCTCCATGAGTTTAGATTCTCATCCTATATTGCTCCGGTTATCGTATGGAGTCCTTTCCTTTCAAATCTCTCGATTCTGCTTTCTACGGTAACGGTTAGAGCCCAGGTCTCGTAGCTGTATATCAGAACTGGTTTTATCACGGCATTGTACACCCTTAATTTGATACCTTGGAAAGAGAGAAGAAAGCTCTGTTTGGCGCTTGTTTTATGCTGGTCTATCTATGCAAGCTGGTCATTTACTGAGGTTATTGTGGAGCCTAGGTATTTGAAGTGGCCTACTTTCGGGAATGATCTTCCATCCACGCAGGTACTATTGTTGGATTGGATTTTTTCGGCTAACTATCATATATTTTGTTTTATCTTCATTTATTTACTAACTGAAGTAAGTAAATTGCTCTGCTTCTCTTAACAGAGCCCTAGCGAGTCTCTCAATATCCTCTTCATTGCTTCCAGGGACAACTATATGATTTGCGTATGCTAGGATTTTATGTTTCATTCTGACGTGCACCCCTCCATTTTTGCGTGATATTGTTCTAATCACCTTCTCAAGGGCTAAGTTAAACAGCATCGGTGAGATTCTATCTCCCTGTCTCAGACCTGTTCTAGCTTCAAAGGTTTCAGACACACCTCCTTGTATCAGGACTCTGGTTGTTTATACACGTCTTCGTCAATCTCACCAATTTCTCTGGAATACCCAGCTCAGTCATGATCTTCCATAGACAGTTTCTGTCCACGGAATCTTAGACTGCTTTGAAATCGACAAATAAGGAGTGCACATCCTGTTCTACTTCCCATCGTTTTTTGAGTACCTGTTTTAGGATGAAGATCTGATCTAGGGTGCTCTTTCCTCTTCTGAATCCCGCTTGGTGGTCGCCTATTATATTTTCATAATAGAGATATATCTGGTTTATCAAGATATTGGTCATTATCTTATAGGCAACCAGAAATGCTATGCCTCTGTAATTACCACATTCATACATGGAACCCTTCTTTAGGATAGGGCATATTAAGCCTGTGTTCCAAGCCTCTCCTTTCCTCTTCCCATATTTTATGGGTTGGTTCTTTAAACATCTTTAAACAGCTCTAATGGTAGGCTGTCCAACCCTGGGGCATCTTCTTTTAAGCCTGTCAATAGCTATCCAGAATATCTGGTTTTTCAACCTCTTGTGGGTCGTGGTCTTCCCTATAGTCCATGTCTTCTTCGTTTGTGGGATTCCCTTGGTTCAGAAGCTGCTGGAAATGTTCTTTCCAGATGCTTAACACCTTTTCATTTGATGCCATCAGTTTATCATATTTTCCTCGCATTTGTGTTTTTCTCACTTTATATCATACCCTCTCTTTCCTGATGTCTCTGTAGAATTCGCATATATTTCCTTGGCAAGCCAGTTATCCTCAATAGTTTGTAAGTCTTTCTTTGAGGAATTCTCTTTTTGCTGTTCTTATTATCTTGTTTGTCTTTGACCTGGTGGCGGCGTATTTTTGCAATGTAACTTGATCAGCTTTGGCTAGGCAGAGAACATTCATTTTTCTTCTTTCCTCCTCTGCCTTTTCACATGCTTCTGTGAACCACATCTTGGCTTTTTGTTTCTTCTGAATACCTATTATTCCCTTAGCTGTTTCTTTTAGCCCAGTCTCTAATGCCTCCCAATGTTGATCAACCATGAGGCCCTCTGAGTACAAGGAATCGAATTTATTCTTCAGTTCGATTTGGAATTTAGCTTTTGCTTCAGGATTTTTCAGATTACTGACTTCATACCTCCTTCTTTTTTCCACTTGGTCCCCTACTTGTTTTCATTCACTTCAGCCTCTGACAGTTTTATCCTAATCAGAGTGTTGTCCAGACTGTAGAATCACAGTCTGCTCTACGATAGCTTCTTATGTCTTGGATGGAGCTCCGATGTCTCTTATCTATCAGCAAGTTGTCAATTTGGTTTTTAGCACCTTTACAACACCCAAGTATAGTTATGGATGACTCTGTGCAGAAACATCATAATCCTGACCACTAGATCCTGTTGCCAGACTAATATATCTCACTCCATTGTAAATGCTCGTTTCGTGCAGGCTTTGGACTCCGATAATGTGCCTAATTGGAGTTCTTGACATATCTTGGCATTGAAGTCACCTATGACAAATTGTTTGTCATATTTTTGAGCCTGGTCCATTACTTTTTCTAGCTGATTGTAGAAATCATACTTCACCTCATCATCTTTATCTTTGGTTGGTGCCTATACGTTAATAATTGTAGTGTTAAACCAGCGACCTCTAATTTGCAATACACTTATACCTTTCATTAATCGTGGTGAAGTTTATAACTGATTTCCTTGAAGCTGGACTAAGTATAAATCCAGTTCCAGCTGTTCCATTTTTGGCATATCTCCTGGTGTAGAACAGTGTGTGGCAATCAATAGTGGTTTCACCATCTTCAGGCCATCTTACCCCTTAAGCTGTTAATAGTATGTTGTACCTTTTTATTTTATTCACTACCCTTTCGGTGGCACCTGGTCTGTATAAGCTCCGAACATTCCATGATCCAATATGAAGTCCGATGTACAAAGCCGGGGTTAATACCATGCTAAGACTGTCAGATTTTCTGAGGCTAGTTATAGGTTTCGTAATAAGGTGTTTTTTGGTGGGATAGGATTATCAGACCTCCAGCCTAGGCTATGTCAGACACAGGGGTCACTCTGCGTGTCTCAGGGTGAGGACATTATTGTCCCCATGCGGGAACCGAACCTATGCTGTATTGGCCTGAGTGCTTGGGTAGTGTTGTCTTCCTTATTAATTAATTAATTATTGCCTTTTTATTATTAATTGATTAATTATTGTTTTTTTATGCAGAGATGATATATTCCTAGAACTGATAAAATATCAAGAAAATAAAATTATTAAATCACTAAAATCATTGTTCCCAAACGTATGGGATCATAACATCAATCCAAAAGACTAGAAGTATAATATCATAGTGACAATGTATAAAAAGACTCCACAAGTTGGTATGCCAACTATTGACCTATATGCTTGTCCCAAGTAGTCTACAAAATACACATCTTTCCTAAACAGATTAATGCTGTTTATTGGACTAGAACTGGAAGATTGTGCTGGGTTTTGGCCATAGAGTCAAACCCAGGATCACATTTTGGCTCTCAGAAGTCTTTTAGAAAAGGGATGGGAAAGAGATCAAACCACATTCTTTCTATTTATAGATCAATATAAACTTTTTTTGATCCTGTTTCCTAAAAAGGAAATATGGAGAGCATTTAAAACAAAGGTCATCCTGAAGATCTTGTGGCAGTAAGAAGCTCTTAAGTAATTTACTGGATAAGTGGCCAAGAGTACAAACCATTTTTTATAGAGCGAAGAATACAAGGGGATAGCCTGAGTTCATTGCTGTTTTTAATTTTCATGAATGAAATCCACAAAATATGCATGATAAGAATTGCTTGGATGCAGCCGGCATGTGGAACATGTGGAAATAGAGAAATTTTTTTTCAATGTGTGGAGGCTACTGCTTCACTTTTGTTAAAATCCCAAAACAAATTATTCCAAAAGTGTTATCTTGCCATTTTTATTGTATAATGTGAATAAATAAATAAATATATATAACAACCCATCAAAAAATAAAAAAAATATAATAATTTAATATTAGTTTAAACATTAATGCAATCAAGACAGGCAAACAAGATAATTGGTTTTAATTATTCACACATTGTTCTTAAGGTTGCCTGGAAAAAATATGTAAACCTGCTTACTAATCATGAAATTTTACTAAAATAAAAAAATGTTTTGAGTTATCATTATCTTATGATCTATTGCATTTGCATTAAATAGCATAGTATACAGTAACTATAACTATTGTGACACTCTCAGATTTAAATAAGATGACATGAAACTTAAATAAAATTGAAATTATTAATTATAAATTCAATTATATTATTTATATGAAATTTAGATAATATTATATGAAATAGTATAACTGTAAAACTGTAAACTATATATATATATATATATATATATATATATATATATATATATATATATATATATATATATATGTATATATAGGCATATATGTGTGTGTCATGAGATGAAAAAATAAAAAGTGCCTAATTTTGGTTGGTTATTTAGTATAATTTCCCAAAAATTATAAGAAAGAAGATAAAGCTGCTCTAATGTTTTTTCTCTTTTCCTTTAGTATTTGTTGAACTATTTATGAGTGATCTACTATCTATATTTGGTTAGTTTGTGCTGTCTTGTTGAAGTTAGCTGAATTTATGATTTTTTTTTTACAGAGAATGTGTTGGAATTCAAGACCCATACTGTGCATGGGACCCTCAGACTGAATCTTGTATTGCACATAACCAGTTCAATGGTAATACAAAACAATTTCTGCAGAACATTATTAGAGGATCTCATCCATCATGTCAACCTCCAGGTAGTTGAATAAATTATTTTTAAATCTTTCTTGCATCTCCAAATAAATTGTTTAGAAAATGCATTTACAATGAATTGGGTATCAACAATATCATATTCTATGTACATATTTAATTCTTTTTCAGGTCAACTAAAGTCAGCTGTAGCAGTTCATCCTCTGGAAGGAGAAGAAGAAATGAATGGTAATACACTAAAATTTATAAATTTACTTTAGATTTAAAAAAAAAAATTTAAATATTCATTGAATATAAAAGTTCAAATATTTTGGAAGCCAATGGCCAAGTATCTAAACCATTCATGCTTCCCAAAATAAGTTGGCTCTGCATTCTTCCATTAAAGAAGTATCCCTGTTCTCTCTTAAGTACTGTAACGACATTATGTTTGTGCCATGTAAGTTATAAAAGAGGTGTTCATAAGTCCATTTAGTCTGTTATCATACCTGCAAGTATTGTAGCTAGTCGCATTAATTCTGTATCAATAGAGTTTTTTGAATGATCTTTTAAAACAAAGTTTCTCAACCTTTTTATACCCGTAAAACACCAAAAAATATTTTGCAAACTATCAGCATTGGAATTAAAGAATAAATATTTATCCAATTGATTATTTCATTCAAAACTAATAATTTCATATATGTTCTTAACAATTAAAATACAGTATACAAAATTTCATCATCATACTAATCGATCTTCTTTACCGCTTTATGCAGTGTGAGGAGGAAGTCTATACAGCCTTTTCCACTCTTGTCGGTCATAGCAATATTTAAATGTATTAAATAGGGACCGCCCAAAAATCCTTGCGGACCACCAGTTGAGAAACTAAATAATAATAAATAATAATAATAATAATAAAAAACATTATTTAATATCTCCCAATGAAATCATATAACCCTTCAAGCTAGTTTTCCATTATTGCTATTATTCTTTGTGAATTATTTATTTATATTTATTATTTATAAAATAAGAGTACTTTGAAGAATATCAGGGTGGTCAATAAGTCGTATTTACTAAATAATTAAGAAATTAATTTTTAAAATGTAAAAATTGTATTTAAAAAATATTCCTTCAAATTGTATTAGTCCAAGAAATGAAGCAACAAAAAAAGCAAAGAAAAGCAAAAGGCCAGGTAGTTTTGGTGTTAAAAATTGGTGTTGTGCCTCCTATATCTCATCAAATGCATCAAACAAGACCTAACCTTGTCTAAAAACATTCTTAGAGTTCTAAGAAAAATTCAAATTTGCTAGTAATCACAGTTTGTTGATATATTACAATTGTCATTTATTGATTTCAATTATACAAATGCACTTTGCCATACCCCTATGCTGGAATTCTTTTACTTAATTATGTCTTTATTTACAGATGTAATGGATAAAGATGGTAGCCTTTGTCCTAAATGTACAATATGTAATACAAACCTCTGCTCAGTCAGTAAGTATTTTATTAATTCAACCCTAATTGTAAGCTAATAATTCCTAATTTGTGAATATATTTTAAAATCTGCTTTCATCTTTGTAGATGAAGTTGGTGGAGGAACACAAGAAAAGATTGTAATTTATACAGCTGACACGTTAGGTCTTGTCGTTACCACTGCTGTATTAGCCACTTTAGTTGTTGGATTTGTTGCTGGTTACTTATGCTCTAGACATTTCAGACCAGATAATGCATATACAAATATGCCTTTACATCATCAACATAACAGGTATAAAATATTTAGAACACTTTACTTTATTGATGTAAGTTTTTAATTTCATACACATGATTGTATTCAATTATTTACATGCATGTTAAATATATATAATAATATAGCTATTTCAGTTTCTATAACCGTTACTTTCAGTTAAGTGATTGTACAAACAATCTCATCCAACCAGTAAACTAAAAGTATTTATTTTTAAATGATATTGGTATAATCGTATTGGGTATAAATATAGTTTTAAAGAAACATTTAAATAAATTTTGGTTGGTGAATTTTTCCAAAATACTTCAAAAATCTATTGACTATTTAATACATTTATTTTTATCAGCTGCATGTATAGCCATAATGATAAAATCTCCAATGCATATAAGCCTCTCCTAAATTAACAGAGCTGGATGCCCACCTGGGAAAGAATGGTTAAATAAGGAAATTTTAATGAAAATAAGATAAATAAAAGTATGTCATATTGCCCAATTAGGTTTATTTGTAAATAGGTTAATTACTATAAAATCGACAAATTTCATTCCATAATTATCATTTTAGGATGAAAAATAGTAATATATGGTATATATTATATATACATATATATAATATATATATATATATATATATATATATATATATATATGATGAGATATCATTAAGCCAAAACAAAATTGCCATTGAATTTGTTGTATAAAATGAACATTATAAGCCTATTCAACTTCATCAAGCATTTTTTCTTTTTCAGCCCATTAAATGGAGAAGGTGCATCATATCTCTCACCATGTGCTAACAATAAATCTATTAATCTGCTTGTTAATGTTCCACCAAAAAATGCCAATGACAAGAATGCAAATACATCTTCAGAAAACAATAAAACTTTACAAAAAGTAAAGAAAACTTACATTTAGGAGTAATTAATTAAGTTGTATTCCAACTATAAATCAAACCTTTTTTAATTTATTGGATTCTTTCAATCATAAGAATTTTTATAATTAAATTAGCTATTAACAAGGTTACAATTTTATTGAATCTGACCTCATAAAAATTTCTTTTTTCAGTCATAAGATGGTTCACCTAGCAGTTAGAAATAATTAACTACTAGTAACCTTAATTTGATTTATTAAAGTTTAAAGGTGGATTGTTTTGTTACTACTGTCACTGTAATATTGATGAATAATGAAATAAATACACAATATTGGTTCTTATGTACAAATGTTTGTAATCATATGGTTTGTGCATTAGAATATCTGGTCCGATTTATTCTATATAATTACGCATTATTACTTAAAATATAATCTGTAAATTCTTTCAAATAAATCATTTTCTACTAAACAACTCAATAGCACAGTAAATGTTTTAAATAACAAAAATATATTTTGTAGTTTCTTCATGTAATGAAGAGAAATGAATTTTGCTAAATGGCAAAAATTATTTTATCTCTTCTAATCAAAAATATTACCTTTGAGATTTTACTATTTACATGAATTTATCATTGAAGACATTGAAAATAATGTTTTCTATTCAATAATCACAGTGATATGTGATCTCATTTATAGCTCTTATATATCTTAATGAACTGATTAATTTATTGTTAGTTTTATTTGAAAACATATTAAAGTTACTGTTTTTATAATAGATTTGCCAAGGAAGGAGTCTATTGAAAAATAATCGATTATTTGAGATTTAATCTGTTTTCTAATATTTAAATAGCTGTGGCAGAATTATTGATTATAATCAATCTTATGTAAAATATTTTAAAGAGTTAAAATAAAATACAGTCATTTCCTCTAGAATGAGGATTTTGAGGATAAAAAGGAATAGTTTAACTTTTACAATTGCTGTCTATATTATGAATAAGTCCTCTTACATATAAATATATTTAATTAAATCAATTACCACAGAAATAAATTATGGGTAATATTTAATTTTCTTTTTTATAATGAAAGAGGCCTTATTTATATTGTTAACTTTAGAAAAGAATTTATATAATTATGTGTAAAATGTAAATAATGCAAAATGTATTTAAAAAAAAAACAGAAAAAAAACAATGTTTATATTTTGTCAAATGGTGTAAAAATTGTTATTGTTGTAGAGCTTTTTAAATTTTATATATAATGATGCAGTGAATTTATATAAAATGGATAAAAGTTATTTATTTATATATTATTTCTTCCATGTAATGGAAAGTTGATCTGAAGTTATTAGATATTGGTAGCTTCAAATATTTCATGTGATGGGAAAATTGATCAAATGCAATTTTATAATGTTCTTTTCTAATTAATATGATGAACAGTATATTTACCATTGTATTTACAATCAACAATTTCCTATGAGAGTTATAGTGTAATGTAAGTTGTGTATCATTAAAATAAGTTCTTTGCTATAAATGAAGTTTTGTACATATAATAAAAATTAAGACTTGTAAATAAATAGTTTATTGCTAGATATTTCTCTTGGATTGTAAATACATATATTTGATGATGTTCTGAATGTTTTTGTGTTTTTTTAGTTTAAATTTTTAATTTTCACATTCCTTTTTTTTTTTTTTGCATCATTATTCAATGAAATCATTATTTAATTCATCTCTTATTTAAAATATTTCTGTCATATATATCTGTGATTTATGAATAATGTGCATTTTCAATAAAATTTAAATATGCACTCACACATGTATATATGTGCATGTGATTCTATGTAAATGCATATGTATATAAAGATTTAAACCACTCATATATAGAAACTTTGATAATATTTATAAGTATTAATATTGCATGTCGTTTTATAAATGACATGTATTGTGAATGTTGGAAAGTATTGATATTTTTGAAGAATATTGTTATAATATATTTATAAATAAAATATGTTAATTTGTAAATAAGAATATTGAAATAAGAAGGTTATAAATATAAAAATTTGCTGATCTTAATACAATTACTTGACAAATTGTAAATTCCATTTATCTTAAACAGTATTATATTTTTTTCTCATCTAGTTGTATTTTTTAATGGCTTTGCATTTCTTGGAATTGTCCATGATAAAACTTTTTTGATACGATTAATTTATTGTTTGTTAATAACTGAAGTTTGTTCTATTAATTTAATTGCTGGAGCAGCTGTATTAGGATCAACAATGTACTGTATTTAAATATAACTGAATATGTAAATATATAATTTTATGTGCGTATTATATATAAGATATATAATTTTATATATATATATATATATATATATATATATATATATATATATATATATATATATATAGATATATGCGTATTATATATAAGATATATAATTTTATATATATATATATATATATATATATATATATATATATATATATATATATATATATATATATATATTGATATATATAGGTATATATATTTTGTTGCAAATTGTTTATATAAATTTATACCATATTGCACTTGTAAAGGTAATTGAATAAGATTTGTTTTTCTTTCTTTTCTTTTTTTTTTTATCAATAAATGAAGTGAAAATCTAAATCTATGTCTTTACATCTGAATGCCATCCACCCATATACCTTTCATCTATCACTTTTACTACTAGTTTATAAAATCAATTTGTTTACAATCTGATTATTACCTTAATAACTGAAAATTGACGTATGCAATTTTTTCAATGTTCTGATTTATAGTACATACAAACAGTAGATATAAACAGCTCTTATTCACAAATTAGATTCTGTTATGTATTTTATTATTTCAGACTGATTCACTGTATTTTGATTTACTGAGTCAGTAAAGAAGTTAGGTATCATTCTGGTTTTTATATATGCTTTCTGGTTTATCATAGTTTTGTATTGGAACGTTTGGGATATATTTGTGCAAGGTTCCTTATTTCGTAGAGTATTGCCTATCAGTCAATCCATTTTAAATCAGTCAATACATTTTCTAAAAACTGAAATAGAAAGTCAGTTGAACTCAGTTGGTAAAAGAGGTTCATGAGCATTGATTTGGGTTGTCATGGTATTGCAAATGTAGTATCCCATTGCTGAGGTGAGAGTGATAACAGGTATCAGAAGGCCTCGAACAATGCATGTTCAAGAATAGGGCTGGACAAGATGAGGAGTAAGGGTATGAACCATAAGACATCGCAAGATAGTTATCACAAATGGAGGGTAATGGAGTCACTTGGTGGATGAAAGAAATACCAGTAAAGGGATGAACCTTTAGACCTGATATATATATATATATATATATATATATATATATATATATATATATATATATATATATATATATATATATATATATATATATATATATACGTAGGAATTCAAGCGAGATGTGCACCCGCATCTTGCATGGAGAGAACAGGAAATCTCGAAGCCAGGGATGAGCAAGGTTACTCAGGGTTAGGATATAGGTTAGAGGAAGAGCTGATAAGTGAGAAACCATGTGAATCAAACATAGTAGGCTGAGATGTGCTTATGTACTAGTATGGCCAGCTCAGAGACAGAGGAGAAACTTGATTTTGAATACTGAACAGAGAAGTATTATAGCCATTCTGTAAAAGATGAACAGTAAGAGGTGTTCTATTAGTTATAATTTTTTTTTTTTTTGGCTTAGATCAGTGCATCTCTATATCTTAGTTTATTGGACATAGTCATAATATATGTGCATATTTACAGTGAAATGTACAAATTTGGAAAAATATAAGAAAATAAAAATGTAGTTTAATGAAAAATAGTTTTCTTGAATATCTTGAAAAACGGTGTGGTTTTCTCTTGCGTTATCTGGTGGTCGCTTGTGGACTTTACCCAGAGAAGCATCGTCTGTAGTCCGATAGATTTCGCGGTAGTAGTAGCTGTAATCGCCTCAGGCTAATTTATATATCTGCTCGTTCATAAATTGTATATGACTTGAAATCATTAATATAAAGGTGTTTGCATCAAATTAATTATAAATATATATATTAAGAATATCTTAATTTTAAAAATGAGCTTTTCTCAAAAGAAGAACTAAGCTTAAACAATTAAGACCAATGTTCTGACGAATTGCTTTTCCGTTTATTGAGTAATCTTTATACTGCGTTTATAACATAACATGATTGATAGCGATAATTGGCCTGAGCCTTCATTGTTATTTATTTACATTTAGTGAATAACATTTACAAGATTGTTATATACATATTGTTTCTCACATGAAGCATCAAGAACGAAACGTCCGATTTGCAATCTGTAAAAGGATTTGTTGTTAAGACCCTCATTAAATTCACACTAATTGGTTCATAAATTTATAAATTAATTATTTGTGGAATTTAAAAAATATCTTGCAAATTAATTATTTAAAAAAAACTCGCTTATAGTCACTTAATCACAAGTATATCAAACACGACTACGTAAAAAGATGAATGTTTGGCTGAATAGGCTGATCGTAAGTGAAAAATACTATATTATAAACAACCGGGGAGACTAGTTAAGAGCTTCTGTTGTATCGTAGGGAGACCAAACCCTCGCCATACCGACTACAGGTAGTTAGTCCATCAGCTAGCATCTGATTTTAAATTAAAATGACACTTCAGCGTTCAAGTCAAGCGTGGAATCATTTTCTTAAGTTTTTTGAGTAGGTTACATATATATTGATCCGGAATAGAAATTGGCAGCTTTGTTATGGTGTTAGTAAAAATAAACTGTGAAAAAAGGATTTTTTTTAGTTTTTCCATTTTAGTGGTTAGCGGTTAGCGGTGGAGGGGATGGAGGAAATGGTGTGCCAGCTCCCCCATTTTCCCTCTACTAAGGTCCAGTTACATTTTAAGCTAAAACTTACGACGTCTCTACAGAGGATCAAACCCTGCGATATTCTCTGCATTTCAAGAAATAACTGCTAATCACTCACTTACTACTACGCTAAAAAAATGTTTATACTTTATATCGAATCACGCTTCAATCCTCGAATTTCTCGTGTATCTCTAATTCAATTTTTGGTTTATTATATAATTATTAGGGTTAACATTTTTATGTTTTACTTATTTTTACCAAAGCAAAATTTTTACGATTCTTCTCGACCGAAATCCGTTTCAGGCAATTTGATCTAAAATAGAGCACTTTTAAGAGCAATGGTTTCGGATATTGTTATTTGTTATTGTAGTTACTTGACTACTTGTGTTCCATTGTCAGCTTCGGTTCAAATTTATTCTTAATTTTTATTTTTTGGAAAGTTAGGATATCCCAATGTTGACCAGTTGGTGTCTACTGTAAAAAAGATATTTTTGAAGGTTCCTAGTCGCGTAAATGTTTTTAAAGAAATATATCCTGACTTAAATTTACCTCCGGAACCAGTCATACTAAGATGGGAGAGAGATACCTGGATCGAGGCGGCGGAATATCATTGCACTAACTTTGAAAAGATAAAGGACATCATATAAAGGTTCAGTCCCAATTCTGCTGCTATTGAAAAAGCCTACCAGACTGTTTAATTCGCTATCTCTAAAGAAAGATTTGGCATATATAAGCGCAAATTTGTCTTTCTTATCCAAGACAATTAGAGACTAAAAATATTGCTCTGGCTGAAAGTTTGAAGGTGATAAATGAAGCCATCGAGAGACATCGTGATCTATCCAAAAATGAAGGGTGGACCAATAAGACAGAAGACTAAAGAAGCCATTAAAAAAAAAAACCCGGCCTAGATATAATGCAGAATATAACTATTGTTCTCCAGGGAAAATACAAACAGGGGGTAAAGAGAGCCCACCGAATTTGATGCTATGGAAATTTCCTCATTTAAGTTTGCCCCCATCACCTCTATCAATGTAGAATGTTCATTCAACCGATACAAAGCAATTCTAAGGGCATATTTTCACTGTCTTTTGTATTTCATTCTTAAATATGCTAAAACCGCTTCACCTTTTAACCACAGTTCAAGCGGTATAAGTGAACAGAGCACTCAATGGCTTAGTAGGCGTGGTGAGGAACGCTCCGGATATGCTCTTTATTTGCACTTGAAAGAGCGTCCACCGACGATAAGTCCAATTCAGGATTGTCCACACACTTATTGGATTCTATGTCTTATGGTAGCTACACATATTCATTGCATGACCCTTGGGTTGATACCCCAGGTAAAGCCAAAAGCTCGTCAATTTGGCGGAAGACCGCAATAGTCTTCCGGTTTGATGTATTGTTGATTAGTACTTATCTGCTAATATTCTGTATAGGAGGTGAAGGAAGAGAAAATGAAGATGAACCAGGATAAAAATAGGATATACAGAATTTTATCGGCGAAGAGATTGCAAACAATGAGATAGCTGAAGGCAAGGAAATATACAAGCTTGAATAAACGAAAGTTGGCACTGATGGCACAAAATGAATGAACATTGATATAAAAGAATAAAGAGATAATAAATGATAAAAGAACAAGCCAGTTCGTGTTGACAAGCCAGAAGATGAAGAGGAAGTGAGGTGATGCGTTTGATTCATAGAGTGAGGGGCATAAAATCGATCCATCGAATGATTCCTGACTGGCCATTCTCAAAAATACAGATTTCCGTACATGACCAAATGAACACCATTATTTTCTTATCGTCGCCCGCTTAAACTTGTTCAACATATACGTCTGTAAAGATAATAATGAAATGACTTATGAGAACCTCAAGAATGATTGTACACGGAGCAACAAAAGAGTAAATAATATAAAATATGGCATAAAGAAGTAAATTAAAATATAGTAGTTAATAAAAAAAGAAAGAGATCCACCCACCAAGAACCTTTCCAGGTAGAACGGTCAGGAGAAGAAGGATCAATTAGCTGAACACGGCAGGAGAAAGATCCAAACCGCTGGGCGATAAAACATCCTGAGAGGTTTGCACATAAGTACTACGAACAATGCTATAGGGCGAAGCACAGACCCTGCTGATACAACCCAATGGCCATAATAAAAAAGGAGAGTAGTAGTCCTGAACTACTACATGGCCTTGTAAATTAGAAGCGGGTTCATGCGATTTTAAGTGACTATTGAGCGAATGTAGATATTCACTATTCCAACGCTTCCAAAAACATTCAATACGAGCCTGAACCCAGGCATACTTGGTCAGTAACTTAGAAGTATCAGCAACACCTTCCTGAGGAGGTAACGACGTACAAAGGCGAATTAAGCCAGCCCGGGGCTGTAGCAAATGTTACCAGTAGGGAGGGCCTGGATTTTGTATGATAATGTTTACTTGTAGAAAATGTTGCTACATTGGAAATATGTGCTGTGCTTTCTGCCTGTCTTTGGCTTGAAGTTGATATGGTTGAATTGGGAGGACTCGCTGTACATTAGAATTCAGTTCGACTTGTGGCAAATGTGGCTAAATTGTAGTTTTGCACATCTTAATTATAATATTGGTGATGATTCTTCTATAGCACTGTATTTTCTGCTTCAATTTCATCTGATTCAGCACCATCATGCACAATCTTAAAAAAATTCAGAGAGCTGTGGGTCTATTCTTGATATAACATATAATAACATCTTGGCTCATTTTTTCCGTTTCTTCTTTTGCTTTGCGTTTTGCACTTCCAGAAATGTAATGTCGACTCGTACCTCTGCCTCTATGGCTCCTATTGACTATATTTGTTTAAGTAGAAGGAAAATTAATTGATAAATAAAATATGATTCTCCTACATACAGCCAGGGATGTCTCCTTCAAGTCTTCTGCTATAGACTGTCTTCAACTTCCAGCAACTTTATTAAGCTAATTCAGGCCTTACGTGAAGATTTGGTCTATTTCTTTACAGTTCTTTTAACCCTACCGCCTGGAGTTTCCATTGGTCATTCCCACCTAGGTTCCACATGGGTTACTCCCAAGGTCTTTGCAGGTTTTCTATTAGCTCTGATTTCTCCAAGTCGGGAAAATTCCATGTTACTAGTTGACAATATTTATTTATATAATCAATTGAATTAACTATTAAATTATTACTTTCAATCAAAATATATTCTCTTTTTATATCTTCAATACACAGCAATATTAATACTTTACCAAAACACTAGCAACTGTTGTATGCGAATCTTAACAACAATACTTTTTTTTCTCTTCAAACACAAAATCCCTATTTCTTAACCCAAAAGGAATTTCAGTAACTCTTTGAGTAAAATGTTTTACCACAATTTTCGCAGTTTGAAGTAGGTTCACAAATCTCAAATTTTCCAACTTTTTCAAAATATTGGACGTCTATTATGGTCATTATGGTGACGTCCCGGTATGTACTATATATATATATATATATATATATATATATATATATATATATATATATATATAGATATATATACATAAGTTAGTGATATATAAGATGCAAATAATAATAAGAACTGAGTAACTCTTAAGGATAAGTTAACTATTGTATATCAACAACTCTGTATCTATATATACCAGGTAGAAAAGATAATAAAGTTAGTTCGTTCCCAGAAGTTGTGTCGTTAACTAGCCCCAAACCCCTTTTTTTAAAAGTAGACGGTCAGTCTAATTTTAACTGGTGCTGAAAGCCGGGAGATTTCTGAGATACAGTCACGTGACTTAAGCAGTTAGCGGTCTCAGAACTCTAAGATTGCGAAGTACTAATTTCACGCTAATTATCAGTGATTATAAATTCAGTGAACAATTACTGAGGAATTAGAATAGCTGGCAAAGCTAGAGTATCAGCTGGCTCAAGCAGCGGTAGAGCGGTCAAAGTTAGAGTCGCAGCTGACTAGAGTAAGCATAGAAACATTCTTTTATATAGTTATAGTTTAAGACAAGCAGATGTTTTAATTTAGTTTATGAGTTCCTCCATGTGAAGGAACTGGAGGGAGGGAGTTAGCGATATATAAGATGCAAATAACAACAAGAACTGAGTAACTCTTAAGGATAAGTTAACTATTGTATATCAACAACTCTGTATCTATATATACCAGGTAGAAAAGATAATAAAGTTAGTTCGTTCCCAGAAGTTGTGTCGTTAACTAGCCCCAAAACCCCTTTTTTTTAAAGTAGACGGTCAGTCTAATTTTAACTGGTGCTGAAAGCCGGGAGATTTCTGAGATACAGTCACGTGACTTAAGCAGTTAGCGGTCTCAGAACTCTAAGATTGCGAAGTACTAATTTCACGCTAATTATCAGTGATTATAAATTCAGTGAACAATTACTGAGGAATTAGAATAGCTGGCAAAGCTAGAGTATCAGCTGGCTCAAGCAGCGGTAGAGCGGTCAAAGTTAGAGTCGCAGCTGACTAGAGTAAGCATAGAAACATTCTTTTATATAGTTATAGTTTAAGACAAGCAGATGTTTTAATTTAGTTTATGAGTTCCTCCATGTGAAGGAACTGGAGGGAGGGAGTTAGCGATATATAAGATGCAAATAACAACAAGAACTGAGTAACTCTTAAGGATAAGTTAACTATTGTATATCAACAACTCTGTATCTATATATACCAGGTAGAAAAGATAATAAAGTTAGTTCGTTCCAGAAGTTGTGTCGTTAACTAGCCCCAAAACCCCTTTTTTTAAAAGTAGACGGTCAGTCTAATTTTAACTGGTGCTGAAAGCCGGGAGATTTCTGAGATACAGTCACGTGACTTAAGCAGTTAGCGGTCTCAGAACTCTAAGATTGCGAAGTACTAATTTCACGCTAATTATCAGTGATTATAAATTCAGTGAACAATTACTGAGGAATCAGAATAGCTGGCAAAGCTAGAGTATCAGCTGGCTCAAGCAGCGGTAGAGCGGTCAAAGTTAGAGTCGCAGCTGACTAGAGTAAGCATAAAAACATTCTTTTATATAGCTATAGTTTAAGACAAGCAGATGTTTTTAATTTAGTTTATGAGTTCCTCCATGTGAAGGAACTGGAGGGAGGGAGTTAGCGATATATAAGATGCAAATAACAACAAGAACTGTGTAACTCTTAAGGATAAGTTAACTATTGTATATCAATAATTCTGTATCTATATATACCAGGTAGAAAAGATAATAAAGTTAGTTCGTTCCCAGAAGTTGTGTCGTTAACTTGTCCCAAAACCTCTTTTTTTAAAAGTAGACAGTCAGTCTAATTGTAACTTATATATATATATATATATATATATATATATATATATATATATATATATATATATATATACCATATATACAATATATCAATGAGCGAGCATTAACTAATCCTTATCGGGCTTACCCGGAATTGCAAAAAGGTCCACAAAATTTTCATAGCCCTTTAAATTTTTTTAAAACTCAGCGTCGGGTGTCGCTAATGGATACAGCACTCAAGTTGGTAATATTTCATTTGAAATAGATTACATTAAGTATTTTTCTCAGCTAAAAAAGAAAAGCAAAAATATAATTATTGTATTAAGAAAGTAGAAGTTAAGCTAGTTACACACTCAAAAGATTTTGGGAATTAGAGAAACCTCCTCAGATTCAATTCGTTCCTAGTGCTGAAGAAACAGTATGCACTGAATTTTATGAGTCTACTACTCAACGTAAGCCAGTTTGACGTTACATGGTGCGCCTCCCTTTCAAGGAAGATCCATTCTACCCTAGGTTATTCCTATTTTAACGCTGACTCGCGTCTCCAATTCCTTGGAAAGGAAATTTAAATCTAACCCAGGTTTTAAAACTAAATATATTGAGTTTATGAGAGACTATGTTGCCCAAGGTCACATTATCCCTGCGGATGAGGCTACACCGCATATCAGTTCTCGTCATTATATTCCCCCATCTTGGGATATTCAAGCATCATGTTGATATTCAAAAAATTCGCGTTGTCTTTGATACTAGTCGTCGCATTTCTTGAGGACAATCTCTAAATGACTTATCTAAACTTCAAACCCTAATTCAGATGTTATCACCATCTTCGGAAAATTCAAATTTGTTTTTACATGTGGCATCTGTCAAATGTTACGCCAAATTCTTTTAAATACAAAGGACTGGTTTTTTAAATGTATTCTCTGGTGAGAAAACTCCTCACTTCCTATTAGCACCTATTTTTAACTACCATCACGAACGTGCTAACTTCGTTTCCACATTTGGCCATTAAAACTCTGCTCCAACTTGTAACGGACGAAGGTTCGTCCCACCCCTGCTTCACATCACATATTTGTGGATGAAATTTTATCTGGAGCTGAAACTATTTCAGAAGCTAACGCACTGTGCGATGATATTATCAGCCTCTGAGCAAAAGGGGGTTTTACTTTGAAGAAATGGGCTGCCAATCATCCATCTTTGTTGGAGGGCCTTTCAGCAAAAGCTTGCCAGGTTTCTCCCAGTGAACATTCTGATATTTACTATCATGATTTACTTGGTGTCAAATGGAATATATAATTTTCTTAGAAGAAAATATAAAAAGAAAATATAATTTTCTTACTGGCCTCATAATCCCAGACGTTGACTCTAAAATTACCAAGCGTTTAGTGTTGTCTTTTACAGCACAGCTGTAAAATCCCTGCGGTTGGATCTCACCTATCACTATGACCGCAAAGACCTTTCTCCAATAGTTATAGCTGCATCCACTAGACTGAGGTAAGCCTTTGTCTGACCATCTCGTCACTCAGTGGCATTCGCTTGTACAAGCTTTGCCTTTAGTCTCAGATATTACAATTCTCAGGTTTCTTATATGCTCAATCAGAGCTCAGATGCCGAGTAAGACGGACGGGTTTACACTCAGCTCCAGCTCTTATCTGCAATCTACTTTATCTAGTCTTGATTAAAGTGTGACATAGAAAATACTTGTGTTTATTGTTTTCTATATTAGAAATGGCGGTTGGTGGAAAATGAAACATTACTATTGATTCAGACATTACTATTAAGTACAGTGATTAGTTGTGAAGACTGCAACAAAATTTATCATGCAAGTAATGCAAAACTATCAAGGAAGACGTTGATTTTTTACAATCGCAAAATCAGATTTGGCGTTGTGAAATTTGCTCACAGGAAAAAAGGAGTAATCAAGAAGTCGGAAGGTAAATCATCATTGTCAGATACTGAAACCATGTTTCAGAGTTTGTTAAAAATCAAGAACAATTCACTAAAGATGTCAATAAAACACTGGGTGTTTTATATAATGAGATTGATGAAATAAAAAAATCCGTTAGTGAGCAAAACAAAAATTTTGACCAACTTAGCACTTGTATCATGGCAGATAATAATAAAATCAAAAAGATTTAATATCATTAGAAAATAGCATTGTTGATCTGAAACCAAACACACAAATCAACGATGTGAAAAAATATTTCATAATATAGTTGGGAAAATTAATATATTTAATAGTGTTACGAAATCCGGTCAAAAATTGTTTGGAAGTTTGAGAGTATCTGCTCACTTTTCTAAATGAATAAAACTGAAATATCCTTTTAGAAGTGAACACGCCGTGTCGAGGCCTTCTCAGATCCACTTACTCCTCGATCTATAAGTCCAATCTATTGAAACAAGTAATTATAATCTTGCCCATAACCCGTCTTCAACCGACTCCTATGAGTTGTCGAAAAGTGTCTTTTCAAGTTTCGATGAATCAGATTATCAGCGAGTAAAGTCTTTGATGTAATGTTACGCAAGCTGTGGCTATGTGGCTTAACTGAAGGAGTTCACTGTTACAGAACAGATTTATCTGAAGTAGTTGGACTTGTCGCTGATACGTTTGTGGAAATTCAAAAGACCTCTGTTAACGCTATCACGATTAGTCACTCAGGGTCTTTAACGTTGAAGGATTTGACGTTGACAGAGAAACAAATAACAATAAATAACTACGAACAGTATCTTTCCTGATCTTCATCTTTTGATTCTTAGAATGCCATATAAATAGCGCAAGCCGAAATCCAAATCTATGTCGTTTGACTGTAAATTCTCAATTTTTAGGAATTGTTTCTATGACAAAAACACACGTATAATTCCATACATTCCAAAACTTCTTGATTATTATAATTCACAAGTGAGTGGCAGGTATCTTCCGTGAGTCAAATACAAGTGAAGACCTAAGCGAAATAAGTATGTCATCTCGCACCTTGTTAAAATGCATACATACATTTCTAAGTTATAATTTGTAATAGTTCATTTCTGTCTCACATCACGATTTTAAGAATATGTTGCGGTTACTGACATTTCAGAAAGTTGCTAGTCTTACTAGTTTACTATAAATATAAATTTTAATTGCTTTAGTGACATGAGCCTAAATTGTTTTTTATTCTTACAATTTAAATATCTATCAAAACTGTAAAAACATTTAGAACTTTAAATGTATTAAACTGTCAAATTTTTTTTAAATCTAAGATAGATATCTGATTTTCTAGAACGATGAAATAATCGGTTTTTTGTGTTTTTCAAAAATATTTTTACTAATTTTTTACATTGAAAATCTTGTCACACAAAAGTATGAAACATGGAATTGATTTTATACAATGGATAGTATTGTATTAATGCTTGACCCTGTAAGTTACATTAAACGCAAATTTTAACATAAGTACCATATTTAATGCTTTCTCTATGTAATTGTTTCAACCGTTTCTCTTTGTATATCTAAACGGGAGAAAATAAGGTGAAGGTTGTCCTTCAAGTTTGCAATTCATTTACTTGTTTGATAATAGCAAAATTTTACGTTCATTAGCACATGTTATCTGTTGCTGTAAAATTGTAGTTTTTCATTATTTATTTTAATATTCCATTAGAAGTTAATTTTAGTTTGGATTATTTATTATTTTTTTAATATGTCAACTACTGAAAAAACTGGAGCAACCCAGGCCCCCAAAGGGTTTGAGGCGTTAAAAAATCATATTAAAACCCATAAAATTGACGTTGGGTTATGGTGCACTAGAGTTCTTACAATATTCTGCACCTTTGCTTATTTTGTTCCATTATTTGGGTAAGTTATTTTTGATTAATTCCTATACGTTTGTCTATTGTTTTTGGTTTTTCCTGTCGAGTTTTGGCTATAGCATCGTTATTTTGATACCATTTTTATGATAAATTAGTATTTGTTTCATTTAGCAGTGCTAAGATTGTGCTAATATTTTCAAATCATAAAAAATTAGAAAATTTGCTGTGCCTGCTGTTTATTTAATTTCGTAACCATTAACAATCATTTAATTGAACCTATATATGCAATAAGGAACTAACCAACATTTTTTGAAATTGTGTTTTACAAACTGTATCGATCATTTTTTCTAAAATTTTCATTTCACAATAAAAACCCATGGCACAGTATTCCTATATCACATTGGTATGCCTTGGATTTTTGTTGCAAAATCAAAATTCTTGAAAAAATGATCGATGTAGCTTGTAAAACACAATTTAACAAAATTTCGGTTGGTTCCTTAATACATATCTTGGCACCATTAAAGTTGAAGTTTGTATGCTCTATTATTTTTGATTTACAGTTATGATAGTATCTGTCCTTTGGAAAGTAGATTTTTCAGGTGTCGTAATTCAAAGATTTATAGTATTTTAATATATTACCTATTCTTTATCTATCATTAATTTCTTAAAATGGCTTTCTTATTTTGATTCATTAAAAAAAAATCTGTGAATAGCTAATGATGTGCCTATGGTTCATTAAGAAGCGGTGCACCATTAGCAGTTTATTTAAATTATAGGTATAATTACTTAGTTTCTATATTTGACCTTCCATGTTATAAGGCTTTCTTCACTATCTAGCCTATCTTGGAGACCAAATAGTGATGAAAACCTTAGATATAATTGTGTTTTCAACATTGTTCAACTTTTTTTGTGTATCTATAGTTTTGATGCTTAAGTATACAATTGGATACCACTGCTTGGTTTTTAATAAATAATATTAATCATTTTTTTTTTTTTCTGGAATTCCATACTTGGCTCTTATGAAAATTTAGTGTCTAAGAAGAATTCGTTAAAATATTGAACATCCTTAAGTTTTATATTCTAAAAGGTTAAAGTTTAATACTAACTTTTATCATCAGCTAATGTCTTTTTAATAAATACCTCTATTGTTTCTATTTAAAATGATCCATATGCATTATTGCCTATATGTTATACTTTATTGTTTTTTTTCTTAAAACATGACTTGATAAAACTACATAGTGAATTTTAAATTCAACGACAGTTATAGGATACCTTCTCCAAAAAAAAAAACACTAATTATAATTAACTAGTGGTACATTTTTGGGTTAGGTGCTTATTATTTATTTATTTTATTTTTTCATAACTGATAATGATGATGAAATGAAGTTATGACTACCATATTGAAGCCTTCATTTCCTTCATAAAATATTTAGACTGGCATTTGTTTGTTTATAAGTACTATATTATTAGATTGACAATGCGATAGATTGTCGAAATTCTATTTTTAGTAAGAGTAATTATTATTAATGCTTGGAGTTTTATTTATTTTACTGTCACTTTAGATTTGATTGGTATCTTAATTGTTAAAAAAAAAAATTGTGTTTTGCTCTTGCTTTATTTTTTTATTTAATATCTTCTTTCTTTTAATTTCTTGGGAAGTTCTAGTGAATATATTAATTGAAGGGCAATATATAACATCCAAATATAATTTTCTCTTTTATTTAATTATTTTGACGTTTCGGGAAAATACTTCCTCATATCAGAACATTTTTTTCTCAGCTTTTATTTCTTTCCCATTATCCCACTATAAAAATTTCAGCATCTATTATCTACATTTTGCTGAGAGTATAAGGTCACTGACTAATAGTCATGCTAACTGTTGGGAACATTTTTTCTCAGCTTTTATTTCTCTCCCATTTCTATATATAAAAATGTCAGCATCTATTATCTATATTTTGCTGGGAGTCTAAGGTCATTAACTAACAGTCATGTTAACTGTTAGTCAGAGACCTTAGACTCCAAGCAAAATGCAGATAATTGATGCTGAAATTTTTAAATGGGAGAGAAATAAAAGCTGAGAAAAAAATGTTCTGATGATGGGGAACGTCAAAATAATTCAACAAAGGAGAAGATTATATTTGGAAGTTATATATTGCCCTTCAATTAATAACTTTTTGTTTAAATCTACTGATTTTTACTTGACCTTATTCAATTATTTTATGGTTATTCTTAAGAAAATTTTATCCTCAGGGCTTTCTAGGGCCTGTAATTCTGTCTTAATTTTAATAGAGGTTTTGATGATTATCCATGGTTATTCCATTATTATCCATGATATGGTTGGTTATTCATTAGTTATTTATCAGTTTTTTTGTATTTGTGTTGTACAGTATTTATTGTATAGATTCCCAAGAAAAATTTATTTTACTTGGCCATTCTTACTCGGATATAGCTTAGTATAGTAATTAATCACAATTTAATCTTTAAATTATTTTTAAAAATATACATTTATTAATACTTGAATGAGGATCAATTAAATGATATTCCATGGTGGCTACTTTATTTTCCATGTTAATTTCTCCTTTACTGATCTATCTTTTTGGTTAACTAGAAGTGTTGAGATTTCAATAATTTTTTTTATTGACTACTCTCTCTCTCTCTCTCTCTCTCTCTATATATATATATATATATATATATATATATATATATATTTTTTTTTTTTTTTTTTTTTTTTTTTTTTAACCTTCAGTAACAAGACATAATCCATTGTGATGAATTCTCACTGAAATCATTAAGCTGAATAATGAGATGCTAATATTATTGTCACATACAGTTTCCAATGGATATTATAATAAAAAAAAAATCGGTATAATTAATATTATTGCTGCCTAAATATTCTGATCATAGAAATTCCTGAATATTTTTATTTTACAATGTTATAGGTTCTGGTTCTGGGCCAATTCAGCCTATAGATTACGGCTGTCTAGCATTGGCTGTAAATCTATGTCATTTTACAGAGGGTATCCAAGGGTCAACCTTAATTCCTATGAAAACTACTTCACAATTCTATATTAGATCTGAGACTTGTGTGTAAATTGCCTCCAATAGGCTGACAGGCCTTATGCACCCTGAGGGGAGCTAAGTCTAAGTATCCCAGGTGATACAGTCTTCTTGAGCAGATGGTCCCATCTAAGTACAGAACAGACTCAATTTTGTTTAACGTTAAATACTTAAATATTTTATATCATGGCTATAGCAGGCCATTAACACTAGCCAACTTAGCTATCCTGGCTCCATATTTATTTACTACCTAAAGTTATATTAAGTCTAGTTCCATGGTTATCTGAGCCTTTGTCACTAAATACATGATATCAATAGCCCCTTTCCCATGGACGCATGCAGAATTTTTTTTTGGAGGAGGATATTCAATTTTTTTTTTTGGTAGGGATTTAATAACAAGAAGGCAAATAATCACCTAAATGTCTATAATCGCCAAATTTGGTGTAAGTTTTAAGGGTAAGCATGAAAATGGGATCAAAAACAATTGTTAAAATATTATTCAAAATACATATCTTAGGTTGGTTGGTATGAAAATTATATTTTTTTGTGCATTTCGGGACAGGAAGAGGAATATATCCCCCTGAACCTCCCACCCCCATCTGCATAAGCCACTACCCTCTCCTGTTTTGTTTATGAAGTTGTGTTTATTATTTTGTGTTATCAAGTTCATTAAATGATATTTAACATATTAGTGTTCATATTTTTTTATTGCTTATGCCAGTTACTAATGGTGGATTTATTTTGTAGCTATGTATGTGTGTATGTGTATATGTATATATACACGTGTATATATATATATATATATATATATATATATATATATATATATATATATATATATATATATATATATATATATATATATATATATATACACGTGTATATATATATATATATATATATATATATATATATATATATATACACGTGTATATATACATATACACATACACACATACATAGCTATATATATATATATATATATATATATATATATATATATATATATATATATATGTATATGTATATGTGTGTGTGTGTGTGTGTGTGTGTGTGTGTGTGTAATATTTTGAAATGTTTAATGTATTATAATGCTTTGATTATTTTTTGTTGAAATTTCAACTTTCTGTAGTATAGAATTTTATAATTATATATATATATATATATATATATATATATATATATATATATATATATATATATATATATATATATATATATATATAAATGTATTTCTTTTAAAAATTTATTTTATTTATTTTTCAGAAATCCGATTAATGCATATTATAAAGCATTAATAGCTAATGCTGCTACCAGTGCTTTAAGGTTGCATCAACGGCAACCAAGAATGACTCCATCACGTGAATTTTTATTTGCTGTATTTATGGAAGATAGCTGCCATTACCTGATTTATTCACTGATATTTTTATATGTTTCACCATTCACACGTATCCTTTCTGTTCATACAAATAACTGTTGTTTACATCTCAAATTTTTAATATTATTTCAGATAGAAAATACTGCATTTGTTAAAGCATGTCTGTTATATTATCCAACTTAGTTTTAGTAAATTTCTTCCTAGCCTCAATAGAGGTAATTGCTGATTATAAAGTTCAGTCATAGGAAAATTTAGAAATAAATACTGTTTTCTGTATGATTTATATCCCTTGCATTTTATTTCCAATTGTTGAGTACTGCTCCATTTTAATTTTTTTTTTAATTTTAATTTTTTTTTGTTGTGGAAAATGATATTCATTTAATTTAATGGTCCTTAGTGATTATGCATCCATTGAGTATTGGAATGAGTTGATAAAGAAATTCAATTATTTCAAAAAATATCAGCAATTTTCTTAATTTATTTTTTTTATTTTACTAAGTTATACCTATTTTATTTTATTAATTATTTTATATTAATTAGTTTTTATTAACCCTTTCGCTGCTATGAGCTCATATAGTAGTCTGGAGGTTGCAGCACCCCGTGGCTACGAGCTCATATAGTAGTCCGGCTTGTTTAGCGTCTGACTGCTACTAGCTTCTATATTAGTTCTTCGACTATCGCCATCTGTAGACTATCTAAAGAAGTAGCAATGTCCTTCAAAGCTGATAGAGGGCATAGGAATTCATTTTTGTCATTTTCAGCTTCGTCCCTTTTTTTACGCCCAAGTACGGGTTCTCTGAAATTTACCCAAAATATCTCTTTAGATATTTTCTGCTTTGCTCGTGAATAGTTAAGTACATAAATATGTCGAAAAAAATTTATTCTGAAGAATATAAGGCGGCAAATAAAAATATATTGCCAGGAGTGCGGTACGGCACTTTGTCCAGCGCAGTTTTTGGGATATATCACACAATTAGACATTTTTAATTATTAAAAATACTATAATTTAAAAAATTGAAAACATTAAAAAAAAAAATTAAAAACAAAAAATTTTTTTTAAAATAAAAACAAAAATTAACTCTGTCAGCGCTGGTCCACCGTCCTAATAAAAAAAAGGAGGATGGAAAACATTATTAGAAAACCTATTCCTAGAAACATTCCTAGAATGGAAAAAAAAATGATAAACGCTAAATGAAAAAGTATTCAGCACACAGGGCACTAGGCGCTGGACTATCCCGCACTAATGTATCCTCCCACCGCGCGAGTGTTACGCAGCCAAAGGATTAAATAATTTATTTAAATTAATACAAATTTCATTTACTGACTTAAAAAAATTAAACTGACGTAATGAAAACATAAAATCTGAAACTTGACAGATAATCTTGGAATTTTTAAATTATTTTTTGTGATATAGATCTGCTGCTATTTATAAGTATATTCATCTATTTATACTGTGACAATAAGAGTTTTCAAGAAGCATATATTCGAAAGCTCGGTTTAATTCCTTTTTTTTGTTTTTTATAATGTTACAAATTAAACTAACAAGGATTATAATGACTAAAAAACCCATTAATTAGAGACCAATTATTTTATTTTTTAGTTTTTCTTATACTTTTTTCATTTCTTTTTTTACCTATACTTTATCTGGCTAATTTCAACCCTTATTATTATAAAGATAATCAACAATTCTTATATAGGTATTTCTGTAATATCGAGGCATAATATAAGAAGATTATTCCTAGGTGGTAATCTAGGAGGTTCTAGTGTATTAGAGGGCTTCTCAATCGTATAAGGTTGTTCTATTTGTTTGAAAGTCCTCTGAAAATATGGTTATAAATTAACATCTAGGTTCTGCTCTATGATTTCTCCTCTTATCATCTAATCGTGTACTGGAGTTCTGAAATATTGGTATCTTCCACTAAAGGTTGAAAAGAGACGTGCACCTTTTAATTTCCTTTTATGCATTATGCTCATTGGCATTTCTTATTTTCTTTTCAATCTTGGAAGGTTTGTGAGTAGAGATATAGAAATCTGGAGGGTGGGAGTCAAATTCAGTTTTGAACTGAAGAAATTGGAAGATGCAAGGAGGAGGATAGATAATAAAATTTATGAAAGAAGCTAGGAAGTACTTGGGATGATGGTCAGGGTAAAGCTACTTCAACTCGGTGTAGTACTGTTAAAAGTAGGTATCTCTTTTAGAAAGAAAACAGTTGATTAATGATGAGAAATGCTCAATACTATTGTTTTATATCCAACTATATTCTGCTATGTTAAAAAAAATTAGGATGCCAGTGGAAATACGAAAGCAAACCATAACTGTATTAATTTAATTATTGTATTAGTTAAAACATTGGCTTATTTGTATGGTTCATGCACTTTTGTTATTTTTATTAATTTGATTTTGTGATTATATTCCTTAATGATTCTTCAGTTGTGCTTGTTCCAATTTTCCTGTTCTCTTTGATTCATTTCGCCAGCTATTCATTGACACTTTTGGATGTAAGTACTTCTTTTTTCTTCACATTTGTTTTGTAATATTTCAGTGTTCAATATTCTAGATGTGCTCCAGATCCAGTCATGTTTCTTGATATTGAAGACTGGAGACATTTTTACAAAATAGAATTAATAGTTTCTATTTTTTTACAGAAGGTTCTATTTTTATTTATTTCTAATAAATGTGTTTTGAATGACAAATATAGCTGTTAAGCATGTCCCTTGGTGAATACATTTTCATCAATGGATACATGCTGCAGAAAAGGAAACAGTTATTAATTTTTTATTATTATAAAATTAACTTTCAAAAGACCCGCAGGAGTTAATTGTTGTGCGCAATTAACGGGGCTTTATGCTCCTCCGGGTACAGTACATCGCACATACCTCGCACCATAATATGTATTTTCTCAGGGAATATAATTGATTTCATTAACACTACATTTTCACATAGATTTATTAAGAACCACACAGTATAACTTGATAACAAGTAATAGGAAGTAATAAGAACAAGAACTAGGAACAATCGATAGTTCACTACACACCATAACAGTGCACATTACATTTATACTGACATCGAGAACATTTAACAGAACACACTCTAGGGTCACCTCCCCTAGGAGACAGGAATGTCGTTCTACCGACCAAGATGAATTCACCAGCAGACCTGCTGTCCTAGGGCCTTAAGACTTTCCTGGGCCAATCACCCATAGGGAAGTAATATGGATTCACAGAAATCTAAGAGCCTCGGAACTGGACTGACAGAAAAAACACGGCAGGGAGAGGCTATCTCGCCTAGGATAATAACAGCCAATTTCCTGCTATCTCCTGGTAAAATCACAATAATACAAGTTCATGCTCCAACTCAAGATTCCTCTATGGTAGAAAAGGAACAATTTTACTCTGACCTAGAAATACTAATGAACAAGTTAAAAGTATGAATAGAAGTATTGTCTGTTGTGGAGACTTTAATGTGAGAACTGGATGGGAAGTTATGGGAAGGCATGGAGGAGAAAGGACAAAGAATGAAAATGGCCAAAGACTGATAGAATTCTGCATTGATAACAACATGCTTATTGGTAACTCCTTTTCCCATAAGAAAGTTCATAAAATAAAATTTTCTGCACAGGAAAAATAGTGTTTTTGATTACTTTGTTTTTGCACAAGATATTAGACACTGGTTCCCTGACATTAAAGTGATCAGAGGTGCTGAAATAGACATGGATGGACATGCTTTTGGTCGCAGATGCACAGATCATGAAGCCTAGGAATATGAAATTTAAGGCATTCATGATAGAGTCCTTGACTTGATTGAGAAAAGGCAGGAATATGAGGCATGCTTAGAAGCAAAATTTAAAGATTTAGACCATAATGGGACTTGAAGAAAGCATTCTTAAATCAGCAAGGTCAGTATGTGGAGTGAAGAAAATAAACAACTGAGACAAGGGCACCGAATGGTGGAGTGAAGAAGTCAAAGAAGAAAGTCCACAGAAAGAAAGAAGCATGGAAGGCATACCTGATAAACCGTACACCACAGAGATGGGAAGAGTATGTTAGGTGGAGATATGATACCAAGTGGGTGGGTGGTTATCCAAGAGGCCAAGAAAAAATCATGGGAAGAATTTGGAAAATGCCTGGACAGCGACTATAAGGAGAATATAATGAAATTCTGGAAAAAAGTAAAAGCACTGAAGAGTCGAAAACATCCAAAGAGATACAAAACATAAAAGATGAAAGCGGACATATGATCACAGACCCAGAAAAGATCTTGGATAGATGGAGACAATGCTACTCTTCGCAGTTCTCTGATCACAGGCAACCTCCAGAACACGACATAGAGGCTAATCAAGCGGCTGAATATGATACGATCTGGGAGGAAGATATAGAAAGGGCTCTGGAGAAACTAAAATTAAGCAAAGCAGCAGGCAGAGATGGGATTTTCCCAGTTTATTTAACATGGAGGAAACAAAATGATAAAGGCATTGCAAGCACTTTTTCAGAAGATATGGGGACAATAATCTTATTCCGAAGGATTGGGAATAAAATATCATAGTCCTAATACACTAGAAAGATGGCACAACTGAATGTGGCAACTACAGGCCTATATGCCTATCCCAAATGGCATACAAATTGTATACCACTATCCTAGAAAACAGGTTAAGGCCACTGATAGAACCAGATTTAGAAGATCAGGCTGGTTTCTGACCGGGGAGACAAACCCAAGACCACATATTTGCTCTCAGAAATGTTATAGAAAAGGGGTGGGATAGAAATCGAAGATTATATATCGCTTTCCTAGACATGAAATATCGCCTTCGACTCAGTACCTTTTTATGAAATATGGAGAGCACTGAGAGGAAAGGGGTTTCCCGAGGACCTTTTGGCAGCAATAAAATCACCGAACCAAAGCCCTTAAGGAATAGGTTGTATAGGTGGCCAAGAGTCCAAACCATTTTCTTTGGAACGAGGTGTGAAACAGCTTGAGCCCATTATTGTTTATTGCCTTTATGGACGAAATCCACAAAATTTTCAGAAGAACTGCTAGGACTGCAGTTGGTATGTGGAACATGAGGACAGTTCTAGTGCAGGCATTGCTATACGCAGACAATATAGTGCTGCTGACCGACTCTCATGAAAAATTGCAACATTATAGAATGGCAAGAAGATCTCGCTCGTAAAGGAATGGGTATTAACAGCCGCAAAAGCAAGGTTATGACAGTAGCCAGAGATGAAGGGGATGGGAGAATTGTGGCAATGTTATGCATTGGAGAAGTCCTGGTGAACGTGGACTGGTACACCTACCTTGGAACATTTTTCAACAAATCTGGGAAAATAGTTCAAGAAGTGTCCAATAGAATAAAGAAAGAATATCTATTACCAGATTTGCAATACTATTGTGGGAAAGAGAGAAGTAGGGAAGAATGTCAAACTCCACATCTACAAAGCAGTGTATCTGCCTACATTGTTATATGGTGATGAAAGCTGGGTCATCCAAGATAAGCACTTAAGCAGGATTACAGCTGCGGTAATGAAATTGTTATGAAGAATATTGGGTAAAACCAGGAGAGATGGAATGAGAATTAGAGAAGAACTCATGGTGCCTTCACTAAAAACTACCTTAGAATTCCGACATCTTTGATGGTATGGACAAATCTGTAGAATAGGGGAAGAAAGAGTACAAAGGAAGTGTATGGTAATGAGACCACGAGGTAGGCCTAGAAGAACATAAATGGAGCACATCCAAGGATTAGGTCAAAAAAGAGAGAAGAACCTCAGTTGAAGGAATTGGTGAGAGACCAAGATGTGTGTTCGAAGTGGCTGGAGGCTCCTCCACTGATAGGTAGAAAAGGAGGTAGAGAAAGAAGAACTTTCAAAAGTATAAAATGTCTCTTTGATTTTAAGAGACATAAATATACATATTTATATTGTTTGTTTACTCACTTTGGAAAATAATTTTTTCTTAAGCTTAAAAACAATACATTATTTATTGTAAATTTAGCAAAATAATAATCTTAATCTTAGGGTTCATACAAAGTTTGTGCATTCTTTTCTTTTTAATTCCTAAAAGTACTATGTTAACAGAATCAATTGTGTATTAAATCCATTTCATTTCCTATGGATTTATTAATTTGACTTTCCATGTTTTTAAACATTGATGTATCGCTGTTTTAATTTTTTATGGTGTCGAAAATAAGATAATACTTATGATACATGCATAAACTCATATAGTTATAGGTGTGTTTATATATACACATGTATATATTATTATTATTTTTTTGAAATCAAGATGGTACTCCATTTCTAATAATTATTTACAAAGTCAAATGGAGAAAACTATTTTAGTACTAAAACAACTTGTTTCAGAATGTGACCTACTCTTCTGTACCATCAGTAGAAACAAAGGAAGGCAACCAATCTATTACAAAATTTCAAAACCAATCAAATAAAAAATATATATTAAATAGGAAGTAGTTCAGACAGACTATTGAAAACAAATATCTCAAATTTGGTTTGGTTTCGTAAATAATTGATAAAAATAAAGTGTAAACTAAAAAAAAATTATTTTACTTGTTTTTAGATAATTTTTAATAAAGGTTATGATATAATATGAAAATGTGTTCGATTTTTTTTTTTTTTTAAATAAGAGCTGGATGAACAAAATTTAAGTTGATGTTTTAATTTTGAAAAATAAAATATAAAAGATGACTAAATTAATCCGATAGGAAATAAAGAAAACAACATTGATTTATCAATGGTTTAGTTTATTTTACCATCACCATCCATCATGGATTAGGGGAGGGGCATTACTGATGCAGAGATGGATTCAAGTGATAGAAATTTATGCATTATGTTTCGATTGGCTTATGGAACTAACTTAATCAGGGAGTAAATTATCAATTTTTTTATTTAAGGGTAAAAATTCACTGGCTTTGTTTACATCCTCGTATAAGAAGAATCATGACCAAAAATCCATTCATTAAAGACTAATTTTTAAAACATAAGGGTGTGTGAAAAATCTTTCATAAGATGAAGTAGACTAAAGCCCACCAGTGTGAGATTCCTACTCGCTAAAAAACCACCTTCCTGTTAATTGTTACCATCCCGTGAAACTGCAGTCAGGCATTACTTCGTAGGGCATGCACCTAATTGATTGACCTTATTTAGCCACTGTCTGGCCTCTTCCTTCTTGCTCCCATGTACTGAGCATTCTGCCTATAAGAGCTTCACAGCTCGATACTAAATGGTTGCTCCAATGTTTCATCCATGAGAGCACAAGTTAGGTATGTGTATGAGGGTGTTTCACCACTAATCAGACATAATGTATAGGTTAGGTATAACATATTATGTATATGATAAATTAAGAATTCAAACTTCCACTCTTCTAAGAACCAAATTTATTATTCAAATGCAATTTAGTGTTGAAAATATCTTCTATATTTGTGGATCTGTTTAATCGGTTTTTTGTAATAGCATTTTAAAGCTAAAAGGTAAATAAAAAAATTTTAATTTTGAATTTCACAATTGAAACTTTTATTCAGTTGTAAATTTCTTTGATTGAAAGAAACTTTTCATAAAAACAGTTCACTAACTCCACCACCAACAGAGCCTGTAATAATTTTATATTATTAGCATTATGTCTCTGTTATTACCTAATGTGTTTGAACATTAATTTGTCCGATAATATATTCTATCATATATAACACTATTTTCTGTCTTGTTGAACATATCCCCTTTATGTAGGAGAATCTTGGTTGGGGGTGCGGTTAATAAATAAACACACAAATAAGAAAAAACTTATTATAATGTGTGCTGAAGTTTCGGCCTAAGTTTTAGCCCATGATCAGGGCTAAGAAAAAAAACAAAACAAGATAACAATAAATGTAACATCAGTGGCAGAACCAGTAATAATAAAAAAAAAAGTTAACCAACAGTAGGATGAAAAAAATAAAGTTTGAAGAAAAATATACTAATATAAAAAAAAACTGTACCACTACAACCCATGAAGGGTCTTGGGTTCAGTACTTGGTAAGGACCATACTGTTTCTAGGCCAATGGTTGTGCAAGGAGGTGATTTGGCCGAGATCACGCTCAACCGCCAGGTTTTTTCCCCTAATTAAGGGTACCCACATAAAAGAGGCTGAGTGGTCCCTAGGAGGGTCTCCCGATCCTACAGGTTCGATCCATGGCTGATAACAGAATAAATAATTATCTGCCACAGCCAGTCTCGAACCCGGGATCTGGAGCATGGTAACAGTGCCGTACCACTGAGCTGCTCTGCTCTGCTACAATATGCTGATATTAATATAAATAATGAGAAATAGAGAAAAATATGTTAATAAAGTATAAAGAAAAATATTCTAATCCTATTGTGAATTATAAGAAATAAAGAAAATATGTTAATAGATAATGAAAAAAAGGGTTTTTAAAATATTGTGAAAATATAGAAAGAAAGATAATGAAAGATATAGTAAAATACTTGAAAAATACCAATTATAATAACTACTAGAATGAAGATTTAGGAGTATGAAAAGTATATCAAGATAATTATGATAATATAAGTAAAATGTAAATGATTTCTATGTGAGATATAATGAAATACGTGGAAAACTGTATGTAAAAAAATAACAAAGTAAAATAAAGTTGTAAGGTATAAAGTTATGTAACCTTAAAGATAGAGTAATATAATTATAAGCAATTATCGTATGTGGGGAAGGAAAATAAAACAATAAGGATAGAGAAACAATTAACAGGATGGAGAGAAAGGAGAAAAAATACTTAATAACAAGAAAAAGTATACCTGAGTGATATATAGTCAAGTGCCAACTAAATACATCAGAGTTATGACCGTTAAGAACAAAACAATGTTGACAACGTATTGGTTTGACAGATACTAAGATTTAAATGCAACACTGGATTAAAAGATAAAACTATTGACTTAAAAGACTGATTAAACTTACTGATAACTGCATTCGTTAAAGGTTAAAAAAGGATTAATTGAATAATAATGTAATTAGAATAAACCAAAGGTGATGGGTTAAAAATCATAGCATAGTGGTAAAATGAAAATTGGCGAGGATTATATATAATAATTTTATTTGATAAAGAAATTTTGTATGTATGAGGAGTTGTCACAAAAATAAATAATCATATAAAATAGATGTGTAACTGAATAAGAAAAAGAATTAATAAAAATATAATATAAGACTAAAAATTATAATACTCATCAAAATAAATCATAAAATAATGGAGATGATAGAAGAAAAATAGGATAGATATTAAAAAATTAGGGTTTTTTAATAAATGGAATATTTGGGAATAAGCTGTTACAAGCTAAGGATACATTCATCATAGATTATTCACGGTCAACCATACTCTCACCATTATATCCCCTTTATGTTTGGAATTCCTGTTTACTGTTCCTAAATATGCATGTTTATATTTTACACATCATGAAGCTGTAATATTATATTATAATTATGGGTATATAATCATAGTAGTTATAAGTATATGTATATTTTCATATAAAGACAATTATACATATATTTTTATTATAGGTGCATTATTTACTTGTGTATTTCTAAACTTTTTTTAAATTTAATTCTGAATTTTATTATTTAATCTTACAGACCATTGGACGTAATTCATGGTGGGGTGCTAGGTTACTCATTTCACTTGTTGAACTCCAGTCAAGGAAAATATTGAGTCTAATTGCTCTTACTGAGATTCTCTTGATGCCATTTTCTGTTATCCTTCTTTTTTTGTAAGTATTATAGTATTTTCATTATTTGAGCTATAATTGTATGAATATTTTGTGAAAAGATATCTTTGAATATTGTAGATTACTTCATATCAGAAGTGTCACTTTAGGAAATTTAATTTATTCTAAAGAAACTTTAAATGAAAAATGGAATTTATTGTAAGAAATAAGTATATGTACAGTATGACATTACAACCCTGTGTGGGTCTTAACCTTCTCAAGGAGCCCTCGCTGGGTAGCTATCCAGTCATGGAGGTTCAAAATATGCCTGGCATCTTGTGCTACTGCATCTACCCATCGCAGTTTCGTTCTCCCTCCTCTGCTGATATGGTCCAACTTTCCTTCCTGCAGCTTCTCTGCAATGCATCTTTACCCAATTTAAATAAACCATTTTCCTCAATTGCTACTTATAATTAAATTAAATCTTATTTTCTCTGTTAACTCAGACTAGCTTGGGTTTTTGATGAGGTTTTTAACCTTAGAAACTTCTATGGCCTCTCCTGAACAGGAGGTTTTGGTACATACGAGATTTTTGGTATACAGAAACAATGATATTGTGTTTCTTTTAAAACTGCCTATATCTCTTCCTAGTATTTTAATTTGTATTTACATTTTTTCCCTATCATTATTCCTGAATAACCTGGCACAGTCTACATTGTCATAGTCCTTGCTTCTGTCTGTATAAATATTGTTGCATTCTGTATAATGTTATTTTAACACAAATGCTTAATTATGCTATATAATAATTATTCTTTATTTGTATATATATTGATTTATAAACAATTTCCAATCTTCTTATTGCTAATAGTTTTACTTTAATGCTTAATATTCGCTGTAAGTAATGATTATTATTTCTTTTAGGAGTCGTGCTGGTCTTCTTACTCCATTCTTTTATTACCAATTTCTTGTTATGCGTTACAAGTCACACAGAAATCCTTATACAAAGAACATGTTTCATGAATTGAGAATGATACTTGATGACTTCTCTGCTAAACCAAATACTCCAACTTTTTTGAAGACTGGTATTAAATCATTAATACAATTTGTTTCAAGATGTGCTCCTCTTACATCAGAAGCAACTGCGGCCAATTAAACTCAGTCACAGTTTTAACAACTAGGTTACATTGCTGATGGTAAGAATTATCTTTTATTTTAACCTCATAAATTTGATATTAGTAAATATTCTATATTTTGTTGTAAAAAAAGTCATTTATATGCAATTGTTGATTATTAACTGACACTGTGTTTTTATTCAATTATATATTTAATTAGCTTACTTTTTTAAATCAGATGTTTGAATATCTTTCCCTATCAGTATGTTTATTTGCAATTAAACCCATTTCTATTTTTTGTATTTGAGTTAAAATTTATATATTATATAGAACACTTGTGGGAGGGGGATTAAATAGAAAACAGGCCTGTTATTGTATAATAGATTGTAATAGGTATATTTATTACAACCTATAAGAAAGAGGTAATTGAGCACAATCCATTGATTTCTTTAGGAAAATATTGTTTACTTTAATTTTCTGATCAATATTTTTACAAAGCATTTTCATTTTCCATTACTTAAATATGCCACATCTCTTTGAATACATTAAAAATAAATGGCATGTGCCAATTTGTTTTTCTTTGTGTTGAAATTATTTTGGCTAAACAAAAAGATCAAAAGATTTCTTTTTATTATTTAATTATAATACTTCTTTCATATAAAGAACCAATTTCAGTTTTACTCTTTATTCCAGGAAACTAAGAAAAAAAAGAACAATTAAATGCCAAAGGTCGGATCGTTTTTAAAATGTTGGTTGTTTGGGTTTGGATTGAGATTAAAAATCCAAATTTCCAACCTCGACTCCTCACTAGATTTACCATTTTATTAAAAAAAAAAAAACGACTATTTATGTCCATTTTTCATTTAGTACTCAGTATATTATAAACTACCTTCTGCAGAAAAAAAAATTATAAAATACTTTTTAAAGTAAAGTAAATTTTCTAAAATTTAAGCCATAATAGAGGAATAGATTTAATCGTTCCCAAGATATTTTTTAAAAACATCATTTTTTTCCCCGAAACGAGAAATTATCCTATGGTGTTTATCATGGAAACTGTCATTCCTTCAAAGAAAATCATAATTTAATACTTTAATTTGATCACTTCAGTGGTTTTCGAATTGTGTAACGAGATCATAAATTTGAATGTTTGCGTCAATTCAAACCCAATCAAAATACCAAAAAATCAGAACTACTCGACTTTTTACATTTTGAAAGTGCTTCGTTTCCTGAACTATTTGTTTACCTCATAACTTTTACAACTCGTTTATTAAATTCTTAAAATCTCAAAAAGGAACTATTTTATTGGGTTCTTAATAGAACCCATCTTATTTCATAATTGCAGTAAAACCTCTCTACATCTATGGGTCTGACGGATTTGTCCGTTGATGAGGTGTGTCCATTGCGGAGGGGTGCACAAGTGTTTATTAAAAACTTAAAATGTTCATGCATGTATCAAAACTAGTTTTTTTATTAAAATAAATGAAGTTTATTATTACAATTTTGTGTTCTATTTATACACATAATATTTTTAGAATTTAATATGTATATTTAAAAATATTTTAAAAACAAAAAATGAACTCGGTGAACAAAATGTATAAATTTTAAAATACCTGAAAATTGAATATCTGATTTTAAATTTTTTTGGCCAACTTTCGCCCAGAAATCTTTTTTTTATGTTGAAATTTGTTATCTCTTCTTTTTCTTTTATTTTGCAAGAAATTTATTCGGTGCCATTCTTATCATTTTAAGTTAAAAGAACAAAACTGACTGAGGCATATCGGGCTGTAATATAACAGAACGAGCAGAGGCCAAGGATTTCTATGAAATCGCCAAGAGACGAGGAGCATAAAATGTAAACAATTCATGGAAAATAAGATAATCCAACTCAAAAGTGGATTCCATTTCACTTTTAAGAATAAATTCCTTATTAGACCGGAAATACTACTTAGAAGAATAAAAAAGTATAATTTCTTTGATTTGATGATGGTGCTCTTGCTTTAGATGTTAATTAATGAATAAAACGGATGTCGTCTTATTTACTAATAAAAAAGAATAACTTCAATACATACACATATTTCAATGTAAATATGTATTTATATCAATAACTAAAACTGTTTAGTATGATATTTTTAATTTTCTACATTTTGTAAGTGCCCTTTCAGAGGGGCAAATTTATCTCTCAGTGATGAAAATATGGCTCTTCGCGTCCGTTAAAGGGGTTTCCGTTGCAAAGGGATACAAATTCCTATAGTTCTAGGCCGCGAAATTCGAAAATTGTCGATTGGGAGGGGTGTCCGTTAGGAGAGGTTTCACTGTATATAAAAAATAATTGTATATATTGAGTTTTTGTCTGCTTATTACATAGCATATTTTATGGATTTTTTGTTTTTGAAATAAAAATCCAATCTTCTAATTATAAACTATTTCCTGATTAGTATATTATTAATACTAAGTCAAGTATGATCTGATCTGCAGGGCTGTTAACAGGATTTCCAGACCCAGGTGCAAGCAAGTCTTCAGGATCCCATACCATTTGACTGAAACGTTCTAATTCTTTATAATGTTTTTACTTATAATTAGTGTTAATTTTTGTTTGTTAATGTGAAGACTTCATTATATTAAAACTCTAGAACTAAAATTAAATATTTTAAAAAATCCAATGAACACCATGCTCCTAATTGCTCTCCTAGGTGTGATAAAGAGGCTATGATGGCTAAGCACAATACGGCGAGGGTCCCAGAGCGCTTGTTCTGGAATGGTATGGGTTTGATTCCCAGTCGAGTCAGTTATTTCGCAGTGGTCCCGCAAAATGAATCTTGACACTTCCACTGTGGTTAGTAAGGTAGCCATTAAAGGTTGGCAAAAAGGACCAAAAGGCCAATTTATCAAACTAATTCCCCTCACCAATACCAGTACCAGTAGGTGTCATGAAAGTACTTGCTTTCATCTGAGGATTGCTGGGAAAACCAAGGTTAATCATGAATAATGTACAACTTCATTCTGCCTCAACCATACCATATGATCTACATTTAGTAGTGGATCAAAGTCTTGTCTCCTGACCAGCTTTGTGCTGTCTTATTCTTATTTTGTGAGCTATAATTTTCAGGTTTCTATTCAGCAAAGTTTTATCTTGAGAAACAATGTAATTTTGTTGCTAGAAACAAAAAATGTTCTCACTACTCTACTATAACCTAAGCAGTGTTATCTTCTCATTATATGATTTCAATTTTTGGTCAGCTCTTTAAAGTTTCTCTGAACAAAGAATTAGTAGGTTTTTCTCAAGATAGTCTTGGTTTGGCAGACTTTTCTTGGGTCTACTGAATCCTAGTACGAGTATAACATTAGTAACAGATTAAACCAAATAGTTATAGCACAGTGTTAACAACTCTTGTGAGTTATATTTTTAGCAGTGTTAAAGTTCATATTAAATATCGAATAAATAAATAAAGCCCTCAAATCTAGGGTGGGGGGAGTTAGAAGTCTGCCTAAATAATGGCGAACAGGGCTTATTATGGAGATCCGAGACATACCAGTCTGGGCTGGGGAGACTCTCACAGCTCTGGTGACACGTATAAGACCAGGCCTGGGGCTCAACGTCGAGGACCTGCACATAGTGCAATGCCGTAGAACCAGGAAAGATGACCTGCCATTGCCGCCTGTCATTGTACACTTCATCAGACGACCTTATTCTGACAAAAAGTCAAGAGGGACTTCTCGAGGCACGATATTAGCTGGCAGAAGAACGATTGCCACCGGATGGATCCATCTTAGCGAGGAGATGGCTCCCACGAACAGACACCTGTACTGGCTTGCCTGACAGAGCTGCGGGGAATATTAAATATGTCTGGTTCGCTGCTGGTAGAGTGCGCTGTAGGAAAGATGATGGCAACCAGGAAGTCTTCATTGACCAGGTTCAAGACCTTGATGTTTTCGACTGATTGGTCGGATTTTGTCTACCCTTCAGCTCCATTAAAAAGTTCTGTAATCTCATTGGACTTCAACTAATTTTCTCATTTTTGTTCTCTATTGTATTCTATTGCTGTTACTCATATAGCTCCATAGTATGTCCATGACAGCCTGAAGACCCGAATCCTTGATTGCTCTCCACCATCTGATCATCCTTATCGTCAAAATTTCCTGTAATGTTTTTCCCCTCCTTTGTGCCACAGTATATTTTCCTCTCCTTCCATTTGATCTATCCTTTGATTTAACCCTATTCCACTTCGTTCCTCTCTACTCTAAAGTAATCATCTCTGGTGACCTGAATACTAATTTATTTTCTAATTCCAATGACAAATCCTATCTCTCTCAGCCTCTCCATCGTTCCTTTTTCCCCTACTCATCGCACCTGCTGGTCCGACATTTGGTTGGACCTGTATATTATCCACTCCGCACAGAGACTCCTTTCCTCTTTTCAGTTTCCAGTCTCCTTTCTATCCTCTTATAACCTGATCCAAATATCATATAATATCTAAACTCCTCTGATTCAACCTAGAACCATTATTTTCCGCCTCGAAGATGCCCTCATTCATGAAAAAATCTGACCTGATCTTGAAACCCTAAACTGGAATGATGTTTATTCCTGTTCTTCAATTGACATCATGGTTGACATTCTCACTTCCAATCTTCTTAATATCCTTGATGCCCATGGCCCCCTCAAAACCTCTACCTTTCCCCACAGCCTGCACCCTGGATGTGTCATGAAATTAAGGACCTACAGAAGAGGCGTGATGTTTCCTATAGATACTTTAGACGGACTAGGCTTGCAGATGACTACCAAGCATTTAGAGTGCTCCACAACATGACCCAAACAGGGATCCAGGGAGCTAAATCTAACTACTTTCATGAAGCCCTTTCATCTGCTCCTGATTCCAAATCAAATTAGTTACTCCTTCGCAAACTATCCTTTTGTGAGCCTTCCAGATCTCCTCCCTCAGTAGTCTTTCTACTTTCACCAGATGGTTTAAAATGCACATTTTATATCTGCTTCCTCTACGACTTCTCCACTCCCCTGTTCCTGCTTTTCTCCTGGGACACCATTTAATGATGACTTCTATTTTTCTACATTTTCCTACAGAACTTCTATCTGCTGTAATGAAATAGCACACTAATTTCACTGATCCAGATACGAGATTCACAAGATCTCTGCCCTTTGACCTTTAAACAGCTTTCTATGGATATGCATCGTTGCAGCACTCCTTTATTGCCTGTTCTGCTACTTTCTGGAATTCTCTTCCTCCTAAAATCCGACATGGTCTTTCCTCAGCCACATTTGAAACCCTCCTTTTCAAATTCCTGCTCACAACCCAGTCAGACGCTAGCTAAACATAGCATTATGCTGTAATGCATCAGTTTCAGTACATACTTTTTATTAGATTATGAATATACATTTCATTTCACTGAAATCACTATATTGCCCACATCCCCCAACGGTCAGTTTTTACTCTCAAACTATTCCATCTTTTCCACCATCTCTTTCCCAAACCTACGTATAATACCCTAGTAACCTCCCTTATCTTTCGTCACTTTGGCTGCAGCTGTGTGGTTTAATATGGCCTCTCGGTGACAGGCAGAAGAATTATGAAAAGCTTTGTAAAATTTGTTGATAGGACCGTGTGTTTCCCACCATTATGCTAGTTAGGATGGCTTCCCTTCCTTTCGTAGCCAATATTTCCTAGGCACATTCCTTTTCCAAATAATCAACAACCATCGCCATTCCTATGTCTATAATCTCCTCCAATTCAAGTCATCTATCCACTCCCTTACCACAAGTCATCTATCCACTCCCTTACCACAAGATCTCAACCTGACCTTTATACCCCTTCTCACAGATCTACCTCATTTCAACACTCATTTATTGCCCTCTCCACCACTTTCTGGAATTTCCTCCCTCTTAAAATCCGTTATACCCTCTCCTATATTATCGATATTCAAAACCCTCTTATTCTGTTACTTCTTCACAATTCAGTCAGATTCTGATTAAACACAGCATTATGCTGTAAGTTATCAGTTTCATTTATTTGATTATGAATATACTTTTAATTTGTTTTCATTTAGTTTGTTTTTTGCATTGTAATTCGCAAGGATTCTTTTCTTCTTTTTTTCTTTATTATATCATGACATTTACAATTTGATTCTTAAGAAATTCGAATATACTATTTATGTTTATTTTTTATGAAAGTTTTTTCTTTTTTTCTATTTGTTAATTTTTTTTCTTTACCATATGACATGTATATTTATGCATATTTTTTTTTCATTATGAGATGTAAATAATTATTTTAATGACTAAGTTTTTGTTGATGGATGTAATTTCTTTTCTCGTTCTCGTTGTTCTTTTTTATTAGTACTCGTTTGCATTGTTTCACAAGAATTGTTTTTTCTTTTATTGTTTTTATATTATTTATGATTTTTATTTGTTTATTTTAATATGTAAGCCAGAAATACTTTTTTTGTTTGTACACCATTGTTATTCTTGAAGGACTTCATCCCAGAATAAAGTTTATTATACACCTGATTAATTCCTGCAAAATTTAACTTTAATTCCAGCTTTTCTTTTGTGTTTGGTGAACAATGGCTAGATTTTTTTTTTTTTTTAATATATTTTCATGTGATTTGTTAATTCTATCTGGGAGTTTATCTTAAGTTATTAAGAATGATTAACTGTGGCTTAAGCTGTAAGCATTGCATCCATCCATGGATTTACCTTTCAAAAATTGATAATTGGTGTACCTATCAATTTTTTTTTTGCTTCCTATTTTGTTTCAATCATAATTTGTTTATTATTTTATTATTATTTTTTTTTTTTACAGACAGTATGGTTATTAAATACCCACTTCTATGGAAGATCCTGTTAGTTTCTTGAAGTTCCAGTTTATTACATTCTTGCTGGAATATATCATTTACATTGATATAATATTGTGTTTATTCAATAAAATAAAATAGTTATGTTTTATCTGTATATAAATAATTGTTTTTCCAGATATAATGGGGCCATATTTAACTGGATATGGTTATTATCTATAGCTATTTTATTTTATATGTCAATTAAGTGGTGATCCATTGTTAGGTTGTGCACAACTTATAGGGCAGGTGAACACTCACTAATGTTTTTACTTTCACTATATCTTATTCAGGGTTTGTTGGAGCTTTATATGTTAAAAGGGGAACAAAGTAGAGTTTAAATATTTGTATTAAGTTTTGTAATTTATCAATTTTCGATTTAGATCTTTTAGGTTATAATATTTTTTATGTTTATTTTTGTTTAATAATAGTTATTGTTTTTAATGAATACAGGGTGCTAATTATTTATTACTGAATAATCTTAAGTAATTAATATTTTCAACAAAATTTTGTTCTTCTGCTGAATAAAATTATTGTAAATCAAATAATGTTGCTGGACCAGTTTTCTGTTTAATTAAATATGTTTGGAATGACTCTTTTTCTTTGTTTGACATTTTTAAATTTATGTACACAGGCAATTTAACAAACCAGTTCTATTTTAATTGAAGACAAATTCAGAATTAACTACCTCTAAGGAAGACCACATACCACAACATTAAATTTAAAATAATATTTGATGCATTGCTTAAACACCAAGATAACAATTTTTCGAGGATTAATGCAACTTGGCAATTTATTTAATTTATTTGTGTGTTTATTTCTTTATTTTGAATAAATGATATCTGGACAAATAATTGTTTTATTATGCAGTTTTCAGTTTAATAAAATTGTTAATTCATAACCCCTTTTTCTGTTGTACATTATGTATATTAACTTTTTGTGATTAAAATTAAAATAGACTTACTAATATTATAATAATTGATCATTCCATTTTAAAGTTTTTAGTCACCTAATTTTACCATGTATAGTTTTTCACATTTTGTTTTTTTAATCTTTTTATTTTGTACATTATAAGAATAATATATACATTTATTTAATGTATAAAATTAAACAGTGCAAAGCTAGTACCTAGTAATTGAAATTGACCTCCTTATTAGAAATTGATGAATGAATTGGTCTTTGTTTCATTTTTTGAAGGTAGAAATGAGTTCTTAATTATATTTGTATGTGTTATATTACAAACACTGTGTTTGTGTGTGTATAGGTTTAAATATTTGTATTAGATATCAAAATAAATTTATTGTCTTTTTAAGGACTACTGTTTGTGTTGTTTATTTGCTTTTTCTCTCAAATTTATTACCTTTCTTTTTTAATTTTCTTTGAATTATGCAGTTGAATGATTCCCGCTGTGAGTATTTGTTATTTCCTTTAAAGAAGTGTTTAATTATTTAATATTAAATCCATATAATTTAAAATAGGTTATAGTTAAATAATAATGATTTAAAACTAATAATTTATGCATATTTTTCTCAACTAAGCATCAATCATTAAACAAATGTTGCCCACTTTTTTATTTGGATCCTGTAATGATTGGTAGTAAATAAATGGATGTTTATTATATTTTGTGATCTTTATAGCTTCAGTATTAATAAATATTTTTGGAGGGATCAACTTAAAATTAATGTTTATTTTGTAACTTTTAAATAAAGCATTTTATATAAGATTATTATAAATTTTATTTTCTGTGCGAGTATTTTATTTATAATATAATTGTTTCCTTACTCCATAGAATCCCTGTCTATAGGATTTATTACTTTTTATATTAAGGTGTTCTACTTTTTTATACCTATTTTTCATTTTTTTTTTTAATTTATAACAATAGTATACATAGCATTAACACATGAAATACATATATATTTGTTTACACCATTTACTTCCTTTTTCACTTTTTTTTTTTTTTTTATCACGAATAATGCTCTACTATATGATCATTTTCATGAGTTATAGAAATTATTTTATTAATTCTTAATTTTGGTCTAATGCCATTCATACCTTAGAATGAAGTACATTGTTTTCAGAAATGATAAACCGCAGTATTCTGTATTAAATATATAGTTTTACTAGAAAAAATCACACGAATTCAGTTCATATTAATTAGGAACTCTCGGTGGAACCTGACCACTAGGGAGCGCGTCCCTCAGGAGGCGGATGGGGGATCCCTCCTAGGAGAGGTGGTCTAAATATAAATAAAGACCCGTGGACCAACAGGTACCCAGTGCTGGGGGGTATAGCCCGGCCACCCTTTATCCTGAGGGGACACAAATATTCAGGAGGCCAGTTGTCCCGAGGATACGGGGCCTCTAGCATCGGGCCAATCACCCATCTAGAGTAAATTGATTCAAAGAAACATAAGCAGCCTCGGATCCGGACAGTCTAATGGTTACAGACGCGGCAGGAAAAAGGACTTACAATTTGCTAATTGGAACATAACGTCACTTAGGGGTAAAGTGAGAAAACTGGTGGAGGAACTTAAAAGATGTAAGGTGGATATTATCGGGCTAAGTGAAGTAAAGAAGAAAGGAAATGGATTGGTAAAACTCCCAGAAGGGTACAGTATGATATATTCAGGAGTTAATATAGGACAAAGAGCCAGAGAAGGTGTCGGATTCGTTCTGAAGGATGAATTATTTGATAGAGTAGAAGCCTGGGATCCCATATCATCTAGGATTATTAATATGGACATCGTGCTCTCAATCGGAAAAGTCTCCATGATACAGGTATATGCCCCTACTAAAGATTCTGTCACGGTAGATAAAGACCAGTTTTATGAAGACCTGCAGAGAACAGTAGACAACGCAAGGAATCGGAATAGAATGATCATAGTGTCCGGAGATTTAAATGCAAGAACAGGTTGGAATTATCAAACAGCCTTCGGAACGATGGGTATATGGGGAGGCGAAGAGTGCATTAATAACAATGGAATCAGGCTAATTGAGTTCTGCGTGGAAAATAATATGCTCATTGGAAACTCTTGGTATAATCATAAGACGATCCATAAAATCACATTTGAAAGAGGCAATGGAAGAGTTACCAGAAACAGCATCATTGATTATTTTATCATCGACAGGGAACTCAGACAGTACTTTACAGACATTAAAGTTATACGAGGAGCAGAATTGAATACGGAACACAGGCTATTGGTTGCTGACTCCAAGATACTAAAACCGCTGAAAAACATCGCCAAATCATATAACAGGATAGCTGTCAACAAGCTAAGAGAAGAGGAAATAGAGCAGGCTTATACAAATCGCCTTCAAGTTCAACTTCAAGAAGTTAATGGGGACGCAGATGTTGACACAATTTGGGCGAAAATCAAATACAGTATACTCAAGGCACCCGAGGAAGTATGTGGTTTACAGCAAATCAGACCTACTACTAAGAAAACTAGGTGGTGGAGCGAGGAAGTGAAACGGGTCATATCTGCAAAGAAAGAGGCCTGGAAACAGTACTGTAGAAGCAAGTCGCCAGGAGACTGGGCATTGTACATATAGAAAAGGAACGAGTCTAAGAGAAAAGTTAAGGAAGCTAAGAGAAAAACTTGGGAGGAATTCGGGCAGGAACTGGATAAAAATTATAAAGAAAATATAAGGAAATTCTGGCACATCACAAGAGCACTAAGGAACAAACAAGCAAAGCCTGTGAGAAGTGTAAAAGATGAGCATGGCATACTGGTGACAGAAGACAAGGACATACTGAAGGTTTGGAGGAAACACTTTCAAGAAAAATTCAGAATGGAAGAAAGACGGCAGAATTTTCGTGATTGCCATAGAAGAGGTAGAATAACTGAACCAGAAGTCCCCAACATGGATGACACCATAGAAGAGGAGGAAGTCGAAGCAGCCATTGCTAAAGTAAAAATGGGAAAAGCGGCTGGGCCAGATGGGATTGCACCCGAATTTATGAAATATGGGGGAAATGAATTAGTCAAGAGTCTCCAAACACTATTCCAAAAGGTATGGGATCTCAAAAGAATACCAATAGAATGGGAAAATAATATCATTATCCCAATCCATAAAAAGGGAAGCCAAAGTGTATGCGATAATTACCGCCCCATATGTCTGTCATCAGTGGTATACAAAGTATACACTAGGATTCTGGAACAAAGATTAAGGAAATTGGTGGAAGAGGAACAGGCAGGTTTTAGGCCCGGTAGGCAGACACAGGATCATATATTTTCCCTGAGAATGATTGTAGAGAAGGCATGGGATAGAGGTAAAGCAGTATACCTAGCTTTCTTAGATTTACGGGCGGCTTTCGACCATGTTCCTAGACAGGAAGTATGGGATGCATTGGAAGATAGGAGAATCCCACAAAATCTTATAAGTGCAATTAAATCAGTTTACCAAGACCCAAAGGGAATAATAAGGCAAGCCGGCACCGAGTCCAGGTCGTTCCATTTCTTTAGGGGAATTAAACAGGGCGATAGCCTAAGTCCCCTACTGTTCATAATTTTCATGGATGCCATTTGGAAATTTTGTAAAAGGAGGACACCCTGAGCAATAGTGGGATACTGGAATATGGCCCCAGTGTTGGCACAGGCATTGCTGTACGCAGATGATGTGGTATTAGTGGCGGATACTGCTGAATCACTCCAGGTCGCTATGGATGAGTGGTAAGAAGAACTGCAACTAAGAAGCATGCAGATCAATGCCTCCAAAAGCAAGGTTATGTGTATTGGACGAAGGAACGAGGATCTTAGAATCACTTGCAATGGAGAGACTCTTGAGCAAACCGATACCTACTGCTACCTGGGAACAATGATCTGCAAGGGTGGAAGAATAGACCAGGAGGTCATGAATAGAGTCCAAAAAGCCAATGGAATATTCTACCAAATATCCATGACACTCATTGGAAAGCAGGAGTTGAACAGGAAAGCGAAGATTCTGCTATTCAAATCAGTTTTTCTCCCAGTGCTACTATACGGATCGGAAAGCTGGACACTCCTGGACCGCCATGCCAGCAGGGTTGAATCTGCGGAAATGAGATTCCTACGGAAAATATTAGGAAAAACCAGGCGAGACCGCATAAGGAATGAGAGAGTGCGAGAGGAACTAGGAGTTAGATCCGTCCTAGAGACGATTGAAGAAAGACAGCTGAAGTGGTTCGGGCATGTCAACAGAATGGGAGATGACCGTAAAGCCAGGTGGCTTCTAGAGGCAAGACCGAGAGGAAGGCGACCACAAGGCAGGCCAAGGCTCATGTTTGCAGACTTTATTGAGAGAATTGGCACAAAGAAAGGATGCACCATGCCGGAGATGAGAAGGCTTGCACAGGACAGGGACCGTTGGACGAGATGGTCAGAGGCAGCTACTCCACGCTTAACAACACTGAGGAGATAGTGAGAGAAGAAGAAGAAGAATTAATTAGGAAATCAGGTGAAGAAAGAAATAAGACTTATTAATTTAAAAGAAAAGGTATTTCTAGTTGTATATGTAATTTAAGATGAAATGATATTATGGCCAATACTTTATGTATGTTTATTCTTTAAAGTTACCCAATGGAAAGAGAAAATTTATTTTCTGAATCACTGTCTGGTTTTTAAAAAGAGTATTCACATTCTAGTTCCATTAATGAAAAAAGATGATCTAAAATGATTAATAGCTGCTATATTTTTATGTTTGTATTATCTCTGGGTTTACTTAAGTCTTATATTTCTGAATGGATTTTTAGCATCTCTATAGTTTCCACATTATATTCTTAATGTCAGTAGAATTATATTTTCATACAATAAAAAAAAATGTGTGTGTATGTATATCATCAATTTTAAATATTAGATGATTGTTTGCAGAAGATTTTAGATACTTATTCATCAATTCAATTTTTATACAAATCATTTATTTACTATATCTATATTATTATATTTAGTCAAGTGCTATTTCTAAAAATTCCATAATTGTTGGATTATAATTGAAAATATTATTACCTTCTATATTTTAATTTCTTAGGAAGTTCTTATGAATATATTAAATGAAGGGCAATATATAACTTCCAATGCAATCTTCACTTTATTTTATTATATTTACGTTTCGGAGAAATATTTCCTCATCTTCAGAACTTTTTTTCTAAAATCAACAAATATTGCATCTATAATCAAAATTCATATTTAAAATACACACTAACTAAAACATGTACATATATATACACAATAATTTAACATTACCTCAGCTTTTATTTCTCTCCCTCCCCCATTGTCATTTTATAAATATTTCAAACATCTTAACTCTTTAAGGGACAGTGGCCATATTTTTCCCACCTATCAAAAAGCAGAAATTTTACATTCAAAATTGTTTGGTTACATTCCATTAGATGGCAGAAACTACAGAAAAATGCATTTGAAGGCATAGAATTGTTTGTCAGCTGGCTCTAGACAAACTTCGTTTTTGGTTGGACAAATATAGCCAGTGCCCATTTGAGGTACCAACCAAAGTTCAAAGTAGTGCAAACTTGTTTTCAGTTTTTCCGTTTACTGAAAATATTTTCACGGTAGAACGGAAAGCTCTTTGTATATTATTATTTGAGATAGTATTAGTGCAATTTTTGTTTCATTTTACATTTCTGCTAAGATAATATGAGTAATTATGTGAACAATGATAGGAATATACCGAACAATTTTTGTTTTTTTGTTTATTCCTTTTATTCTGCTATATAAATTTACTATTATATTTTAATATAATATTTATAATTACTTAAAATGAATTGAAAAAGAAAATGTATTTTTACAGATGTAACCATCTTTTTATTTATCATATATCTAAACTGGTAAAACTGACGCAGCTTTTATTTTTTATTGTTATTTGTATATATTAACATTTTTAGCCTATATAATTATTTGCAAGTATATTGATTTTTTTTTTATAATATGTCATTCTGATCATCCAAGTTTTTTTTAAATTTTTTTATAGTAAACGAATTACAGAAAGTATATTAAAGTCGTCTGCTGACCCCGAACAGCCACAATCCGTGGGTCTAGACCAATTTATCACTGTCCTTGAACCCAAGAGAGTCGGTGGAAAGGGCACTGCCCAATTTGCACCAAAGAGACTGGCTATGGAGCAATGGCAGACTGCCGCTGCACCATGGAAGTCATGGTTCGCAGCAACGTGAGGTTGGTTGACCCCCTCCAGGCTATCTGAGCTCACGCAAGCGATAAAATGCCTGTAAGAAGACCACATCGCGCGGCCAAAGATAAAAAAAAAATTATAATAACATTCCTTATTGTAACACATACAAATCTATTTTTAGATTTGCTTTTTTTTGGAAATTAGCCAATACTTAAGTTTAATCAGTTAATTTATAGTGATTACATCCTTCGCATTGTTCCGAATAAATCTTATTTATAATATAACTGAAGGGCGCCAGCAGAAGGGCACCTTGCCCTCTCCTATAAAAATCATTAGAAAAATTATTAAATTGAGAGAGAGAGAAGAAATAAAATTGGAGAAAAAAGGGTGTTGAGACTATTTTTACCTCAAAACTCGGACTTAATTTTTAAAATTGATCAATCTAATGGTTTTTAATTGATCGATATCAGTAAAGTTTTAGGAACTTGCAATGCCTTTTGAAGAATTCGAGTTATAATGGAAACCTTAGCTTCAACTAAAAGAGATAAATTGCATCATTAAGAAATCAACACTTTTAACGAATAGGAATATAATGCGTTAAATGAAATTTTTATCCTCAGCGAGCCAAACAAATGTCACAAGAACTTCTACATCTTTGGCGACCTGTGCTGTGGTCACGATAATGAAAATCGTATTATGACATCGTGAAATTAAAACGTGCTGAATTCTGCTCCAGATAACACCAATCACCCTAATTTGTGTCATATTATTCAAAAAAAATCTTGAAAAAGGATATATTATAACGAACTGAACTCTGCTCCTGAATGGTTCAAAACTTTGGCAATTCGATTGTGATAATGAAAAATATAGCTAGCTGAATTCTGTTCCAGAAATCCTCAAAACACCCAAATTTTCATCCGATTTTTAAAATTTTCTTGAAACAGGCGACATTAGAGCTAAATATTCTGCTCTAGAAATCTTCAGTAATCGTTAATCTTCGTCTAGCCGAACTCTGCTCCAAAGAGCCAACATTTTCGTTCGATTTAAAAAAAAATTTCTTGAAACTATAATGAGTGGAATTCTGTTCTAAAAAGCCCTAACACACTCAAATATGCTTTCGATACTCAAAAATTATCTTGATAAAATAAATTCTACTCAGATTAACGGACACCACTCCTCCCATAGGCAAACCGTACAATTGTTTATACTATTTTTTTTTTATATTTAAAATAATTATATTTGGTGCAAATTGTGATCCCTTCCAAAAATACTTTTTTATCCTTAATTGAGGTGTTATATTTTATTTCTTCCCAGTTCTCTTCTAGTATTTTGAGACAATCATCAATTGACAATCAAGAGTGTCTTTAAAACTTAAAAACTTTACATCTAAGCTTATTATTCCGATTTCATATTTTTTATTTCAATATATGGTTTAGTCAGATCGATAATAAAACACAAGAAAAAAATGATGATAACATTAAAGACTTAAATAAAAAACAAATATAAAATAAAACAGATATAACCGAGAAAATAACAAAAACAAACTGCAAAATATTTATCACAATTTTTTAAATAAAATAAAAGTAAAGAAATATAAATAAAGAAGAAACAACATACAAAACAATATAATAGAACTTATTACAAAATGACATATATATATATATGGTGGTCACAAGGAAGTAGTGCGCATACTGCTACAGAAGAAGAAACCAATTTCTTGTTCTCAGCAATAGCTAATTTATCATGGGTTGATCGACAAGTAGCAGCAGGTGAAGTGATTTGATGGCTCGATTCCGCAGCTTCAGAACATATGACTAATCAATGTGAATTTTTTGTGGAAAGTGAGAAAATAAAGCCTGTAAGGATTACAGGTGGCAAAATCTGGACACTAACATCTACTCAAAGAGAAACAATGAAACTTTTTGCATCTTATGAAAAATTGAATTCAATCACAATTCCTAATATTTTGTTTGTTCCAGGTTTAGAATTAAATTCACTCTCAATCAGAAGATTGGAAACGAACGGATTCACTATTGTTTATGAAAATGGTCAAGCAACAATTATGAAAGGTAAATTTATAGTAGCAGTTGCTTATCGGGTGAACAAATTGACATTTCAAGCTAGCGAAGAAAAGGCTTACTTGACAACTAAAAGTGAAAGTTTGAGGCATAAAAAGTATGGTCATATAAGTAAACCCCAACTACTAAAACTTCAGACCATGGTGGATAGAATGAAGGAAATCAAAGCAAAAGAACTGTGTGAACTATGTGTGGAAGGAAAATTAACCAAACTACCACACAATCAGACCAGGAAAAGAGCAATTAGACCACTGGAACTCATTCACAGTGACTTATTTGGTCCAATAACTCCAGGGTCACAAAATGGAAAAAGGTATGGTGTAACATTTATTGATGAAAGTATAAATTTCACAGTCGTTTATTCGCTAGAGAAGAAAAGTGTTTTTCAGATATTTTAAAATATTTGAAGCGATGGCTACAGCATATTTTAAAACAAAAATAAGTCGGTTCAGGTCTGATCGAGGAGGTGATTATATTTCACATGACATGAACCAATACTTTGAGGAGCAAGGGCACAATGTGAGTAAGCAATCAGTTATACTCCTGAACAAAACGGAGTAGCTGAACGTATGAATCGTACGATACTTGATAAAGCTATTATCTGGCAAGCCACAAAACGACCTGCGCAGAAGTCGGCTCAGCCGGCCGTGCATGGTGGGGAAACCCTTTCCCATACTACGTGTCCAATGCGACTCTGGTTGTAATATGCATGCTTTCCGTTATTGTTGCAATTCCTATTTTGTGCTACCCTTTGACTTCATTTTTGATTGTCTACCTCTTGTGTGGTGTGAAAATGAGACAATAGCCACAAGGAAAGTTCTTTTGAAACACAAAGAGACATCGCAAATAAACACGCGCCTCATGGGTCGGCCCACGGCCTTCACTTGGGTAGTGAGGTGGGAGAGCTTTCTTCCCCTCCTGCACACCCTTCAGCCTAGCCTCCGAATTTTGAGAAGGTTGTTTTCTATCTTGCCTGACTGTAGATAAATGCTTCTAATCTCAGGGCTACCGAAGAAATTATGGGTTGAGACTGTGAAGACAGCTGTATACCTGATCAATAGAAGTCCAACTCCACCTCTTCCAGATTATGCCCCAGCAACATTATGGTATGGACACAAACCAGATGTAAGTAAGCTTAGAGTATTTGGATCACTTTCATATCTGCTTACTCCAAAGCAACTAAGTGGAGGAAAATTTGAAAGCCGTTCAAGGAAGCTGTACTTAGTTGAGTATTGCCACAATGGCTATAGACTGTGGTGTCCTGAACATGAAGAAATCATTGAAGGAAGAGATGTTATTTTTGATGAAAAATGTACTGCACAGAACAATGAAGTTATTAGTGTAGAGGTACTCGGTAATGAGCTTGATGAAGATTTTGTTCCAAAAAAAGGTATAAGTTCAGGGGGAGACTTGGACTTTGAACTTGAAAATAATGCACCCGAACACGAATTGAGGCGTGGAAATCGGGAGAAAAAACGACCAGCGTATCTAGATGACAATGATTTATCATTCAGTGAACTTGCAATGAATATTGTTTCAGTTTTTGATGTTCCAGAAACCATTGAGGACATAAAGGGAAGAGAGGACAGTCAGGAATGGAACAAAGCCGTTCAAGAGGAGCTAACTGCTTTAGAGGAAAATAAAACATGGACTCTAACTGCATTATCATCTGGTAAGAAAGCATTAAGCAGCAAATGGGTTTTCCGTACATTGTAGGAATTTAAGAAGATTTTAAAGTCTAAGTTCAAGATGTCTGATATGGGTCAACTCAATTTTTTCTTGGGAATCAAGATTGATACATTCTTAACCTATTGAAGCGCTTTAAAATGGAAGAATGCTATGCAGCATCAACTCCAATGGAAACCCCTTAAAGGAACTTGAAGGTGAGAGTATTATACACAAGGAGCCGTATCGAGAATTGATTGGGTGCCTGATGTATCTCGTGCTAACTACACGTCCTGATATCAGTGTGGCTGTTAATTTCTATAGCAGATTGCAGACCAATGCTACCCATTCTCAATGGCTTGGTTTAAAACGCATACTGAGATATGTACAAGGAACATCAGAGATGGGTCTTCACTTTCGTAGGGAATCAAGGCAAAATATTACTATTACATGTTCTGCAGATGTTGACTTTGCTGAACATAATTTCGAAGATAAGAAATCAACTTCAGCATATCTTATTCAAGTATTTGGTAGCAATGTACTGTGGGCAACAAAGAAGCAATCAGCAGTTGCTCAGACGTCAACAGAGTCTGAGTATGTGTCTTTGGGAAAAGTAGTCATGGACCTATTATGGCTTAGAAACCTACTTCTGGATCTAGCGGTCGAAGTACATGAACCAATTGAAGTTTTTAAAGACGACCAATAACTTCATTGTCTGGACAAATGAGACGAAAACCGATTAAGACAAGTAGATGTGAAGTATAACCTTGTTAAAGACATGTACAGAAAGGGCTTTCTAAAAGTTCTTTATATTCTTACAGGTGATCAGAAGGCTGACATCCTAACGAAACCGCTTGGTGGAAACCAGTTTATAAAGCTTCGAAAGAGTCTTGGAGTTGGTATTTCCCCAGCAGTTACCAAATCCTAGATCAATGGCCATCTATCCATTGTTTATTGTAATTTGTTTTCTATATAATCATTATTATTTAAACGATATACATTTAAAAATTGTATATAAGTATGTTTTTTCAGTTGAATTCAACATTGAAAATTAAATTATACAAGATTGAATTAGAATCAATCAATGATAACACCACAGTAGTAATGGTCATAAAGATGATAAAGTAGTATTATTATTCAATTTATTAGATTTAATCACTAGTTTAAATAAAATCATTTAAATTAGGTAAATATGTAAATGAGAAATATTTTTATATAGGAAAGTACAGAAGTCTCCCTAGTAAAGTTTTTTTGATTTTTGTATTTATATTTAAAATTGGTTTATAAGATTCTTCTCATAAGCATCATTAATAAGACATCAATGTATGTTAAAATGAAGGGGAGTGTTGTTAAGATAGCAATTAAACATTTATTGCGTATATTTATATTGTTTTAAGTACTACTTTGTTGCATTGATCATGTTATATATTACTAAATCGAGGTATCGATTTATCATGAAGGCATCTGTCACCTGTGTTAGTTGACTCTAGATTCTCAATAAAGTGTGTTGTGTCCTACGTCCGTGTTTGTTGACTCGTAATAATTTAACATAACAGGAAGGTCTGAGAAATGAGAATTTTGTTAATGTTTATACTCCCCTAAACCAAACTCCCAAAAAATTATAATATATTTAGGTAAAATTTAGCACCAAGGACAATGCTAAGGAAACAACTTAAGGTCACCAAGATGTATAATTTTCTATTATAAAAGACAATCTGAAGTACAAAATGTGGAAATATTTATTCAGAAAATAAGTAAGATAACATTAAATTTGAGGAAAAATGTGGAAACTGACAATTGTAAAAGTATGCCAAATTGGGATGGCAGGTGAAAAATTAAATGACCAACGATTATTAAATATAAAAGCACAGCTATTAGATTATTTTCTTACTAAACTGAAAAATGAACAGAGGGGAGAATAGGTGCCATTTTCTTTTATCAGAGTGTCAGCCATAAGGCAAGAAAAAACAAGCATAATTGAAGGTTGTGAACTGTGAAATTCAAGGCGCTTTTCGTCAATTTATCGGATTAAATCAAAACAAAATTGAAACCATTTCCATGTATTTGGTCGGGTTCTGAAAAAATGAACAATGTCAGACTTGAAATGAATCGTTACCTAACTTCTTACACTGAGGGCTCAATGCATAGCAAAAAAAAAAAAAAATAGAAAATACAGCACAGAAACAATAATTTCAAGTGTAAATAAATATTCACCAATTGAAACAAAATTTACCATTAAATGAACGTCTGCCAAAGTCAGTATAGCTTCCTCTCTCTTTCTATAGGCTATGTAAGGAAAAACAAATTTAATGTTTCAATTGTTTATCTCGACATATTTTGGAAAATTACACACAAAAAAATATAGTTTATAATGCACATGCGCGATCAAATATGCGATTATAGGTGTACAAAGCTCAGAACGCAATATCGCTGATAATAATAATCCGATCTGGATGACTTTTTTTTTGTTTTGTAGGAAATTTAATTACCTTTCGAAAGATTTTAAAATGTATACCTGACGAAAAAAATGTATCCTTTTTGAGTTATGCGCGAATGAAGTTTAATTTTCTTCATAAAATTGTTTTCTGATTTTTCTCGTTGAGATACTATTTAGTATGATTAAAAATGTTTTAAGGAGAATATTTTAAGAATGTTTCATCAAAATCGCAATAGCCATTTTGGTGCTACAGTCTCGATTTAGGAATCAAACAAAACTTCAAAAGTAACAGTAAATCGAAATGCACATTCACGATGATAAATCCGACATCAAATTCATAATTAGCGTCCTTAAAAACTTACTTTTTCTAATTTTGAGCGTAATCGGACGAGCAGTTTTCGAAATATAGACACGTTTTTGCATAAATGAAATTTTATAAAATTGATATGGGACATTCTAGGTACCAACCCGCTCAATCCTTAAAAATTTCATTTAAATTGGATTACCGGTAGTAGGCGTTTTGACTACAGACGGATACGAGAACGAATTTGTTCCTTGATATCTAAAAGGTAACCCCGAATGGAAATTTTTGACTTTAAGGACATTAATTTTTTGTCAATTCCTGCATGAACACAACGCTTCACCGCCCTCTCCCTCAAAGGCAAGGGGCGAACCGACGAACTTATTGTAAGAAGACGAGTGTAAATCGGTTGAAATTGAAACTCGGGGCCGGTTGGAGCTAATACATTATTTTACCGTTCCATGACATCTCTACTTCATTTAGCGACAGTTAAAACAAATCGTATGAGGTGAGACTGTAAATAGAACCATTATGTGTTTGAGACAGACGACAAACCTAGTTGAAGTAGGCTTTTTCTAGCTTTCTTAGAATTAGAAATAGAAAGGTGGAAATCTACTACATCAACCCAATTCTCAATATTTGATACACTTTTTGCTAAATACTAATAGAAAAGTAGAATAATTAGGCAAAAAATTAAAAATTCCCGATGACAGCCCGTTTTCAAACATAATTCCCGATTTTTCTCAACACGAAAAATTCAAGCAGAATTCTCGATATTCAAGGAATTCAAGACTGCTGGACACTATAATGAATGTATTTTCATTATACCAGCAATGAAAAATATTATTTCTATTAAGTTGGAACTTCCAGCTTACCTTTTAATAAAAACTAGTATTCCATTTCAGATCAATTTATTTAGAAAATTATTTCACTGGTAAGGTTGGTGGAAATAAAATGGCATATTGCAATAAAATAAATCTAAGAATGCAAACGTTTTCAAACATAAACTCATGTTAAAAAATTAACACTAGAAAGTAATAGATATTGGTAACCATATGCAGAATATTACCATTTATTCTAGAAGTATTTCAGTATTAAAAAAATACAGATATACATATTGAGAAAAAATAACATAAAAGAAACAGTATTGATTAAGTGGACAAAACAATAATTAAAATTTATTGTTTTATGATTATTAATAAATAATAATGATTACTTAATTAAAAGTAGCTATACAATAAGAATAACATAATAGCTTACAAAGCAAGAAAAAATACATGACAACTGGAATAATGATAATTAAATAAGCTTTAATTGCCACTGTGAAATAGTGGCAAAAAGCAAATATACAATATATTTATCATCAATCATAATTTATTAATATATAAACATTTTTATAACAATTATTTTCTAATATTTACATTTTAACCTTAACACTAATGAAAATATTCTTTGGTAATACCAAATAATCTTTGGAAAAAAATATATTATTATAGACATTATTATACAAAAAAAGTGGATATTTTTATTTACATAATATCATTAAGTCAGAAGTAAGTATCACATGAATTCATTAGCAAATATGAGATTCTTAGCAAATTTGGCAGTAAAATATCATCACCAAATCTGGAAATAAAAATAAAATAAATTACTACATATATAGATATATATGTAATCAGAATCTTTATCTGAATGTTTTTACCTTAAAATTATCCTAGTCAATATTTTTATTGTATTGTATTATATATCTATTTTTGTATATACTGTAAATGCTTTGAGAATAAAAGTTGAAGGGCTATAAAAAAAAAGGTATTTCAGAATGTTTTTATTTATTTTTTTTAGTTTATAGTCACCCTTAATCTATTGGGCTTTACTAGAATAGGAAGTTGTGTGCCTTGATCACATAGAGCACCTTTAGGTCAGTCATGATTACCTACAGTTAACTATCTATAGGCTGCATACATGATTTATAACATAAAATCATAATCTAATAAATTTATATGGAACCAGGTGAAAATTGAATTCCCACCATTTTTTATCAGAGGATTACTGTACCCTAGCCCCATAACAGGTGCGCTGAAGTCTCAGTAAGCCTCTGTGAATGACTACATAGATTACCAATCAACTACTGGTCAAATAATGAACAGGCCTTCCAAATCCTCAAGACGCAAGTTACCTTCTTAGAGAAAGCCCAACAGCTCTCAGATAAAACAAACTTGCCCCTTGCTCAAAGAGAACCACTGTCTTTAATACCACCAAGGATTTCTATAAAAACAGCAACATACAACCTTGGCCTTATAAGACCCATTAAAAAAGAAGAGGCCATACTCGAGGAATCAAGATTCTTGGCTCTTGAAATGATAACTGAACGGGATCCCAGTCCTCTTAGGAATCTAGTGTACAGTGATGGTTTTGCTCAGCAAGCAATACAAAATGAAGGTGCAGGTGCGTACACACATCTCTTTGCCGTTTTGAGGCCAGTTGGGAAATGGGCCACAAATGCTGACATTGAAATCCACACAGTTCCACTAGCATTGCAAACCCTATCAAACATGGATGCTGGGAACATTGTGCTGTTTGTAGATTCTCAGGCAGCTATCATCACTGTAACACAGCCCAATGGGTCCTATGCTCAGGACATTTTGAGCTGTTAACGCATTGTAGAGGAATTGCTTCTTCGTGGTGATAAGGTGGCCTTTCAATGGATACCAAGTCACTGTGGTATCCATGGAAATGAGATAGCAGATAAACTCGCCAAAGAGGGTTCATCATTGGAGCAGCCAGAAAATCAGATCTTGTTCCACAGAGCTATGGAGGAGATACAGAAGGCAAATCAGGATTTGCTGCTGGAATCCATTCAGATTAATACTGTTGGGAAGCAATGGGGCCAACTCGTTAACAAAGAAGAGCGGGTACCAGTAGACCTGCTGAGAGGGGATGCTGTTGCGGAGTTTCAGATGCTTACAGGCCATGATTATTTCTGGGGAAAATATGGATGCAATGCATTTAAATGTATGCTCGTGCTTACAGGACCTAAGAAATATGATGCCATCCAAATTGGAATGGTACTGGGCTGCTAGATCTCTAACGGTTGAAGCTGAAAAGGAGAGGCATAATTAAAAAAAAAAATCTTGCTTTGCTAGAACAGCTTTAAAAAAAAAACTGGATGGGGTAAATTAATGTCAAATACTATTATATTAATAGATGATCAAATAAAAAAAACTAACAACTATATATACGAATGACTGAATACATAAACACATAATATTGAATTTCCATTTCTCTTCTTCCTTTGATAGAAACAGAGATACATAAAATATCAATTGTTCCCCTTACTATTTCTTTGTGAAGCTCAATCTCCTTACAACATAGTTCACTGACATTCCATGTTGTCAGAAGTATATATCTTTTTCCAGCCCTGGTATTATTCCTTCAAAACTGTCCAACTGCATATCTCTTTAATGCATAATACATAGCTACTTTGGAGAAGTGTGTTATCTCTTAGTCCCCTGTCCAAAAGTAAGATGGAGGGGATGCCCCTTCAAAGAATCTTGACATGCTTCCCATCCAGGGAGACTAATTAAGGGAAGTAACATTAGGGTGTATACAGCAGGTGACCTTAGCCTTCAGTATTGGGGATTTGCAGCCTGCTGGTATTATTGCATTGTTTATATCTTGGACTACTGTTTCACCAAACTCAACAGCAGGAACTGGCTGTGGTACACTAACCGAGTAATGGAACCACTGCTCTTCTAAGCTTAAAACCCTGGAGAGCAATGAAAGCGCTTAGGATCAATGGGGTCAGGCTTGAGCAGATTGAATCATTATAAAACAACTCATTTACATGATTAGAGCAATTATAACTGAAATCAATTAAGACTGCATATAGATTGTTTGGGGCTCTAAATAAAGGTTAAAGCTGTTTACACTCCTTACCAGTACAGTGAACATGGTTCTGAAAGGGTACGATATACCAGATGAACTTCGGACAGGATACATCTCTTCTTCTTCTTTTTCGATGGCGCTACAACTCGTGAAGAGCCAGGGCCTCCCTTAGTCTGAGCCGCCAGTCTTCTCTGTTTTGTGCTGCTGCTCTCCAATTTCTAGTTCCCAGCATTTTTCGCGCGTCTGCAGCCACACAATCCTCCCACCGCAGGCGAGGTCTATCCACTTTTATGCGTCCAAAGATCTTTTCCTCAAGGAGCCTTTTGGGACAGGATACATCTGCTCCATCTTTAAAAAAGGAGATAGGAGGCAATGCCAGAATTATCGTGGCATTTTTGTGCAGAGCTCAGTGAGCAGAATTATCAGGAGACTGGTCCAGGGTAAGAGGATTACACTATGCCGGTGGAGCAAACTGGATTCACTGTAGGAAGATCCTGGATGGACAATATTTGTGTACTTCAGCAGCTCATTGAGAAATACAGTGTGAAGAATAGGGAGCTCTATTTAGCTTTCATTGATCTGGATCAGGCATATGATAAGTGTCCCGAGGGAAAGAATATGGACAGCATTGAGAAGAGCGGGTATTAATGAGTCAACACTTGTATGGAAACGATTTGTACAGAGTGAAGTTGGGAAACACCTCTCTGATCCATTTTCTGGGGCAAAACGGCTGAAGCAAGGGTGTGGCCTGTCTCCAAGCATTTTCAAGTTATACTTGGCTGATGCAGTGAAGCAATGGATGAGGCAATGTTGGGACTACAGAATTTATTACGATGACAACCAGCTCCTTATGCTGTTCTTTGCAGATGATCAGGTGGTGATAGCCCGGAGGAAAGTTTTCCTGGAGACGGTAGTCTTCCAGTTGAAAGAATTTTATGAAGCAGCAGGTCTCAGGATTGACTTCCAAAAGACTGAGTAAACAGCTGTGAGGGGAAATGAGGAAGACGATCTGTGCATAGATGTGCAGAAGAATAAAGGCCTTTAAGTACCTCAGATCCTATCCGGAAGATGTGGAGATGTCCGAAACAAAGTGGAGCTCACAAGGAAAGCAATTATGATGCTGCACCCTGTTCTCTGAAACAACACCATTTGGAACGAGAACAAGCGATGAATCTTCTCAGCTATGGTCGAATCCATATTAACCTACGGATGTGAGGCACGGTAGATGAATAATTGCTTGTATGCCAAAGTTCGGACAGTAGAAATGGATTTTTGGAGAAGGTATCTCCAGATAACAAGGCTGGACAGAGTCCGAAATGAAGTGGTTAGGCAGCGAATGTGTGTAGTGGAGACCGTCACTGAAAGAATCGAAAAACGGCGGTTGAGGTGGTATGGGCACTGCAGGAGAATGCCGGAAGAGCATTGGCCGAACAGAGTTCTGGACTGGAAACCGCCCGAAAACCGTAGACGAGGATGACCCAGAACCATGTGCATAGAAGGATTCCGAGAGGAGATGGCCGGCCGAGGTCTACAGGAGGGAGACTGGACTGATAGAGCTGTGTGGAACTTAGCTCTGACCTGAAGCGGTATACCACATTGGAGCACCGGGAGAAGAAGAAGAAGATTCCAAATATAGCCTTGAATTTTAACCATCGTATGTTACTGTTTTATTTAGAAAATAAATAAAGTAACAATAAAGCCATTATTTATACAGTACACATTATGAATGAAATATGTAAAAAAAAAGTAAGTAAATAAAATAAAATAGGTTTCTTACAAATTACTATTGCTTGGAGTTTGTTGGTAGATCTATAGTTTGACTATCTAAACTGTATCCAGCAATACTGTCAGGACTTTGCAAGGAAACTGAGTTTTCTCCGGCACAAGTGTTATCTAGCTGTGTACTATCATAAGTATTATTTCCCTTGAAAAAAGAAAGTGCCATTAATGTTAAAAAACAAGAATAACAACTTCACAAAATAAGTATCGAAAATAAAGAATATTCTAAAAGAAAGTTAGAAGTGAGTTAATGGGAAGATCATTTATTATTCATTTCCATATAAAATACACAGCATTATGATCATACTTAGTAAATGACGTAAAAGTGGTTTTTTGATAGGTGACTAATTAATATTGTAAATGTACAAAAAAAAATTAAACCTGGCGGTTTTTAGGGTAGCTTTTATGTTATCTTGAAGGATTGTTTGAAATTGTTACAGAGCAACATTACATGCTAAAGGGTTTCTGAGTATAAAGTTCAGGGTATAAAACTATATCGATTATTTATTTTCTATTTATTAAATAACATAAAGATAATTATCTTATTTTAATTCTATAAAACAGATATTTTTGACATTACAGGGATTATGATAAGAAGTTAATCGATTTTTAAATAATGATAAGGACTTAAAAAGACTATCAGTTTATATAGAACGATGAATAAATAGTGATTAGATATAAGGAAATTGGAAACATTGAAAAAAGATATACTTTAGGAAGATAGAATAAATAAAGTGTAGTATGTTGGTATTTTTATATTTAAATAAAGTTGAAAAAAATTTATATTTCTTTCTATATATTTTTGTACTTAATTTTTATTTTAAAAGATCAATTATTCTTAATAAGTGAGTAAAAATAAAAACTTTCAGGTTTGAAATAAAATTTACTACATACAGGTTTAACTCAAGTTACAAAATTTATGCATTGAAAACTAAATATAATTTTTCATTGCATAAAAAAAAAAAAAGTGGATTGGATCAATGTTTATGAAATATCTGAACTTCCAAAAACATACATCTAAAACCTATAGGATAAAAGCACCAGTAGCTGACATGCTTAAGGAAATATTTTTGAATTTTAAGGTGCAAAAACTTAAATAATGATGTAATTGTATTTTTCTTGAATCCTTGTTATAGAACAACCTCCCAGCTTACAAACTAGGATTTAAAATGCAAGAAATATACACTTAAAGTAAACAATAAAATATCAAATTTAGAGAATAGTTTTGTTGAACCAGTAGTTGGCACTGTTTGATTTGAAATGTTCCTGTAGCTGACAGGGATGAGCAAGAAGGTAATTGTGCAAAATACAGCTTTAGGATCTCAAGGCACCAACCCGCATTTTTTGAATCCATTTATAATAGAAGATGGTAAAACTTCACATAAAGCATCTTCTAGTAGGGGATTTGGTAAAGCAGAGCAGAAAAATATACAACAAGAAAATACAGAAGCCACAAATTTTTTAAATAGAGGTATAGGAGGTCCTGAAATCTTATTATTCCAACTTTTTGAGGAGAATGTCAGGTATTGGTACACTGTCAGCTACTGGTGCATTTACCCTATAAGTAATTAAATTAACAAAAATAAAAAATTATTGATTTAAAAAATTTAAAGTTGATAAGTTTTTTAAATATTTTTTTATATGTTTTCTTTTTTCGAATCCTTCCTATATTCTTGTGTAACCATACCAATGAATGAACAGAATTGAGGCGTTGAGAACAGAGTGGACCAACCTCACTATCTGTGATTTTGAGAAAAATCCTTTAGAAGATTTTATAAAAAAATTTCAAACTGTTTAAGACTAAGTTTTGAAAGTGAAACCTTACATTTCTGCCATTTATGTCCAATAAGAGATAGTTTTTAAAATGTATTAATTTTATTTCCTTCAAACTTCGGTTTGAAACTTCTAACTCAATATTCAAAAAAATCTGGGATAGTCTCACTTCCTCATTTACTAATTCTTTTAAAAGAATAGTTTTAATTTTCTTCAATAAATTCAAAGTATTGCTTTCAGGATATAACTTTTGATCTTTTAGAAAAAATAAAAATAATTGGCACAACTTCTTTACAAAAATTGTAGTGAAAAATAAATATGCATTATTTAACGAGACCGAAAGAGAAAATAATGTCTTAAAAAAAAACACGATTATAATTCTTTTAAAATAATTTTACTGTTATATATTATGAAGTTTGTAAGGAACAATAAAAATATTTAATGTTCTCTGCTAAAATTAAACGAATTTGCTTTCAGCACAACTTCCTTTCAAAATTGGCATCAGATAGCCCGGCTTGATGGTAATGGATGAAAAAAGAAAAAAGTCTTTCCACAGGTGTAGAAGAGGGCAGAGGAGCGTTATATTTCATAAACACCTTTTTGTTCATTGGAAAAGATTCCAAACTTTCAATATTTGTATTTCCACAAAAAAAAAAAAAAAAAAAAAAAAATAGAAATTTGTATATCCGCTTCACACTGATCCGTAGATATTAGTTCCCCGCCATTTTCTCCAAAATCAAAAAGTCCATAAAACGGATAGTATTTTCTTTTGCTTCTTACACAGATTTCCTCATTCCGCAAAGTAGGAAGGCTGATATTGGTGGCATCTTCTAGTATCTCTTTCAGAACAGAAGCTTTGAATAGTTGCAATATTCTTTGGTGATGCTGTGTATCAGTGCATCCTATCCATTTCTTTTTGAAGGTAGGGTTAGAAAAGCTGCTACAGCAGCAGATTCCGCTGTTGTAGAGCTGATGTAAAAGAATTCAGCAAATCTTTTTGCCATAATTGAAATGCGGATATCTACCAACAAGCACAATATATCCATAATTTTTTGTTTATTAATAATAAGTTTCAGGCGCAGAGCAACCAATGAAGGAAGTAGCATTCCAAAGAAAATGTTTGTTTCTGCTTGAAGGATGTCCAAGACCGAGGCTAGAGGCTTTGAGCAATCAACATATTCGCTAATGTACAGAAAATCTTCAGCTGTTAATTGCTCTTGTGTTTTAATTTTTAGATTTACATAAAGATCATGACATTTTTCCTTGATACCGTAAATCTGTTTAAATGGCTCATAAAGTGAATTCCGCTTTGTATCACCATGCTTGATAAGATATGACCTAGGAAATCGTGAATTATTTCAGCTAACTTTGGCCTGGAAGCAAAATTCCAGAGAATATTGTTTATAGCCATAACTGATGTTTTTGAAGAAGACCACTAGTGTTGGTGTCTTCACCTTCAGAATCTGATAAGGATTGGGTGGAGTTATTTTCAACAAAAAATGTTTTTCTCATCAATTAGTTATTTATCAACACCAAAAATCCTTAATGCTTTCACAAAGTTTAACCTATTGTCTGTGACTGTTGCAACTATCTTTTGGTTGGTCAAACCAAATTCTAAGTGGATATATTGCAACAAGGAAGTAATCCTGTCATAGGAGTGGGTTTTCGCAAATCTTCAACAAGCCAAAGCAACAGATTCCCTCTATCCAATAGAAAGCAACACCTAGAAAACTCCTTTTTTTTCCTGACCATGTGTTTTTTTTTTTTTTGCGATAACGTAATCTTTATATTCCGTCAGAGCTTCATTTCCATGTTTTCTTTTAAAATGGGAAATGAAATTTGATGTGGAATGTCTATTTCCCGTTATTTCAACAACAAATTGTTTACATTTTTGGCGAATTGTAAAATTAGTGCTTGTACTTTTATCAGGAAATATTTCATAAAACTTACCATCTAAAATCATCAACGATGGTTTTGTCCCCATGTCTTTGTTTCAAAAACTTTGTTCTCGGCACACTGGGCAGTTCCTGGTGAATTAGTATCACTAACAACAGATTCACGGCAATTTATTGACAGTGAATGAACTGTCGTTTTTGAACTAGCAGAACTAAAATTGTCCTTCCAAGCTAACAGTTCATCTAGTAAATCACTCATATTAAAAATTTACTAGATTTACTTCCAATACATATATATATATATATTTTTTTTTTGTTAAATTTTTAATTTTAACCAATTAAAACACGATACTATAACACTCTGTAAACGTAATATACTACAGTGTTCAATCAACTGACGGAATTTAAATAACTATTACTTTACATTGATTGAGAATTAAAGGCATAATCGTTTACGCAAAAAGAAAATATTAAAGCAAGGAAATGTAGCGAGTGATGCAAGCATATATATGAAACTTTGAGCCATATCTTAGAATTTATGTAACTTCTTAATTTATTAAAATTTTATTTTGTATATTAAATCCAAACAATAATTTTTGAATAAAAATTACAACTTCATTTTTAAATTATTATTTCAAATGAAGTCCAGGTCTAGTATGAGCCGACAACCTTTAGATTGGTAGCATACTTATAAAGATCAAAATTCAACAAGTAAACAAAATATTAATTGTTAATTGTTATTCAACTATGGATAAAACTGATTAGTTTCAATTGCCATTGGCAATTGATTTTTCACAACTAAAAAAAATTATTTGTCCATCATGACTAAAACTAATTTAATTGATGAGAAATTAGTTACCAATGAGTAACTAATAACTAAATTATTTGGATTTTAGTTGCTACTAATTTAGCAATTATTAGTTATTTAGTTACAAATTTAATTAATTGAAAAATTAGTTAACTAATGCCCAATCCTGACAGGCGCACACACACAAATACTCTTGGATCCACATTCAAATCTGGCTAATGGAGAAAATTATTTTATTTTTCCTGAGTTGTGGGTCAACTGTCAAATTCTATCGAATTCTGGTGCCTGGAGTGATCTTCATGGGGTAAATTCAATGCATTGGGGGAAAACTTGGTTCCAAATCTATAGCGAATCCCAAGTTTTCAAATTGACCTACGAATTCCTAACAGTCCATAAATCAATATGGGGCATACAATTAAAAAGTTTTTTTTTTCAAACATGTTAACCTCAAGTGTGCCTCTATTGTTCACTCATTGCTGGTCAAATTGGAACAAGCCAAGAGGAACTAGAAGCTCTAAAAAATGTCCCACTTTAGATAAATAATAAAATATATAGGATTAGGAACTTGCTATCATGAGACCATATAAATATACAACTATGTACCACAAAATTTTAAAATTTGAAAGTTGCTTCAATTTTAAAATCTTATCATCATACTACTCTTATTAAATACTATTATCAATGATACCTTTCAATTCTTTACTGAAAATTCATTCTAAATAAAATACGTAATTAACAAATTCAAGCAATAAATTAAGTCTTGGAAACCATAAACCATAAAAAGTAATAAATATATTATTAACTAGAGTAAAAAAACTATAACTATATTGATTCTAAATATTTACCTGATAAATGTAATCAGAATCTGTTTTCAAAGATGAAAAAGAATGTTGGTGTGGTAGCGATACTATGTCATCTTCTAAGCCGTCGTCAACTTGAGCTTTATACGAGAACATTATACTAGGCTGCGAAACTCTAGAAAAATAAAAACAAACAATAAAGGCACAATAAACAATGTTGGCTAGTAAATAATAAGATAATTAATAGCATATAGAAAAATAAGTAAAGACATCATCAATTTTTATATAAATTCATAGTTTTAGAATAAATTATAATGACAATCAGAATCAGGTTGTTTTTTTTGGATGTATGCCATCATATTATCACTAAATCTATTTATTTTTTTAAAATAAATGAGCCAGATTTTAGTAAGTTAAGAGCACCATAAAATATTTTACATATTCTAAAACATTAAATATCAAAATAAACAAGCTAGATTGATATTTAACCTACAAAAACTAGAATACCAACATCAATAAGCGTTATATATAAAATCAGGCAGAAAACCAGCATAATATTGGGCTTTAATTCATTATTAAAAAGCACCTGTGGGGACTACTATAAGGGTCAATCTCAGAAAGGTTAAATCTGAGCATTTTTGAAAGTTAATTTCAATTTCCATAAAACATTATGGCATACCCATACCAGTATTTTTTAAATTGAAAAAATAACAGAAGAAAATGTTAGTGATGGAATTATATATAGTGTGAAGAAATTGCACAGAGGCTATAAAGGAATTACTCTCTCAGTAAGTCATGGATGAGGAAATTACAGAAGATGGTGATATAAAATAAAAGAATATATACCTATAATTATTAAATACTATTATCACATTTTCTGGTTACTCACATTCTATGTCTTCAAAAAAAGGTTCAAGAAATATCTCAGAATAAAATATTATCTGGCTTGTGAGCATGTATCAATATACTTACCTATAATTAAATGGGTAGGTACCCATGAGTGTTCAAATTATTTTTCCTCCATTACACAATTCCCAAAAATATCTCTATTTCTGAAAGGAGAAACTAGGCCAATGACAGAATTCGAATTATACATTAAATTCAGGCATAACTTTACAAAATTTATCAATATTTGAGACTTTGAAAAGCTAAATAAGGACTGAGAGGGTAGAAGGATATCATTGTAAGTCTATGAAAAGTTGGAGATGTTAAACCCAGCCATAGACATTTCTACGTATTGAATTTCATGTATTTATTCTTATGTATTTATTTTGTTTTCTTTAAGTAACTAATAATATTGTTGATCGTTTTCTTATTTTCGTTACTTAGGTATTAAAATTGTAAATAGTTTATTTCTTAGTACTATGCATACATATGGAATGTACCAACCAAACGGTCCTTACAAAGGGTCCTTTGGAAGAAGTAAAAAAAAAAAATCTAAACATGAATATATCAGGTGTATAAGTTTTTAAGGATTTACAAGAGAAGGTATTACTAGTTTTAAATCACGTCAGGGCATAAGCTAACCACCTTCATGCTACAGCATCATATCATTAAGCTTTAATTGACAGTATGTGTCATTTTTTCGAAGTGTAAACAACATACTTTTTTTGAACAACAACTATGTCAACTTTGGTGCCAACAAAACGCAATTTGAGGAAGTTTTACTTTTCTACTTCGATTTGAAGATTCGATTACTGTGTGAGGCTTATGAAGGACCATGCTCCATCATTTTCAACGAGCGAGTACTAGTTTAAATGATTCAAAAGTGGTGATTTTCACACGAAGGATAAAGAACATGAAGAAAGGCCAGAAACTTTTGAAGATTTCAAATAATGCTCAATTTGCATTATTGAATGAAAATTTGTGTCAAATGGAAGAACTTGCAAAATCTTTGGGAGTGAATCAACAATCAATTTCATTACGCCTCAAGGCCATGGGAATAGTCCCATACGAATTAGAGACAACAGACGAGGAAAAGAGATTTTTCACCTTTCCAGTAAAAAAAAATTTGGAAACACTGAAATGGGATATCCAACACCATCAGCCATATTCTCCAGGCATTACTCCTTCCAACTACTACTTTTTTCAATCAATGACTCATGGCTTGTCTGAGCAGCACTTCCGTTCTTATGAAGAATGTAAAAAATGGGTCGATTATGGATTGCCTCCAAAGACCAGTCATTCTTTCAATGTGGAAATAACGTGAAATTTGTATGTTGTCGGGAAGATGAGAAAAAGTAGTGACTAGCGATGGACAATACTAGAGTAATCTATTTGGTATCATTTTTACATAATAAAGCCCCAATTTTCACAAAAAATCCTTTAAAACTTACTTGTATCACCAATATATATATATATATATATATAAAACTAATATTTCCTATCCCCTCCCAGCGGTCACTAAATTAAGGAAATCTCACAAAGCCTCTGAACAATCCTTGTCAATAATTTTTTATTTATTAGAAAAATACTTTAAACAATTCTTATTAACATTTTTTAATCATATTTAAACTATAAAATATGCCGGCTTGAACACCAAATGGATAATTTTCTGGTATTCTTACAATTTGACATATAGGCTCTGAAAGTTAGCTAATTGAAATGGCGAGACAAATTTTAATAAATTCAAAGATAAAAAAATAATTTATACCAAATGGTAAGAATATTATACCAGAAAATTAGGGATTCTCTAAAAAGCACTTGGACACTCGATCAATAATAGACCATAGATAAGTTTTATATACATCTAATGTGTAGTCTGAAGACTTTGAAGGGGAAGGGAAATAGCATTCGATCTCACTGACTGAAGTAAAAATTATCTTTTTTGTCAATCTTCTCTTTGTTAGGTCATCAAGAATTGACTATTTAAGCCAATTACGAATGTACATAATAAATATTTATTTGAAAAAGCCATAAAATGAACTAATGAAAAAAAAAAATGAGAACATAAATGTAACAGCATACAACCAAACGATGTGTTAAGTTTAATTTTCTTTATACTTCGCTAAATATGGATGAAATAAGAAAAACATAATTCGATTAAACAAATTAGAATAATAAATATAAATAATATAGTCAATTTTACCCAAAAAATTCACTCAGAAATGTATGATAAACAAGAGGTGTAAAAAGAGTGAAATATACACATGTGGTAGCATCAACAATACAAAGGCCTTCCTGGACAGAATACATAAGAAGTCCACTTCCCACTGACTGAGAAATATTTAATAATACCAGGAACAGGATATAGATGTAAAAAGATTTTTTGGCTGAAAAATATACAATATGATGATAATTAAGGTAAACAGAAAAATTAAAATAATTCTAGACGATCTATTAAATACTGTATTTGAAAAATAATTACTATAGTCAGAGAGCCCATGGCAAAAAATGTGACTTATTTAATACTAAGGTTTGGGCATGTAAAATGAAATGAAATGTAAAATGAAAGGTTTGGCCATGTCCACAGGAGTGACATGAAAAATGCGTTTCTGCCAACTTAAAGGCGCTGGAATACAAAATGGTGGCCAAAAACACTCGGAGTTTTAGGATTATTTTTGGTTTTTCGCCTATAATTCCTAAACGGTGTATTCCATCAAAAAAGTGACAGTATATTAAATTAAAAAGCATTAAATTCTGAATGTAATGAGTTCCATAAAATATTAATTTGGTTAAATGATGTGGTCGAAAACCACGGTCAAAACACGACAATTTTGTTGAACTCAAAGAGAAAAAATCATACAATAAAAGTTGTAGAGCATCAAATTATGCTTCCATTGAGCACACAAATTTATAATTTCGGTCAATTGTACCTCTTGATTTTAAGATAGAATACACCATTTAGGAATTTTAGGCGAAAAAACAAAAATAATCCTAAAACTACGAAGTTTTTTGGTCGCCATTTTGTATTCCAGCGCTAATAAGTTGGATGACAAGTATTTTTCATGTTAGGCCTGTGGACATAGTCATTTTATAAGCCCAAACTTTAGTCTGAAATAAGTCATCTTATTTGCCACAGGCTCCCGTACTACTAGATTAAAGCACAAAAATACAATTACACCAATAAATACTTTATTTATGATATTACGTCAATGATATACCATATCATTTATTATAGGTTTATGAGACTGTGGTCAAAAAGAGGAAGAGAACGACCAAAACACAAAGGGGAATAATGAATACAGGAAGTGTTCAGGAAGAGCAGAGGCTTGTGTTAGTATAAAGATGAAAACTGTTAGAGGATAAAGTACTCTAATTCAGATTGTATAAGAAACTTCAAACTGTTTGGTAGTAAATGAGGAAAAGATAATGATACAAATCATTCCTTGCCAAAATGCAATGGCACTGATGAAGGTGTAACTCTAATAAATGATCAGGGAGCCGAATTGGGCATTAGTTGATTAAAAACATTATTTAACAAGAAATTTGAGTACATTTTTAATCATAATTTTTACATAAAAATAACTTCAATAAGTTCTCAGTTCAACTAATTTATTAGTAATTCAAATTAATAAGAATTGTCGAAATATTTAATAAATTAAAATCTTAACTATATTTTTAATAAAACTGAATTTATAATATTCATCATTGGAATAAAAAAAAAAAAAAAAAAAATCTTTACCAAAACAAAAACAATATTACTTCGTAAAGCCTGCATAAGAATTCCAACAAATTTAGTTTTAAACAATTATGAATTGATTCTATAAGTGGACTTAATGATCAATGATCTCAAATTTGATTAAGTCAAATAAAGGAACAAGTTTGAGGCTGGATAAGCTCGTACTGTCTGTGATTAATTGTTTTGATAAAGCTTTAGGTTTACTAGCTCTAACATGGTGGCGGCACCTAAACTGATTTAATATCAATAGGGATAAGTTTAACTTGCTATAATTGTAGTTTGGTGTTTAACTTATATTATGTGGTTAATAAAGAGAGGAAATGTTTTTAACCTGTAGTCCCCATCATATTTACTTTTTTCTAGTAAATAAATATCCCAATATAAACAAATTTTATGTTTTCGACCAACAATAATCATAATCATCTGTACTTTTTCAGATTATTAAGCACAATAATAACGAATAACAAAAATTAGGTGCGGTGTGCGCTTTACACAACTTTCCCTCGCCCCCTATGATAATAATCCCTATAACAAGGGCAGGGAGGAACTTATGGATCTTACTAAGTATATTTTAAATGTTTCAGCTTAGCTTCCATGGAAATTCCATTAAGTTTCCATGGAAACATTTTGTTTCCATTAAAAAAAAATAAAAAAGTGGAAATTATTAAGTTAATTTCTACTATTATATTCTTGCATTACATTATTACAGAGCGTATTGTTGACAAAAGGTTGGAGGCTTGGTAGGAGGAGGTCCCATCTGTCTCCTTTCGAACGCACTTGGCTTTCCATCTAGGGTCTTATAGTCCTTATAAGATACTCTGTATCTGGCTAATATTCGTCCAATTTTGATGATTGGATATGTATATATCTATATCTAGATATATATATATATATATATATATATATATATATATATATATGAATCATATATTATATTTCATGTATATATAATTTACCATAAAATGCTTTTTTTTTTGAGTTATACGCAAATAAAAGTTTCTTTTGGCTATAACTTTTTCCCTGTATTTCATCATTAATGTACTAAATATATGAAAAGTTAAAGGGCTTTAAGGAGAAGACATAAGGCAAGTTTCATCGAAATCGTTAGAGCCATTTAAGAGTGAATTATAAAAAAGTGTAAAATCGATTATACAATTGGCACTTCCGGTTAGTGAGATACACTATATCTTTGCTAATACTGGTCCAATTTCGATTATTCATTTTTTACTTTTTAGAAAATTAAATTACCTTTCATATCATTATTAACATATTTTACCATAAAACGCATACTTTTAGAGTTATGCACAAAAAAATTATTCTTTTCATCATAATTTTTTCCCTGCATTTTCTCGGTGATGTACTACAAACATGAAAAGTTAAAAGGGTTTTGTGAAGAATAATTTAGGCAAGTTTCATCAAAATCATTAAAGCCGTTTTCGAGAAAATTGTAAAAAATCGATAATATAAAGTGGCACTTCTGGTTAGTCGATTTCGACAAAAAAGTTGCTGTAATATCCATCACATGCATATGCCAACCATAAATGCGTAATTTCAGTACCGTAAAACTTTTTGTTTTTGAGCTAGACTGTTCACATACAAACAGACCATTTTGTGAGACTTGGTTATTTGGACTCAAGGGACCTTAAAACATGTACTTCAGTTAAAAACTCGAATTTGAAAATTTTCACGATCGCAATACTTCCCCTTACTATACATCCCATACATTGGTAAGAGAAAGTAATAATTAATTATGAAGCTAGGAATTCAATTAAAACAATAAGTGATTAAACTTAAGAAACAAATGAAAAGTTAAAACAAGTAAGAAAAAGTTAATAATGCAAGAACAAAAATTAATAAATAAATTGATCAAGATAAAAGAAAAATAATAAATAAAATCCATAAATTCCAAGTATTTTTATTGAGTTGTGAAGATATGGGAAGTTTAAGTTTAAAAGTCATCAAAATATCAGTCCATATCCCCTTGTTGAGAGCTGTAGTGTGTTCCAGGTACTTCCACCATATGGGAGCTACGAAACTAAAGCTTTATCATTTTTATTTTTTAACTGTGATGTGTGGAAGTCAAAAATAGAATATTAGGATAAAATAATGAATAGTTGAATAACCCCATGCTACCATCCAATATTTGTAACATTCCTTAAGTCATTGAGACAGGAGAAGAGCTGTAGGCTAACCATATTTTCGAAGTATACTGTTTTATAAGGATTAAAATATTAATGAATAAATTAAAACTAAAATGGACTTTCTGTGTAACTATCCTGATCAAAATACCCAACAAGATTTAACAAGAACCAAAAAACATTTTATAATTTGAACTTGACAACATTTTATTAATATTACTAAAGTTGATAAATTATAAAGCTTCATAAAAATAATTCAATATTGTTAATGCCATAGGGTCTTCTTTAATAACAAGTTTAATCAGTAAAATACAAAATATCTAATAATTAAAGATATACATTACTTCTTAAAAAACAGAGAAATTACATCTCCTCTTTGTTAGCTTTAACTTCTGATTGATTGATGAAATAAAAAATAGTTTTATTCGACAAAGATAAGATAATTTATCTAAAAAACACACAAATAAAAAAGAAAAAGTCTTATGAATGCAGAGCATACAATATAAACCATTTTTGTATTCTTAATCATGTAAAAACCTCATATCATATTCATAAAAAATAAGCAATGTAAAATTTTAAAAAAAATTGTTAAAAGAAGCAATTAGAATCACAAAACTTCATTAGGTAGGGTAGATTTTATATGAACAGCATAAGAACTAATAATAAAAATTTCTACTATGCTTTATTTTGACCGTACTCCCAACCATCATCGCCTAGCTTAAATTCACAATCAACTATTTCTACATAATAACCTATACTAAATGAATGTAATCTTCTGACATATAATAACTGGTTTAGAATGACCAGCTTCTGAATAAAATAAATATTCTTAAGATTCATTACGTCCAGAAAAATATTAATGACATAAATTCTATACCAGATATATATCAATGAATAATTATTCTCAATTTGTCATAAAATTTAAAAAATAAATTTCATTATTATTTTTTCATAGTTATAACTATATTTCATTATCTTGGGCACATCTAAATTTCAACCACTAACATACATTATACTGGAAATGTCAAAATGAAGCTTTAATGCGATTAAATAAACACAACTTAAACCAGAGGATAGTGATAACTAAAAAGTATTTTTAATAAATATAACACTGAGTTGAACAGACAACTATTTGAATCAACCTGAATATAAAACATTATGTTAACTGTGAACTAACAACACACACACGCACACCCACAAATGTATGTGTGTATATATATATATATATATATATATATATATATATATATATATATATATATATTTCCTAAGGCAAATTATTTCTTATTATTTATTGAAAAATAAATAAACTAAACTTTATTTTTCTGATGATCAGTACAGGTATAGAAAGTTAAGTTATCCCTTAATAAATAATAACTGATTATGATATAATTCAAAAGTAATCATAAATAGTAGTAAAACAGATAAAAACTAAATTATGTTAACATTATTGGAAAGGATGCAAACAAAAAAAAAAAGAAGAAAATATTGCGCTCCACTTCATAACATCAACAAATTCTTTTTATTAAAAGATTAAATTGGTGACTATAAAGTTTTTCAAATTTTTGTATAAGAAAGAAAGAAAAAGAGTGTTAGTAACATTTATAAAAAGAGATAAGAAATACAAACACCAGTTAAATAAGACAAGATTTGAAAACTTAGAAGCATATGATGTGATATAAAAGTTTGTACCTAGTAACAAGATTTGGAATGTTGATCTTTTCTTTCCCCTTATGATCCTCTAAAGAGAAATCATCCAGTACGTACATGGCTATTGAGACCATGATTTTTACACTTTTTATCAATGTAAATACCAAAATTGGGTCCTTATTTCCAACTAAAAATGATAAAATAGAGATCCTAAAAATACCAAACATAATATTTTTAGCAATCAATAATCTGACTTTAAATGTTTCAAAGGTATCCTTTTATAAGGAAACAACTAATTTGTTATTATTAACATTATTCGGCTCAGTATTTATAACTAAGCTTTACATAGTAACTATATAAGAGAGTTTGCAGTCATCATAATAAAGGTGAATTTCCGAATTAAAACTGTTAATTTTATGCAATTGGTCAATTAACTTTTATAACAACTAAAAAGATTACTTGATAGAATTTTCATTACATAATTTATTATTTTATTTCATTTTAAGGATATCATAAATGGGAGGATCAGACAATACATTTATATAACTGGTGCAATCAAAAAATAAAATAAATGATAAAATTATTAATTCGACCAACATTTATGACTTCTTTTAACTATTGGTCATACTTATTAATATTATTATTATAATTAAAATTTCATATCAATGGAATAGAAACAAAGCAGATGATTTTCTTGTTTCCTGAATTATTAATTTTATGATTTCTCTAACAGAAAAACTAAGTTTTTAATGGATATAATTACATATTAATATACATCAACATATCATTAAAATGGCAAAAGGAACTACATATATTATTTTAAATTATGGAATAAAATACAACTTAAACACATGAAGACATCTTAATTAAGATTTTATTAATTCAAGTAGAAGTATTATTCATGGAGAATATCATAAATCTCATAAGATTTTTAAGTTAAAATAAAGTTGTTGCATTAATTGTTACTTATTATTAAACAAACACGTATTTTTGATTAACATCGAATCACCACCAGTATTACATGAAGAATTTTGAGAATTTTCAAAAAAGGACAGTACAATAATCATAATTTATGGCTCCATTAAGTTTTTAGATAAACTTCAGTTATGACTAATAATTTCACTAATATTAAAATATTTAGGATTTTTTTTTTTTTTGATAATTCAATAACATATAGAATCTAAGTAAAGTTACATGAGTCTCTAATTCAGAAATTTAGTTAAGTTTAATAAAATAAGACATAGGAATGCACAAAATAAAAAGCATACATAAGTATGAATAAAATACAATATAATGTGCTTAAAAACTATTTTTAAAATTTCTTCTTCCTTAACATCACTTCTCTATTAAAATACCCCTTCATGATGATTCTACAACAAACTGGAGGCAGTAATTTAGTTTTACTGTATCTTTGACCCCTCCCATTCATTATACCCTAGGATATCATTATACCTAGTTTGTTAACCTAACAGTGTGGAGACAGAATTCAAAACTGACTTCTTAAAAAACTTAAAACAAACAGAGTTCAAGTATTTATCAGACTGATAAAGGGGAGATAAGCAATCTTGTGATTTTTTGTTTTGTACAGTTTTCTTTTTAATATATTGGGAGTACAAATTAGTCAAGTCCGTTTTTTTGAGGTCAAAAATGCATTTATTTCAAAATGAAATGAACAGATTAATCAAAGCATTCTCCATCGCTGGCTACTACCTTTTCCACCTCTCAGGCAATTTTGGAATTCCATCTCGAAAAAATGTCTCGTCTTTTGGGGCGATCCAAGTTAGGAGCCAATATTCGATTTCTGCGAAAGAAGTGAACCGGTGACCTGCCAAATCGTGCTGCACCCATTGGAACAACTAGTAATCAGAAGGAGCAATGCCCAGAGAATACGGCAGGTGCGGTAAAATATCCCACTTGAGCATTTCCAAATATTTTTTTACAATTTTTGTGAAATGAGGCGTCATGCAGAAGAATAACTTTGTCATGTCTTTGCTCGTATTCTAACAGTTTTCCTTGTAATGCATGGCTCAAACGAATCAATTATAGCCTATACCGATCGCTCTTAATAGAATTGCCAGGTTGCAGCAGCTCATAGTATACAACACCATTTGGTCCCACCAGATACAGAGCATGACTTTCGAACCATGAATATTCAGCTTTGGTGTTGATGCTGAGGTCGTTGGCAACAATTGACCAGGTATAGCGTAGTATTTTTTTTTCTTGGGGTTGTCGTAGAATATCCATTTCTCATCCCCAGTCACAATCCGATGTAAAAAATTTCTTTCTTTGTTGCCTTTGAATCAGCTACTCGCAAGTGAAAAATCGCCTTTCAATGTCTCTCAGTTTCAGTTCATGAGGCACCCAACTGCCTTGCTTTTGAATCATTCCCATGGATTTCAATCGTACGGAAACTGCTTGTTGAGTCACTTCACATGATTCCGCAAGCGACTCTTGCGTTTGACTCGGATCTTCATTGAGTAATGCTTCCAATTCTTTGTCTTCGAATTTTTTTGGGTGACCAGAGCGAGGCTTGTCTTCAACGCTGAAGTCACCATTCTTGAAATGTCGAAACCATTTCCTACTTGATTTATCAATTGGAGCATTGTCACCATAAACTTCCACAAACATTCGATGCGCTTCAGCTACACTTTTCTACCAATTAAAGCAGACAACTAAAACCTCCTGCAAATGCTGCTTAGTAACACAAAATTTGACATATTCAACACAGTAAAAAATAAGGTTTTTGTATGAAACTCAAAGCTATATAAACTGAATATTATTGACAGATGTCTAACCTCTATGAAACCGCCGAAATCAGCTGTCACTATGAAACATTCATAACAGCCATCTTTTGAGAACGGACCGAACTAATTTGTACTCCCAATATTATAAATTTAAATTTATTTGGTTGGAACATATATGAAATATCAGTTCCTAAGGTACGAAGCAAATAAAAGAAAAACAAACTTTAATGATATTATCTTTATTCATTTCAAGGTTTTTCATCACTTACTTGAAACTTTTTGGTTTTGAATTAATAAACTCTGGAAATGAAAATTTTACTTTGGATTTTTTCTTTTATAAAAAGGTGCCAAGTGCTCTGAAAAAATGGTTGTCAGTTGGAGACAAGTCAGCTGAATATGGTGGATGTAGTAGAACTTAATTTTCAGATTACGTAATTTAATAGTCCGTCAACTGGAAGCTCTAACACATCCGCCATTCAGAGCTCACTTCAACAATTTTTCAGAGCTCCTAAAGCATTTTTAAATAACAAAATAATCCAAAATGAAAACGAGGTAAAATTTTCATTTCTCGAGTTTATTGATTTAAAGCCAGAAAGTTTCTTCGAACAAGGGATAAAAAACCTAGTTGGTTATTTATTGAAGCTAATGGAAGTTATTTTGAATAAAAATAACATTGCTAAAATTAGTTTTTCTTTCATTTGCCTCATACCCTAGGAACAGATATTCATATGTTTTATCACCATAGTTAATATAGTTTTTATCATTATTGTTATATTTTATTATTATTGTAATTTTGATTTGCATTACTATATATACCTAGACAATTGTTTCAATAATTAATTTCATCAATTGTAAATGATTAAATATTATGCCAAATTTCGTGAAAATATTATATGTTTTAACGATTCTTCAATAAGAAACAAAAGAAGGGAACAAGAAAAAAAAATTACTTTAATAAATAAAAAAATCCTAAATGGTTGAATTTAATTTATTGAGATAATCTTGGTCAATATATATAGTATATATAGTGAATTATTATTATTATTATTTATATATAGTGAATTAGTATTATAGTGAATTAACACCAAATGAGCCAATATTGAAATTTCTAGCAGTACCCTCATTATGTTTATTATCTTTAACAGGAAATTTGAAAAGACGACTCATCACCCTTGGTACAGAACCAACCAATTTCAAACTTTCAATCTACCATAAAGAAACTCCTGTTGAAATATACTTTTTTTAATACCTCAAACTATTTCTCCATCTGCATTTTTATATTCCAAATCTATATTTTAAGCAAGGGCCAATTAAAGGACTGTCTTAATTTCTTTCAATCAGAGTAGAAATTGCTCCTCTCCAAAACATTTATTTCAGCACTGATTCTTTGTAATCACCAAGACAATCTAAATTCCAGCCATGATAAGCTCTTTCCATTATGTCCATCAAACCTAAGTTATTAATTATTTGCATCCAACTGAGGCATTACAATTTGAACGTCATATTGTGATATTCCAAAACTACACTAAGGCGTTAAAAGTTTTTGATCATTACATCCTTCTTCTACTATTAAAGTTAATAATAAAATAAATTTATTATTTATTACCTAATCCCTAGCCCAACATTCTAACTTCTCCTGTTTAAACTGATAAATTAGGTCAAATGAAGATAGTTAAATATAATTAAAACATCAGTTTGAGTACTAGATTATACTTATTAAAGACCTATGTAATGTAATACACTATTTAAAATGCTCACTTAAACCTTCATATTAAACTATATATATATTTGTCTCTGTCTTATTCAGTTTAATAAAGTGTAACACAGAATTTTAGTTGGGAAGAAAAATAAGTACATGATATAATTGTCAAGTTGTGGTAGGAAAACAATACTGCATGATGATTCCGTCTTTTTTATATCGGTCAGTGTCGGGGGAGGGGGAAGGGGGCAGGTGATATATATAAGATTAAAAAAGCTTTAAAAAAAATATATGCTATACTGGACAAATGGTTGTTCTAGTGATCAGATATAAATAACAGAGAAGAAAAAATATAATCATAAGAATTAGATCAAATAATAATCAAACAGATAAAATTACTTATTTTAATCAGGCATGTATATGGAAAACAAACTAATAAAAATAAATTTTAGACCTCAAAGTAAAATGAAAGATGAAATCAGTTAATAGTAAGCATTTAAAGAACCAATACTTTGATTAATTTAATTTAATAAAATTAAGGAATTTTGCATTATTAAGATGAAATATAGCCCGCTGATATCTCAATAATATAACTTTACAAACATGTTTGTGAATGCAAAATTTCATATAATTTAACAGGCTTATAAGTCTACATATTTTGATTCAACACCATAATATTTTAAAAGATATAGCATTTGAAGTTAAATATGATTAAATCTAACTAATAAATACCAAATATTATATTGATTAATGCTACACAAAATAAAAATTTTACATACTAGGCAAAGCAAGTCTTTCTCTTATTCTTGTCCAAGGCAACACCAGGATCGATAAATATAACTGTAAAAAAAAAGAAAGAAAAAATAAATAAATATGAATGACCATTAATATTTAGCCCCCCCCCCTAAAAATAATTATAATAATAATCATCACCATTCCGTAGCACTACAACCCATGCTGGGTTCCAACTTCCAATAGTAACAATCTCAAAGTGCTCTAGTACTGTGATAATGGCATATAATTCCTTGTTCCAGAGTGATTTGCTACACAGTCTAATCAAGATAGCCTAGGCTTCCCAATTAGTCAATTAAATAGTGGCTAGGCTAATTACTTTAATGAAATTTTATTCTCAGGCTTATGAACAAGGTTATTATTGCTTCCTAAACTCTCTAATCTTAACAACTTGCACAACAATATGCTCTGTATATAGGTTACTAAGCTCCTAATTCGTTCGCTTTTTCCCTGCAACCTCTAGCCCTCGAACTTGAACCACATATTTAATATCCATCATTATAAGCCTTACTAATCTTATCAGTGTTGGTAGGACATTTGGCTCATGTAGTGCCTTGTAAAGTTCTTAATGGTCAATACTGTCATAAGCTGACTTATAGTCCACATATATATAGTGTGCGTATGTTTATGTAGTGTTATATTCCTTACCTTTCTCAAGAATGGTTCAGAAACTGAAGATCTGGTACACTGTTGACCTGCTCGGTTTGAATTTGCATAGAAAAGAAAATCTTCAGGCATTAGCACATTGCACTGTCAACTTTAATGTGTCAGGGGTAATCACACAACTTCTTTCACTAAAATGGTATAGTATAGTATCCTCTGATGAATGATGGTATGGTATAGTATCCTTAGTTCAAATAGTCATTATATGTTTTGGAGGCATTTAATAAGTTCCATCAAATCATGTTTAAGAGCTATGCTGCTAGTGAATAAATATTATAGTTTTGTGGTTCTTTAATCTGTTTATAGTCTTAAAAATGTTGTCTTCATCTGGCAGATGTAGGACTTCCTCATCTCTGAAACTTATTTATTCTCGAGGAACACTGAGTTCTGGCAGATATAGGTCTTCTTCGTCTCTGAAACTCGCTGCTTCTCAAGGTATTCACAAAGTTTTATCTTCCCATTTAGAAAGAAATAAAATACCACTTCCAATCATGTATATCTCATAATCAGTGAGAACTTCTGATGAATGATATTGATGAAATATGAAAGATTTTTTTTTTGCATCCTTTATCAGTCAAGATCCTCTTCAGCATTTTTTTATCGTTTAATATTGTTTGCCTCCATGCACGAGCATCGGTCATAACTCTGTATACCTCATTTTTTACATCAGTTGGCATTAATCAACAAACCATAATAATAATAATAAAAAATTAATTTCAAATAAATAAGATAGAGGAGTATCATAATTTTATTGGACGGAATGTAAAATAAGACTAAAAATACAATAACTAAATCTGTAAAATGTAACTGTTAACAACAAGTGAATATCACGTGAATAAGCATTTTTTTTATTAATATTTTAGTTGACATCCGTATGATGGTATAGAAGGATCAATCTAATTAGGGATTGATAAATTATTTGCCACTTCTATAAATTTGTTTTATTGAAAACTAGTTTTGAATGTTATACATTCATCCTCAGTTCTAAAAACACACAAAAAATTCAAAAATAAGCAATTCAAAATATAGTTGGTATTATTATGCATATTTAATTATATAAATCAGTATTATAAAACATTTATGAATTATGGATTTAACTAAGACAAGAAATCAAATACATGTTGGTACTCACCAAGGTTTAAATGGATTATATCAAACAGCAAAGTTTGTACTGGTTCCTTCTCGCATTGTACTAACAATGAACGAGAAATAGGCAGGATGTTTTTAGGTAAACGGTTTAATGGTCAGGGTTTTCCCAGTAATGCTGGTGAGTAATTTTTTTTTCTGTTATAGATGGGAATAAATTTAAGATTGGACTGTTGGAGATATTTATTTGGTCATTTAAGCAAAAATCTGGATTGGATTTGAAGGATTTTATTATTTCAAGTGCTTCATATATATTTAATTTGAGTCTGTTTTCAACGTGATATATTAATTTAACTCCTGAGTCTTTGATGAATTTATGATTATTTTCATTTAAATGAATTGCAAAGTTGGAATTATATGCACGTATATGTTCCTTTAATCTCTGATTTAGCGATCTTCCAGTTTTTCTTGTGTATTTGGCTTCACAATCATTACAATTTAGTTCATATACTCAGCTTTTTTGGAAAGGGCCTATTTTGACTTTAGGAGATGAGCTATATTTTGAATTGCTTATTTTTGAATTTTTTTGTGTGTTTTTAGAACTGAGGATGAATGTATAACATTCGAAACTAGTTTTCAATAAAACAATTTTAAAGAAGTGGCAAATAATTTATCAATCCCTAATTAGATTAATATTTTATATATTTAAGAAATAAAAAATCTGAAGTGCCTTAGCAACAGTCCCTGCTTTTTTGAGCAGCGGACGTATTTCCTATTCTACCTTTAAAAACAGGAAATCGGTGTAGCTCAGTTGGTCGGTAAAGAAATAAACTCCCAACTTCCGGGTCCAGGTTAGAGTCTGTCTATAATAAAAGAATTATTTTTTGATTTATCTGTCATAGATTGACTCTGTTGTTGGGAGATACCTCTTGGAATACATCCCGACTCCATAAAAAGGAGGAGGAAAACCATACAGTTGAGAGTGAATGCTGACCATATCTCCAGCAATTCAAACAATAGGTCAAGAAATGGTAATTCCTTAATAAGTAGTCGACCCAAGAACCTACATGGGTTGTAGTGAAACAGGTTTTTTTTGTTTGTTCACAGCAGATTAAGCCTCCTCAATTGTTCTATTACTGGCCTTGATGAACATTCCTCTGATTATAGTCCATTAATCTAAAAGGTATCATTAGCTCTCATTTATAAGTCCTCCCCACCGTCAGTCATCAGAGTGGCAGTTAACTAGAACCTCTTTCGCCAAATCCTAACCAATGAAATTAACCTCAGAGTAACCCTGGAAACCCCAGAAGACCTTGATGATGCTGTGTATTTCTTTACCACCACAGAACAACAAGCCTGTCTGGACTACTTCCTCCCATAGACCTAATCCATATCAAACTCCGTGCCAGATCATTAAGGCAACGTACCAGACATCCAATTGATCGCCATTCATCAAACACCTTTCCAACACATTTACTCCTCATCCAGAATCCCATCCCACCAACCCTACAAAAGTGGAAGAATTCCTTATATCATCAATTTAACTCTCCTTACCTCCTAAATCTATTAATCCCTCTGAGTTCAAATATCTTCTACAAAAACTTACTCTCCGTAAATCTGCTGGATACAATATTCTTGCCCCTCAGATCCTTCAACAACTTCCACCTAAAGCTATCAAGTTTCTTAAATACATCTACAACATCCCAGGTACCACCCACATTCCTTTCTCATGGAAACATTCCACTATCATCCTTTTCCTAAAACCAGGTAAACCTTCTAACAATATGACATCTTATAGACCAATTAGCCTACTCCCAATCCTCTCAAAAATCTTCGAAAACATCCTTCTCAAACTAATCCTACCCATTTTAAAACCTCAAAATCTACCTTCCCATCAGTTCGAATTTCACAAAATTCCATTGTCTAACAAGGACTCCAAGTTAATGACCAATTTCTTCAGCCCTTGAATGTAAACAGTATTGTTCCAGTGCATGTCTGGACATAGCACAAGCTTTTGACCGGGTATGGCACGCCAGATTGCTCTTCAAGCTTAAAATCCATTTACCCCAGTCTATATACCTAGTCCTCCGATCCTTCCTCTCCAACCGCTCCTTCCGAGTCCGCTGTGGTACAGAATTCTCCAATCATATCCAGTTGAGGCCGGTGTTCCTCAAGGCAGTGTCTTGGTGCCCATCCTCTACATTTTATTTACAGCTGATATTTCATTCTGATACCTTCCTAGCAACATTTGCTGACCATCCAATCATCCAACTCAGATCCTGAAACTGTATCCTTAAATCTGCAAAGGCAACTTTTACTGATCGAACAGTGATGTAATAATTGACGAATCAAAGTAAATGAATCTAAATGCAAACATGCAATGTTCACCCTCCAATGCAGATCCTGTCCACCAGTTCAATTTAACTCCATACCGCTTCCTTTCTCAAACACAGTCCAGTATCTTGGCTTCCTCCTAGACAGAAGACTAACTCCACGTTAGTCCACGTGGGGGTTCCACACCCACATACTAGACTTAAAAGACAAGAGCTTAACTGACGCTTGGGCAATTATATAGACTGCTAAATAGAAAATCTCAGTTTTCAGTAGAAAACAAACTCGAACTAGGCTCAAACTGTGGGGGACAGCTTAATTTATGAACATCAAGCGCATCCAATCCTATCAGTTCAAAGTCCTATGATATATGTATGTATATTCAATGTATATATCCTATGTATATTGGAGTTCTGGCAATGGTCACATTCTCCACTCAGGCTCTGTGCGTCTGCAACTACAGTGCCCTCGCTCAATCTCCACTGGTTTTCAATGTCAGTGAGGCGATTAAGAGAGAAGCGCTGGGATATCCAGGAGTCCTGCTTTTCCACCCATTAGTGGAGGGACAAGGCTGGCTCGAGGCTCCCCAGGTTGATTGTAAATAGTGTATATAAATATGCCTTTGTTTAAGATGTTTATGTTTAATTTTCTTTTATTTAAGTTTAATATTTTTTTTCTTACTTATTATTTCGCTATTATTTTACTATTTAAATTTCTGTAAATATAGTGTGAATGAACTCTTCAATCAAACACTATTACCACTGTTCTTTGTTGAGACAGAATGTAACATTACTTAATATAAGTAGTTATAAAAGAAAAAAAATATTACCAATGTAAAGAATATCGATGAAATAAACCAAAATAACATTCCTCCATGGCCAAAAACATTTGTATTTTTACCCTGGATTTTAAAATGTTCATCTGGGTAAAATACTTCTAGCACTGCTTGTGAGCTTGAAAATGCTAATGAGATAAGTGATGTGGCCAGCAAAACATGTCTTATGCTACTTCTAGAATCCAAATGACCTGTAAACAAAAATTAAATATAAAAAGACAAATTCATATCTAATTGATTCAAAGATTAATAATAAACACTAATGACCAACTTACAATAAACATATTTACCATCATGTATCACATTCAAAATCATTGTATTAAATGCATACAACTCAAAAAATGCCACAATACATAACTAGAATATCAGTATATGGTTAATACAAAGGTCTTTTTGTTAAAACAGAAAAATAATAATCAGTAATACCTATGAATCAATGTAGATGGTCAAAATAATAGCTACACAAAAAATAATGAACTAAAATGATAATTTCAATTTTTCATAAAATAAGTATTTCTCAAAATTATTATTATAAATATTATTGATAAGAGCATATACATTTTATTTATGCAGTGAATAATTTTAATAACGGAAGATATAGATATAAATCAAGCATACCGAATGCTAGTCCAAACACAATCACACTGATTTCTGTAGACAGTAAAAAAAATCTAACAGAAACCCAAAGAATTGTGTCAACATAGCTTCCAACTTCAGCAGCTGCACTTACAGACATTGAAACCAGACATCTGATTATGCTAATTATAACATTAATGACAACCTGGAAAAAAAAGTGCAATTAAACATTACATCAAGATCAGAACCAAAGGAGTATGAATATTTCTTAACCATCATATAAATATTCTATTTAAATATTATACATACAACTTATAACTTGTTAATTAATGGTTGTTGGTTATAATTGATACCTTTATGAAAAAAAGGAAGGGCAGATTATTTTTCAGTGGAGAGATTGAAATTTATTACAGGAGTCTGTTGCAGAATATAAGGCAACCCTCAGTGATTAGAAACAAACCAATATTCACTTCAAATTTTAGTAATATTGATTCATTGTCATAAATTAAATTATTAACAAGCCAATATAATTATGATAAACAATTTTCAGAAATACAAAAATGTTAATAACATGTGTACTAAACAAAAAGAAACTACTTGAACTTGTATCAACACTAATATTTTTAATTTCCAACATATATGTATTACAAGACAATACTCTGATTGTTTTTTAATAGATATAGTTTACTGGAAATCATAAATTTATAGATAGTAAGTAGATTCACCATAGATACAATTGAAAGTTTCAGGATCAGTATCAAGCTAACAAAAAATAAGAATTCATGTTCATATTTTATTATGCTTTCTTTTGTAATGATAGTAATAAAGTTTCTTAGCTTAACAAATAAAGAAACAAGAAGCATAATATTCCAAAATCCTCGACTGACTATGAGAAAGTTTTTAATTCAGTGCTGCATATCTGCTTTCTGAAAATTCAGAAGATTGATAAAATGAATAAAACTGTAATAGATTTGTCAGAACATCTTATGAAGTTGTACATACTATTCCCGTGCATACTTCGCTAAAAATGAAGCGATCCAATATACAATAAATTCAGACAATTTCAGATTTCGATAAATATGTGTATAGTAAACTAACTAGAATTCATACAATAAGATAAAGAGTTAGAGATAAATTTAATGTTTTCAAATAGTTTCAGATATTATTAGAAAAGTAAAAATATGCACATACTAGTTGTTTAAATATGAAAAGTGAAGCCAACAGCTTAAAAATGAGTAAGAGTTTACAAAAATAATAATAATACACTTACACATTTTAAGATAATGGGGCGAGTCATAAAAAATGACCGATTTTGTTTTCTAAGAAACACTAATTTTTTTTTTTTAATTTTTTTGTGAAAACATATAGGTGGTTTCTTTAGTGTCCATATAATATTAAAAAAATATTGGTTTTTAACAATATTGTTTGCTTTTGTAGTTATGACCTGGTGCAAAAACGCACCACCGGGCAAATGAGTGGCCATGAAAATTATGTTAGCTTTCAATCTTGTTAATTAATTGCTCACTTTCGCAGATGTTTTAAAATAATTTTCTTTTTTTTGTCAAGTGATTACAATACAAAATGTTTTCGTAGATATATTAAAAAAAAAAAATTAAACCCAAAAAAATAATATGCGATAGCTAATCACTATTTTACAGAAAATTTTCCTAAATATTTTGATGCAAAGCTACCAAACACTTTTTACACTTCATCACAGTATGAGAGTAAAAAAACGCACAACTGGTCTTTTTGTTTTGATGATGTTAAAAAATGGACCGCGTCGTCGTATTTGATTTGGCATGAGGTCCATCTAAACACGTTCATAACCCTTGGAGTTGCGTTTTATTTTTCATTAAATCTCTTGTCACACTTCTATTGATTTCTCTGAGATTTAATAGCTATTGGCTTATCGCACTTACTGATTTTCGGTATAAGATTTATGCGATATGTAAAATAAAGTCGATTACCCCAAAGAAATATTGGCCACCACCATTTTTTAGGCCTTCTAGATGTTCGGTAAGTGAATAAATCTTGATCCAAGCGATCAATTTCCCCCATGTTTTAATTATAGGACCTAACAACTTTTCATTGACTCTATAGAATTTTCTTATTTCTATAGAGATTTCAATTTTGAAGCTTCGGAGTCTGATCCCCATCACCAGAAAATCATTTTTTTTTTTCAGAACTCCCATTTGTCGTATATTTTAATCTTACAATATCGTCATTAATTAATAAATACAATTATAGAGTTCATTATAGAGTAAAGAAAAATTGATGTTCTGATGATGGGGATAAGACCCCGAATGTCAAAATTGAAATGATATGTAGGTGAGTGATAAATAAACAAATTAAAGGAAGTCTTGTTCACTACTAAAAATATTATTTTTAGCTCAAGGTACGATCAATTCGTTAATCAACAACATTTATCTATTTAACTATCAACGGCGCAACAACTCGTTCCTTCAAGGCCTCCTGAATCAGCCTACTCCATGTGTCCCTGTACTGTGCAGCCACCATCCAATTACACACTCCAAGCAATGTCTCAATGCAGTTTAGGTTTTCCTTTATGTCTGGGCCCATAAATTTCTTCTAGAAGAATATTCTTTGGGATAGAATCTTCATCCATCCTCGCTAGATGTCTAGCCCACCTGAACCTTCCAAGTCGAATGAATCTCACTTTATCTGGTTCCTTGAAGAGGGCATACAATACTCGATTGATCATTCGATACCATTCATGGCCCTGCATGATTCCACCATAGATAGATCGAAGAATCTTCCTTTTATGAATTAATAAGACAGATTAATCCATGTCTCAGAACCATAGCTCAGGGCAGGACAGACTAAAGGTTTTACAGAGCTGTACCTTTGTTGCTCTCCGAAGCAGGTAAATATGGAAATGATTAAGTATACCATAAAAGCATCTGCTGGACTTGCTGATATGAGACTTAATTTTCCTGGAGACGTCGTTTTCCACATCCACTTGACAGCCAAGGTATACGACTTAGTTAACTTTCTCGAATTTGTAATCCCCAATACTGACTTCCTCGCCATGCCCTGCTTGTTTTCCAGATACTATATACTTTATTTTTGTCTTGTTTATTACCAATCCCATTCTCCTAGCAGCCTCAGAGTGGGCAAGAGACAAGTCGGAGTAAGCCAGAAATGACCATCCCATGATATCAATATCATCGGCATATCCAAGCAGCTGTACTGTTCTATTAAATATTGTACCACCCAGTTAAATTTGAGAATTCCTGCTGATTTTCTCAAGGCCGATGCTAAAAAGAAGGTAGGCTAAGGCATCTCCTAGGCAGACACCCTTATCCAAGAAAAGTGGCTGGGCCATTCCAGCTTGCACCCTTACATAACACTCTACGCCCTCCACAACATTGATGGTGCACTTTATTTTAAATGGAAATTATACAAAATCTTAACAGTATGGTTTATAATCTATTTATAGTAATTGTATAAATATAAACTTACAAAATAAGGTTCAATATGTTTCAAATAGAAAATGAAGTATTAAGTCATTTGTTCAAAGTGACAAAGCAGATTTGACTAAAGAATGTATTTTGCCAAGAAGTACATGCTTGACTACAACGATATTGATACAAAAATCAGGAATCAAGGAAAATAGATAAAACAAAATCAACACTATCATTTAAAATAATAATAAAAGTAGAACAATATTTTATAATTAAGGGTATTTATTTCAAATGTCATATAAAAGCATACAAATAAATTTAATTATTAGAATTGGTAATACTTACAAGGACGTAAAAAGCCATAAAAATTGGACTTGATGTAGCTCTTAATTTTAGACGAGCTCTATTAAATCTTAACAAAATAAATATTAAAAATAAGGCATTAGGAACAAGCATCACTAGGTCCCAAACTTGAATTCTAGAAAGAAAAATAAAATAGGTCACATTAAAAACAAACCGTGAAAAATTTATGAGAAAATAAATGAAATACAACTAACTATAAATGTAAAAATTTACTGAATTGAAAGAGAGAAGAACAAAAACAAATGTACTGTACTTACCATGGCTTGAATAATCATTAATAGTAAATTAAAACCATGAAAAATGTTCATTATTGAAAATAATAAACCAAAATAGAAGCTATGAGCAAGGAATTAATGAGTCAAAACCTGTCAATTTATGTAAAAAAGTGATAAGTGTTTCGAATTCATACAGACCCATCTTGTGATTAAGTGATAGCTTAGTGAACAGTATTCAACAATAGCGAATTTATTGAGAAAATTCACTGGCTCGGGCCGAACTTACCAAAAGGTCACGCACTACCACTCTACAGCACCATTTGTGGTAACTGCTTTGAATTCAATTCTAACATTCGTATTCATCGAAATTATTAAAATTATTACTACTATAATTAGATATTATTTAAAATTATCAGTGCTGTTGACTTCTGCTCACTACATTCGCCCAATAAAAAAACACCAACAGATCCTTAATTTATCCGTAATTTGAATGATTACTGCTTAGATTAGATCCCAGCTGTCGACCAAAAGTTCCCTTTCAGTTGAGGTCAGGCCATTACCCTAATTTAAATTATTATTGCTTTAAATTATTTCTAAAACTTCTCCAGACCACTGGAAGTCGACAGCACTAATAATTTTACACAATATTTGATTAAAGCAGTTATAATTTTAATAAATCAAATGAATACGAATTTTTGAATTGAATAGAAAGCAGTTAGCACAAATGGCACTAGAGAGTGGTAGTGCGGCGACCTTTGGGTAAGTTCGGACCGAGCCACTGATAGCGCCTCCTGATTGTAAAGTTGCACCTCCAAAACTTCATGTCCTTGTTTTTCAGTCTTTACAATTAATATTACAAATACTTGAGCGAGAAGCCAAGGGGTACAAGTTTTTTTTTTTTTTTTTTTTCAAAGATAGAGTTAAGTGTGGTTAAGGATAGTTAATGTATATAAAATGTCTTTCAAAAACAATATAACTCAACATTCAAGGGATATACAGTAGCACCATCATATAGGTATAATCCAAACTTAAATGTTTTATGCTTTATCAAAATGTTTTAACTTGAAAATGCATTTTCACAAAATTATTAAATTGTCACTTGTGCCCCTCCTCATCCCCTCAAATTAGACACTCATCGCACTGAGCAATGTATTTGTGGCAGTGTTACGATGGAAGTCAAAGTTTAGATAAATAATCACTATTCATGCTAGATGTAATTAACATATATAGCACAAGAAAGAGATAAAAAAAGTTTCAATTAGAAATTTATGTGCAACTAGCTACGATAAAAATCGCTGTATGGTCGACCGAAAGAAGAGAAGAGTAAAGGCCTGTACAAACATTTTAACTTTCATTAGGTTTACCACAATTGGTTTTGTAAAATAGTTTTCATATTTCAAGTGCATAGAATTCATGTTTGTTTTCAAAATTGCTTTGTAAATTTCTTTATGTATTGCTTTTCCCTTTTGTGATAAAATGCACATTGTTTGCTAAAAAATGCAATGCATCTACTCTGTAACCTATATTTCAATGTCAAGTAACGTGACGAGGTAACATATTCAATAAGTATATCTCAAGACAAAAGCTAGTTGAAATTGTTCATAGTAATACTTATACAAAATTAAAGAAACTTGTAAGCATAATACAATAAATAAATAAATAATAATAAAAATAGTGGCATAATTATCCTAAGTAATTATTTGATCCATTAGAAAATTAAAAATATATAATTTAAGTTTTTTATTGCCTTAAAAATGCATGCTCTAATGAATAACGAAGCTGGAGAAATCAAGTAAATGGGATAAACAAATCAATTTTGGGAGCATATAAATCATAAAAATTATATTGCAACAAATATTCAAGGCGAAACCAATTTCACAGTTTCTTTAAAAACTATTGCAGACTGCTTATGCTCATGACTAATTCAGAATATCTAATAGTTGGAAATAAATAAATAAAGTATTGTGTTCCAAAATTAAGATATAGTTGATTTCAAAAGATACTATTGCATTACTGCTATCAATTATAATAATCATTTATTAATTAATAAAAGTTATGCTTTGTTCCAAAACACATTTGTAGGTCAACACTTCAATAAGAAAGTTGAAGTTGAAATATAGTCATTAATCCCACAGCTAATCCACACATTCATACTACAAAATTTTAATTGCTACTAATGTGGCAATAACAGACAAAAGTAAAAACTCAACAAAATAAACAATAAGTTTTAATAAAAGGAAATAATAGTAAGGCATTTTTCAAGCAACAAAAAAATGTAAGAAACAGTATATTTTTATATTAGAACAAAAACTAACACTATTTTCAAAATTAAAATAAGTCATCGATAAATAATAGCTGTCAAAAAATTCTGGCAGAGATTTAAAAAATATACACTTACCGCAAGTTTGGGACTTCAACATATAATATTAATTTACATAGAGAGTCATCTTTTGTGGCTACATGTTCAGATGCATTAAAAGTATCAGTAAAAGGCAAAGGACTTGTGCCATGTAAAGTTTCTAATATACTAAGACCCATAGCAATGGGGTAATTATACTTATGATGTAAGTAAATACATCTGTAAAATTAATATTTGCGATCACGTTTATAGATGAGAAGATAGCTCACAACTTAACTCACTACAATTCATTTTAAAAAGAATTGAATTAATGTCATGGATTAATGATAAAGGTTAAGTAAGAGAAAACATTGTTTACTACAACAGCTGTTGACAGTTTCCTTGACTATCGATATTTCTTATTTTTTTTCTGCCTCACACACTCTCTTTTTTTCCGATGTTAAAGCAAAAGAGAAACAATTTTCCCTCCAACAGACTTAATGAGTGCTCCCAATATTATCTCATTTAATCAATACGAAAATTTATAATTTTTACAAATGTAACTATCTATTAATAGCTACTATAATACAAATTAAGCACTTATTAGGAGGAATGAGTTAAGTTTTTGATACTATAAGGAAGATTTGTGAAGATTAAGTAGTGACTCCCATTATTACTGGAACAGAGAGAGAAAAAAAAAGAGAAAATATAAATTAGGTATACATTAGATAGAAACTAGCAAATATTATTTTGTTAATATTCGAAATTCAAAAAACATTAGGAACAGTATTTGTTTATCATATAAAAAATTATCCCGTCGAGGGAAGTAATTGCAGAAGGTTTTAAAAGGCCTTGACAATGTGTATTCGGAAGAGTAGCTGGACAGAAAGAGGAGAGGTTGAGATAGGTCTGTGTCGGAGAAATCGACCTCCAAACCACAAGCGATTAGCGAAAGGATAAATCTTCTGAACTCGTGGAGGAAGATGTACAGGCGGAAGGATCAGCCCCAGATCTTGTAGGTAAGAATACAAGAGGAGGGATGAGCCCCCAGACCTTGTATAGGTAATGATAGGATTCTCGGACCCAAGGTTAGCCTTGTTACTCGTGGTTTGGAGAAGCTGAGAAATCCTTATTATACAAAAACATTAGGAAGAGATATACTGATCTATTAATTTAGCCAAGAGTAGACTGGTGAAAGATTTATAGCTTAGTGAAAAAAAATCCGAAGAATAAAACCATTTTACATACAAAATCGACACTGTGTTTTATTAGTACATTTTTTTCTCTCGAACAAGATATCTCAATATCTTGGCTTTATTGAATATAAAAACAATATATAAGTGTATTTTATATCAAAACTAACATGTACAAAGGTATGTACCTATATGGACAACAACACGTAAATTAACAATAAACAGTTTATCTTCTGAGTGATGGGCATCGATTTGATTCACCCGGGTGCTAACAAGTAACGGGCTATGTACGTTAATCCGAAGAGTTGCAGCTGAAGGCCGGTATATGGCGTAGTTTTAATAGCTGTAACCACCAAAGTCCAAATGAATTCATGATTTTAATTCGAACCCCTAATAAGCGTTTTTCATCTGGAAAAGCTGCCATAATTCTCAAGAGGTCCATTGTTCACATTTCGCATGTATCTTAACCTTGATAGATATGTGTTTAGTTCCCTAATTTTTAAGCCAGTAACACCAAGTCAGAGCAACTGCGCTGAAAAATTAAGAAATTAGGTCTTAGGGCATTTTAGAATGACAATAGGAGCTGAAATGTTATGGAGGGCTGGTAAGGAAACAAGGCTTCCACAAACAAGGAAAACCATTCGTTAGCAAAGTAAATAAGTATAAAATTAACGTTTACTCAAATGTACTTACTTTAAAAAAGACGACTATGATACAAATGTCGGTTAATTCACAGACGAGTCCAAGTTTAACATTTTAAAGTTGATGGGTAAGACATGGTGCCAAGAAAAATAAATATGAACTCAATAAAAATAATCAAATGGCGCCGGTTAAATAGAAAGGGGGTTCTCTGGTGGTGTGGGGGTAGGGGAGAGATGCTTGTCAGCTTCAAAGGGGTCAAAAAGTATTGCTGATTTCTCCATATTTTTAAGACAACTATCTTACACAGAACTTATATTTGGCTAATAGTGGGAGTCATGAAGTTTGTAACAAAGATGTGCCAAAAAATAATCTCATTGAAGATAAAATAAAATTGTCTCGGATCATGCCAGAAAGTTGGTTGGCCAATGGAATCAGTGGCATTGTTCGTCAAAAAGGCCATTCTATGAAATATTAGAAGTTTATTGAAATATTTTTAACTAATCTGACAAAATTTTCCAATATTTTTTAAAGTTAAATTTTAAATTATGAATTATTTTTAGCCTTTTACTATAATGTGTAAAATTCTCATTTAGTTGCATTACTTGGTAATAGAATTATTATTATTGAGTTCACGCATTTTATTCTTCTGGAGCCTTTTCGATCGAATTCTAATATTGCTCTAATATCAGTGGGAGCTATGAGTAGCATTAGTCCATTATTTCATTATATTCTAAAAATTAATAAGTAGTAATTTCAAATTCCTTTCTAAAAAATTATAAGTTAGCCAGACACATTCGACTTTTATAGACTGACCAAGTCCGCGAGATCGATCCGCGGGTTTTTCTACAGATCTGATTAGCGGATTTCTAGCCGGTTATTACCCACTAACGTACAGGCCATGTCTGCCAGATTTTCTTTTTCAAATCCACCAGCTGTCTAGGTTCCTTCATATTTGGAGTAAATCTGCCGATTTTTCTGGATAGATCCGCGGGCCCAGGACTTTCGTGTATGCTTGAAAGATTAGAGAGACGGGTCACGGGTTTCAATGTTGTAGATTACTGGATTACTGCGTTGTGGTCGGCGAAGTTTTTATTCAACACTGGCAGTTTAAACAAGTTTCCTCTAATCTCACCAACAAATTTATTATGAAAAACGGGATTATATTATACCAGTCTCCTATATTTGTTGCCTGAGTCTAACTCTGTTGTATATAGAGGTTTCAATTGTTTGTAAATTTCATTTATTGACCAGTTTTATAATTATTATTTTAAAATGAATTTCAGATTATTAAAAAAAAAAAAGAAGATTTACCGAGATATATTTCAAAATGTTTCTTTAATTTTTGTATTTCAGTAAAATTAATAATTCTGAGGGTATGACTATGGTGTAAATTAGGACTATGGTTAGGCCATGTTTTAAGGAGACTATAATTAATTTCTGACTTTAATTTTATCCAATAATTGTATCCCACTCGATCGGTCATTTAGTAGGCCCACTTCACGGCGGGACCTAAATTATCAGTCCAACCGTAGGTACGTGTATGGTGCTTGAATGAAGTCCCGATCCAGGCAAGATCTGTGAATTCTATAATTTTTTTTATCGAAAAATACGTAACTCGTCAAAAAAAAAAGTTTTCAAAAATCGGTTTAACGTTTTGTTAAACTGCAATAAACATAAACTGGATCTAAAATAGATGCATTTCGATTCTGATTCCATGCGATATAAGGAAGATTTATTAAATATAGTTATTATTTGTTTACAAAGTACTTTAATGAAATAAAAAAAGGATAGACCTTGAGAGCAATAGCAGCACCCAGCGGTACCTCCTACACCATTAAGCCCAGCATTAAAATTGTTAGTTATTCGTGAAGTTTTCTCACCCAACTCCTTTCAAGCCTTCTGAGGGCGTTGTAAGGCATGTATATTGTGTCTATGTATTACTTGGTTTGGGTTTGCACTTGTTTTAAGCGAGTCAATAAGTTATTGTTTATACCAGAAATATTTATGTTGGTTTAGATTTTGATTGATGACATACCGTGGAGCTTGAGAGTTTTAATCTGAAATTCATAGTTTATATAAATGTGTCTAATTTGTCTAATCTGTTTTGAGATTTTTTATGGTGGAAACTAAGTGACAGCGCTGCAATATGTAAATAATTCAATACAAGGAAAGTCAGAATGTAGTATGGAAACAGAAGAAATATGGTCAGCGAAGACTTTACACTTCGTCGAACCGGGAACCATTTTTTTTCAATAACGTTATTGATACTTGAGGATGTTCTAGAAGGAACTACAAGAGCTGCCTGCTTCCGATCTCAACATGAAGATAGCAGCACTCAACAATAGTTAAGGAATATGTTTGCGCATGTTTTAAAACGTACTCACTAAAGTTCAGTTATTTAGCACGCGCATTTGTTTGGCAATCGATTTATGTCAGGACAAAGAATGTCCCGTATGTATATCTATTATCTGGGCACATAGCCAGGAATTTACTTCTGAGGAGGCTAATAATTTCACAATCCTATTAATTTTACATCTCGGTTTGATTTTGAGAAGGAGTCAACTCGGTTATTACTTAAAAAGAGTTAACTCCTTTCATAATGAGTGATTCATTTACATTTCATGCACAAATATTGATTCTCTTAAGTAAATTAAAAAATAAATAAATACTAATTATTTCTTTCTTTCCCGAAGTCGTCTTGTTAAATCCAAATTATGAACTGGTAAGAGCTGCCCTGTAGGAAGTATGAATTATAAACAATGATGTTTGCCTTATCAGCCGCAAGATGATGATGTACGAGTTGTGAAGGTTTCAGCTACAACTGTTGACTAATCTGGATTTTTCAACTTCTGCTGTCCAGCTTTATCGGTGTTCCGCCAACAGACATATTTATTAAAAATTGTTGTAGTAAGTGAAACCTTCAGAAGGTTTTCTTCAAAATACTCTGTGATGCATTTATACTTGACAGTTTTTATGCGCCAGTTTGAAGTTGACCTGGCAAAACATAATGGTTGGGGCAAGTGCAGATCTTTGCTCTGAACAAGTGTGTGTGGTATTCACTTACCCGTACAATTAATGATTTTTCTTTGAGAAATCTTTACCTAAGTAAAAGCTTATATCCATTATTATTATTTTTTGACAGTTTATCGTTACTTATGATGGTCTGTACTTACGAGCGGAAAACGAAGAGGGGAAGCCAGTACATCCCCGATTCCTTACAAACTGCAGCAGTTCAGGTAAAAATTAAGTGAAAAATTAAAAGTTACATCTTGCAGATCGATCAAAATTTATTACATTCGATTGAATACTCTATTAGATCGTGATGTAAGAGGCAGGAAGTACAAAACTCTAGGTAAGTCTTCTGCTTTATCAGAATTTGATAAAAAACAATTGTTCAGGGTCTCTTAAAAATGGAGCGCTTTGGGTTTGTTTTATCTAGAAATAAAATATGGATTCAAAACTCAACATGGACTGGCTTTATAGCTTTAAGAAAAGGCGCCAACTATCCCTGAAACAAAAACACAAAGCGTTGAAAAAGCTGGAAAAATCGGTGTTGATCCATTTATAAAGAGCCCGTACAACGTCTGGGGCAGTGTTGGGTATTATTGAATAAATTTTCATTGGAATATTTTTATAGTTATGAATAATTTTTCCAATAAGTAATTTACTGATTTATTTTTTGAATTATTCATTATTATTTTTCTTTTTTGTCAAATAAACTAATGAATAATCAATTTTTTATTTATTAGAAATGGATAGAACTCGAATACTTATCATTTGAGTACTTTTCAAAAGAAAAAATACTCAGTATCCAAGTTGTGGTATCAACAACGGGGAATCCGTTTTTAAAAAGATTTATTTGGAATAACAAACAATTTATAATTATAAATGAAAGTTTAAATAAAAAAAAAAAAAAAAGACGAAAGACTAAACGATGGGACAGGAACGGTGGTGACTTGAAGAATGTTGATGCTTCTTGTATCTGCTCCTATATAGTAATCAGTTATGCTGATGTTTGCATCATCCATTTTCTAGGATTTTCTGTATTTAACCCCTCCCTCCTTAAGTTTAGAGCTCCTGCAAAAACATGTAGGGCAGGCCAGATTTAAGTTGTGGTGCGTGTTGAGTGACTTCAGGTTACCTTGATGGTTGCTCTGCCTGTTCTGATTTTTTACAGCTTGTGCGAAATTGTTTAATATGATATAGTTTGAAATAATATAACATATATAATACAATAATAAAAATGATTGCAATGATAATGCCTGATATTAGATGATAGAATATATTGTGATTATTATTAGTTGTTAACTCATACAAACATAATAAGGTGACATGTTTACATTAGTATCTTTTAGTTATTCAAAACTTATACTAAGGTTAGTGTGTTGTAAAATTAATAAATTTTGAATATTTAGGGCTGTTGAATCTTTATATACAGGGACAGCCATTTTATCTAATAATGTACAATTTCTTTTTAATTTAATCAAACTACTATTAGTTAAGAATATTGTTTCATTATGCTTATTATATTTTATTTTAACTTTATTAATATTGAAGGTTAAGTGATAATCTATTAAAGGGATATACTCTATAAAAGGTTTACTAGTCTTAAAATCTAAAAGATGAATATTAGAAATTATTTGACTAATACAAGTATTATTTACATACGTAATATTTCTACAATATAAAGTTTCCTTAACTTCTTTGCATGTTGCAGTGAGTAGTTCTGTCTTTTTTAATATTAATGGAGAATTTACATGTATAGTCCTTAATTCATTATTTTCATTTACTGGATAGGATAGTAAGAAGTAAGTTTCAATAGGTGATGATTGCAAAGGTATTTTGATAAAATAAAAGATTACGTTGTATTTTAGTGAAAAATGAACTTGGCTCGATTTCCAGAGTGCTTCTATATCTTTAGTAATAAAAGTTACATTTTAATGTTTTTGCAAAGATTTTAACTCTTTAAATTATAAAATACTCAAGTGAATAATAATTAATTTGCAAAATACCAAAGAATTCTCAATGCCATTAATTTTGTAATTAATAGGGTACTAAATTGAGAAAAAATATGTTATATTGTTGATTTAGTTCTATTCGAGTGACTAAAGGATTGGATAGAAATTGTATAATTTTGTGAATGTTACTCTGAATAATGTGTAATTCGTGATTGAAATCCTCTATCAATTTTTTATTTACTACAATCTGATATTTAACGTCCGATTCTAATTGAAATGAATTTTGAGCTAAAGCTAAATATATGTATAGCTTTATGATAGTATTCTTTGTCGTCAGCTTCTGGGATGCCAGTCGACCAGGAAATGGCATTACCTAAAATATTTATCAATCCTCTTTTTGGTCAATGCTGCTTATTAATAAAAATATGATCCAATTTATTTCTGATATAGCTGTGATATTTAAACAATGATTTTGCATAGTTAGTTTTGTTTGTAGTATATGTGTTGTTAATTATCGATAAAATGTTGTTTAATTCTAGATCTAATGTTTCTGCATTGATAGTGCGTACAAAAGTATAATAATTATTGAGTATATACGAGACAGTTAGTTTTATAGGAAGAATTCTAGGGCATTGAGTGAGGTCGATTATTTCAGCAGAGTCAGTTTGCTTCGTCCATAAGGCGATTAATAAAGTCAGTGATGTTGAGATTGGTTCACGTGCCATCTGAAACAGAAGGGCGATCTTTAATCACGTAGCTTCTCGGTCGCTTGATAAAATTAGAATGAAGTTTAAACGATTTTTTTATTTATAGAATTTACTTTGTTTTGAATAATTTCCTTTTTTATATTTAGGTTTTGCTTTACCGTACTGTTTGTTTTTTTGTTTTTTTTTTACGTAAATTTCACCATCGGGTATTTCTATATTTTCTCTGGTTTTATTAAGTAGGGAAGTACTTAAATATATTTCTAAGGAATTCATAATTTCGTTTGCTGGAGTGGTTCTGATAATGTTGCCGTACAATTTCTTGGAAAAACAATCAATCATTATAAAAATAAATTTTCCGTCGTAATGGAGTACGTCTGCTTTTAATTTTTCAAAAGGTTTGCCGGTTAGACGTGCCGGTTATTTCATAAAATTGCTTAATTGGGTTTCTGTCGTATTTAATCGTTTTGCATAAAGATAGTTTATTATTTTTGTGATTAATTCTAGCATACGGGGCCAATAATATTTTTTATTTAGAGCTTGGTAAATCTTATGTATTCTGCGATGCATAGTCTAACGAAAAATTTTACTATTTCTTTAGTTCCAATAGTTTTCTCTAAATTTAAATAACAATTATTAGTTCCGGTATTTTTTCCTGTTGGCGTTGTTATAATAAAAGGGTCATCAATTAATTTAGTGTTTGGAGATATTGCTCTAGGGTGTACATATATAGTTTTCATTCGCGCCTGTATCTATTAGCCATTTTGTCGTAGTTTTCAAAGTGTGGTAAGGTTTTAGTAATTAAATTTAAATTTAGTTCGGAGGGTTTTATTTGTTGAAGCTTGGCTCTAAAAAATGGTTAAAAATTTCTGTAAATGTTTTTAATGTATTTTCTAATCTGTCATTCTGATTTGATTCGTCACTAAACTGTTGAGATTCTTTCTCACAATGAGTAACTTCATAGGGAGAGATGAAATTTTGGGGTCTCGGTCTTTGTAAGTTACTGACAGTCCTCATAGATACTGTGTTATTAGAACTTTGTGGTTTTTGAAAAATATTTTTTGATCTATTATTAAAGGGGTGATGGGGATTGTTAGGGTGGTTGGAATGTTTTGGTCGCGATTGTGTTTGTTGATTGTTATTTCTATACTGCAATGAATTTGAAGGATTGTTATAATGATGTTGAAATGAATTATGATTTTGAAATGAGCTATGTGGTGTGTAATGATTACGATGTTGTTGCTGATGTTTAGACTAGGGTTAAATATCATGATATGATTACTGAGAGCTTGAGGAAAATATTTATAAATATTCCTTCGCTGATCTATCTGAAAAAGACACCACCTGGTCTAAATAAACATAATCCTCTACATACTTTAAGGTGAAATTGTTTACTTTTATTTCTTCTTTTACAGTTGTCATTAATTTGGTTTTATTATAATTTGGATAAAGTCCGATTTTTTCATATAGCCTTGGAGGTGTTTGAACATTTCCAGTAGTTACTGAATGTTCTTGGCAAAGAGCACGATGTCATCTGCAAAACGTAAGTTTCTTAACCATTGGCAATTTATTTTAATATCTAGTTTTTCCCATCCGAGACACCAAAACATCATCTCTAGCACAAGGATCAATAAAAGGGGAGATAACGGATTACCCTGACGTATGCCTTTCATGATATATGCTCACATTTCTTTATAAATTTCTGCAATTATTCTTATATATTTCTCTTCTATTACTATTTTTCTTAATGCTTTAGTCATGCCTGCACGTAAGATACTGTTAAAAACGTTTTTGGAGTCAAGAAAACATAGATATAGAGAGAAGTTATATTCTTTAGCTTTCTAAATCATCTGATTTACAGTCTGAATGTGATCCGCTGTTGAAAAACATTTTCTAAATCCTGCTTGTTCAACATTTATGCACTCCATAATTCTTTTAGTGAGCTGTTGTTTGATGATATAGGTGAAAAGTTTTGCCATGGTTGAACAAAGGGAGATAGGCCGGTTGTTCTCCATATCTTTCATGCTGCCTTTTTTATGGAGTAAAATTATCTTAGCAGCTTTACATTCTTCTGGAATTTCTCCCTTATCAAGATCTAAATTTAATATTTCTGTGAATTCCCTAATGAGAGCTTCCCCTCCTGCTTTAAAAATTTAATCTCTTATGCCCTCCGGCCCCGTACTTATGTCCCTTTTGAGTTGTTTTTTTTATGACAAATGCAACTTCCTCTTCTATAATCTGTGGAACTTCCTCAAAATTTGTTGTTCCCTTTTCTTCAGGTAGCTTTTCTTTTATGGCTTTCATGATTGTGTTGAAAATTTATTGAGAAATCTATTTGGAATTTTTCAATTTGGTCCTGATTTTTTTATAATAAAATTTGTCTTCGTTGATTTAAATGGTCTTACTTTATATTTTTCAATATATATTTCTCTGCTCTTAGAATTCTATGATCTGTGTTGAAATTTAACTTCTTTATGACCTCAACATTTATGATCAAGCTAATTAGATTTGTAAGAAAATAGCCTAACTCAAATTTATGGCCTTTTGGTGAACACCAAGTCCATATCCTCATCTCTTTTCTTAAAATAAGAATTTCCAATTTGATGACGTTGACTAAAGGAAAAATTTATTTGCCGATTGCCACTTTCATTACTTTTGTCATATCCACTATCTCCCATGATTTTATCTTCATCATTTAATTTGACTCCAAAACCGCCATTAAAATCCCCCCATAATAATAATCATAAACAGAAACAGTTGACATCCGCATGATGGTATAGAAGGATCAATCTAATTAGGGATTGATAAATTATTTGCCACTTCACTTTGTTAAGTAGAAATTTATCACCGTTATGGATGTAGGAGACATTAAATATCTAATTTATAATTATTGGTATGTAAATCAGCATCGATATTCTGAATGTATCAATTCTGATAAGATTGAGTAGAAGAGAACCTTTGAGAAGGTCATATAGTGTGTTAAAAATAAAAGTGTTTTAAAATCGGAGTCAGATTTGTAAATCTTAATAAATAGTTTGTTATTCACAATCATTGCGTTTTAAATAAAATAAACCTACAGTTGGTGTCCCCGACTTGATTTGAACACACAACCTTCTGATCTGGAGTCAGGTGGACTTTAGCCCACTTCGATCAATTATTTTTCCTGTACCCTTAAAAAAAACACACTCATATATATAAATGTATGCTCGTGCTGGTGCATATATTTGTATTTATTTGTTGAATAGGAAAACAAATAAACAAAATTTTTCCTTTATAAAAATTATAATTAACATTCATCATTCATCTCTCTTTCTCTCTCTCCATATTTATATATATATATATATATATATATATATATATATATATATATATATATATATATATATATATTTATATATTTTATTGACGTCTCTTCTTTTTAGCATAGTGATTCAGGATCTTTATAAAGATGGACGTTGTGTAAACTCTCACCGTCAAAGGCATCCATATGAACATTTGCTTCTGTAAATTTATAATATGTGTTAATATGATAATTAGAAATAAAGAAAAACAATAGTTGTAGAAAATGTAACATATTAGGGTCGAGCTCAGAAAAAAATATGTTCATATTAATGGTTTCGCAGTCTGTTTAAAATTCAATGGTCATGTGGATTAAGTTTGTAAGTTGAAAAATGGTCCTCCTAAATTATGAATATTGTGATCATCTCTCACGCCTTAGGCACATTGTGAAGAAGTTGATAATTCACTAAATAGTTGCAAGTGATAGAGCAGAGCTTTGAGTTATCACAATCTTCACTGTTTGAAAAAAGCTTGGGAGATGGTCAAAAACATAATCCAGGAAGACCATTTTTCGACTTACCAACATATTCTCTGTGACCATAGAATTTAAGTATGATAGTTGAAGATTCCTCGGTTAAATTTTCATATTCGACACCATAACATGATTTGAAATAAGTAATATTTCTAAAAATCCATTGATAGAAAATGATTGTACAGGTATGCTGTCTGGCATACGTTTAGATTATATGATATATCATTATTTCGTAAATTCTATGCTCTATTGGCTATCTATCTATACATTGGCTCTACAGCCCTTTGACCTCCGGTATTAAACTCGTCCACTCGTTTCTGTTAGCTGCAAGTTTTATCCATCTCCTCACACCTAACCGGTGCATGTCCTCTTCTACGACATCCAGCCATCTCAGACGTGGTCTTCCTTCCGTTCGCCTTCCTTCGAATTAATATAGCAGCCTTCCTGGTAGGCGATCCACTGCTATTCTTTCCACGTGACCAAGCCATCGTATTTTTGTCATCTTGATGAATACCAAAATATCTGGTTCACCATACATCTCCATTAACTCTTGATTTTTTTTTGGATCGGCATTTTTCTGATTCATTTACTGGTCCACTTATTCGGAGGATCTGTCTTTCCCACACCTAATTATTTTTTCATTTTCTTGAGTTAGCACCCACGTTTTGCTGTCACCATGGGCAGCTGATGAGGAAAACGGGATACTCTTAACATTATTTATTTAAGAAACGGTACACTTTGTTACATTTGGTGTCTTGATTATAGTGAACTGAAAAACTAAAAAGGTACCACAGAAGAAGGGGACGAGACTCGATCACTAATAGTCGATATTACAATCGAGACACAACATTGGAAAGATTTCGAAAACGGAGCGCCTTCTGGAGTAAATTTAAACATCTACTGCCAGCCTGGCTTTTATTTCTTCTTTGATGTTATTTTTCGCTGTGAAAACTGACCCTAGATATAAGAAATAGTCCACATTTTTGAAATTCTGACTACAAACTTCAATGTGAGGGTACTTTTACCTTTCATTTCTGGAGGACCTCGTTTATTTGATTTTGTCGAAATATAAAAACCAAGCTTACTTGCAGCATCCTGGAATTCTTGGGAAGCACTAGATAATGACGTGAGGGTTCTTCATGTGATAACCACACCGTCTGCATAGAGCATATGCTGAGTTATCCTATTCATGATACTGGTTCTTATGAAACGGGCGACGTCAAAACTAAATATTCTACTCTATAAATCTTTAGAACACATAAATCTTCGTCCGTTTTTCATGAATTTTCTTAGAAAAAGCGTCAGTATAACCAGTCGGATTCTTCTAAAAAAAGCTAACGTTTTCGTCCGATTTTTTTTTTCCTTTGAGTTTTCTTAGAACGGTCGAAATTATAAAGAGTTGAATTATACTCCAGAAATCAACAAAACACAAATTCTCGCCCGATGTTTTGCAATTCACCCCCTCAAGTTTATTTTCTTCATCTGTCTTCATAGTTTTCATAATTTTCCCTTTCACTTTGATTTTAAACGCTTGCTTCGAAAGACGCTACAAGTACAGTGAATATTTCATGAAGTTTAATATCTTGTATGGTAAAAAGTAGGATAACTTCGATAGTTTTTATGGAAATCGGACGTGCTCGGAAGAGCCATAAATCGATTTTTGCCACATTTTTATACTTCTTCAGTGCGCTCTAGCGGCTTAGCGGTTGATCGTAAAGACATTTTTTATGGAAATTTTAGTGTAGAAATTTCGTCTACTTTAGTTTTGTATAAGATGGTCTTCTTGGAAAAACTAATAGTTTCCGAGATATTGGCCAAAAAATAAAAAAAATTTGAAGTATTTTGCAACAAAAGCAAGATTTCGGTCAAAATATGTATCAGCAAAGATCTCAAAATATCTATACGTCAAAATATATAAAAAATATTTCAAAATATTTATTTTTATTGGTCAAAATATCTATACGTGTTCAGCGACACAAAAAACTGGGGTGAACGAAAATTTACGACTACAACAAAACTTTCCTCTCTTTTTCCACACATTGTATTATGAAATAAAAATGAAAATAATGTAATATGTTCATAAATAATAATAATAATAAGGGATTCACATTAAAGAGCAGTGGTGGTAAGTTTGGAGGGAGGAGGGGAGGGGGGGGTGCATTGTAGACCAGTGTTTGTCTAGATGGATTTCGCATTCAAACCCAGATTAAACAAGGTTGAAGACAATGGATCACCTCGCCTGAGTCCATTTTATCAACCCTGGAGAAGTCATTCTGAATCTTCATTCGGAACTTTGTGTTTGATAGGGCCATCTTTGCAAGCTGCACGACACTTTCTACGGTTCTCTTGAAAGAACATATATTAAACGTTCCAAATATGATGCAAAAATAATCTTAGGCGTCTTTAATGCTAAGATTGGGAAAAAAGAAGCTTTTATCCCAAACATAGCAAGGTACAGCTGATGATATAAGATTTGTCAATTTCGTGATAACCCAAATCTTGAGAATAAACAGCACATATTTGGCCCACTAACCATTCCATAAAGAAACATAGTTATCGCCAGATGGAAGGACCAGGAACCAAATCGACCATACACTCATCAATAGGAGACATGCTAGTAATGTCTATAACGTACGCAGTTTTAGAGGGGCTGACTGTGGATCAAATCATTTTCTAGTAAGTATTAAATATAAACAGGAAATAGCGATATGAAGATATGATAAAGCCCAAAAAATACACCTCTAAAGGCTCAGGCACACAGAGCTCGATCTTTCGTGGCGATCTGCGATCTCAGCCCAAAGCGAGGTGGCGATCTAATGTATTACTACTTACTGCACTATACATATCACACAGAAGGCGATCAAGCGCAGCGAGTCAATTATGATCATGAAGGGACCAGGAGTTACTTCTCTTTTTAAAGAAACATTGTCAAAATAAATCCGTTATCACACTTCAGAAGATGTTACGATTGAAGGGAAGTGGAAGAAAATTAAGATGGCACTAAAAAATGTTGCAGATAATGTTATTCGACCTAGGCCTGTTAGAAAAAGCCTGTGAGTATAATATCGATCGACACCATTTATTTGTGGATTTTAAGAAGGCCTACAATCGAAGGGATAGAGGTGAACAAACAATACATAATTAGGGATTGATAAATTATATGCCACTTCTATAATTTATCAATCCCTAATTAGATTGATCCTTCTATACCATCATGCGGATGTCAACTGAAAACAATACATAGTTGACATCTTTTGAAATATTTTCAAACTTCCATAAAATATTATAAAAAATATTAATTTTGACTGGTTACATAATTTTAAGTTGATATCTACAGATTAGGCAGATATCTTAATTGAAAGATTTAAAAAACTCTTTTAATATGGGTAGTCTTCAACAGTGGAGCCATTTCCTCTAATACTCATTCTAGCTTATCCGTTTCCCTCTCAAATCATGATATCATATCGATTCTTTCGCCTTTCCTTCTTAGATCTCAAAGGAAAAATCAGACCTTTAATTACTCTTTTTGCATGAGTCCTCACAGATATTCCTCGGCAACCCTAAATTCTTTGGCAATTCTCTTGTGAAATGCAAATGCTTTGCTTAACCGCAGAAACGAACAACACTTGCTTTTCTAGAAAATAGTATAAACTTGTTGTTAGCTTATTGTATGCTAGACCAATAAACAAATATACATTAATGTTTTCTAATGGGCTAACCGAATAAAACAAGCTTATGCCATTATTGTCTGCGAGTGTTGATAAACGTGGTCACATCTGCAGCGGATTGGAAAGCTTAGCTACCAATAAATCAAGGTATATAATAAGATTCGATATCCGGGACTACAACGTATTTTTTCCTACGGGACAAATGACTGGAATGGGGTCTAAACAACCCCGTAAGAGGGCTGAAGAGGATATTGTGACCATAGCTTCACAAAAATCGAAAATGAGGTTGGGAGGGATGGTAATTGCCCAGAATAGCTCCTTCTGACCCGAAACACACAAAGAACACTTATTCTGTAATCGGAATAGTTTTTATTAAAAATAAAATAATGGTTATTGCTCTCTGCCCAACCTCTACCGACAAGGTCACACATGAGGGTTTCGTTATCTCTTGAGTGGGCACAGCGAGTGGAATTTCACCATTATAACCTACTTTAAATATAAAAAATGACCCAAACAGCAATAATCAATTAACATAAGTATTTGCATTTAATTTAGTTTTATTACAAGATTTGTTTTAATAAGTATAGTTTTTATTAAAAAAATAATTAAGCACATATTTGAATTGTAAACCCCACTCTTAGAAGGGCCATTTATTACATAGCGAACCCAGGTCGACGGCTTCATGGTATAGCTAAATTAAAATGCAAATTCTTTTTTTATTCTAATTATTGTAGTTTTAAGTTATTTTTAAAGCTTAAATTAAATAAATACCCGTAGTGCAGGATTCCCCTATTGAGGAAACAAGAAAAGAAAAATTAGTAAAGAATAAAAAAAATCAAAGGAAATTGGCAATATAAAATAATGTTATTAGTTATAAAATTAGTATAAAAAAATTACGAAACTCAGGACTTACCATCAAAGTATGTCCCCAATATCCTGTAGCAATAAGGCCATATTCATTTAATGAATCGACTGCACTTTTAACGTAAGTTTTGGCATCGGGAAAAAATATTTTTGCAACAGTCGGAAATTTGTCAAAGAATGGCTTCGATATTTTTGTCATGTTAGTTTCAACAAATCCTGGAATCAGGCATTTAAACTTTATATTGTACTTTTTCATTTCCATTTCCACAGAATTTGAAAACATATTTACGAAACACTGAAATAAAAAAGAAATAAAAAAATGTTTACTTAATTAATTTGCTAACATTGTTTTCGATTTTACCTATGGTTATATTATTGCTTACAAAACATATATTATCAAAAACAATTTTAATAAATAAATATCAACTCACAATATATATGACTCATACACAGATATTAAAATGTAATTTCACAAATGACGACCTTATCTCATTGGCATAGCAAATAGTCTGTGGGCCAGACCCCCCCCCCCCCCCCCTATCTTGCACCCCCTCCGCCCACATCCCTACAAATTACACATCGTTGTGTTTCTTGTGATTAATGATTAAGAAAAAGCCAATGTTCCCAGAAAGAAAAGTGGCTGGACTTTTCCAAAATGGCGGATGGGTCTTCAGAACATAATAGAGAATAAAAAAAAAAAAATGGGTGTATATATATATATATATATATATATATATAAAAATTATGAGACGATGAGCAAATTAAATAAAACAAAATGTAAAGGTTGAGAAATAACCAGCACGACTTCTGAGACAAGACTTATTCATAAAAGTAATCCTACTTATATATACACGGAATGTTGTTTAGATTCCAGGATGGTATGTATTAAGTTAGATACTACCACACTCCGATGGTATAACTTCCCCCACCCCCCGCCAGTTTACGAGGATCTTCGTAAACTTTATATTCGAACTAACCTGTTAAACTCTTCCGGGAACGCAAAGAGGAGCGGATAGTCAATCGAATCTTACTACCTTACACATGATCTTTTAATAAGGCAAAACAAAAACAAAAAAACTAAAAAGTCCTTCTGCAAGATATACAAATTTTAACAAACAACAAACAAAAAGAAAATCTATCATCACTATAAAAAAAAAAACTTCTTCTATTTACACACTAGCAAAAAAAAGGTCCTTACAGCTACATTTGCACTAAAAAGAAATTTCTTAAGCTATAACAACACGATCAAAATAATGTTTTATGGTTACAAAAAAAAAACCATTCGTATGTAGAGACGGGGATATTCCTGTTCACAGTGGTTTTTCGGGTTCTACCATAGGAAGTTTTTAGCTGTTCAATATGAACCGTTCGTCTCTTTCTGGATTATTTGATGCTCTTAATGGTTACTATATTATGTTTCCTGATAACAATAACCCTGAACGGGCCCTCGTACCGTGTCAATTCTTTCCCTATATTAGACCTCATTCTCCGGTAGCAGTTGTCCCTCTTTTTATATCTCCCGTCCGATCTCGTACTTTTAGATTCTCTCTCTCTACCTTTATTCGTTTCTCACGTTCTCATTCCCTCCGTACTTTCTCCCAAACCTTCTCTATCTCTAACCTATTACTGATGATCGCTTCCGCTGTTTCCTCATTATTCGTCGTACTTCCGCAATCTCGTCTCCACCCAGGCACTCCGAACGAAACTTCGACGGATGAGAACCCCGTGATAGAATGTATTTGGTTCAGAATACTCCTTTTTACTCCGCATACCAAAGTTGCCTTCAATGCTTCGGCGTTCCCTGCGTTAACGTGATCTTCCGATACATTGGCTTCTATCCTTGCCATGAGGCGATCGCCACGCTTCAAAAAATGATTGAGCTCACCTATCTCTATGAAGCGCTCCCGGCCGGAAATCGCCCTCCGCAGATCCTGCGATGTCGCTGTCCTTACCTTCATCCATTCCAGAGCGTTGGCGTGTGCTTCCGCCATGCTCTCTTTTGGTAACGGCGGAAAGTCCGGTACGTTCAGCACTGCCGGTCTTAGCACGCCTTCCGATGTCATCTCGATTTCTCTTCGTCTTCGTCTGGTTCGAAAAAATAACAGAAGATAAACGAGAAGAAGAAAGAAAAATTTCAGGAAGAGGAGAAAAGAAGAAAATGTTACGACCTCCCGGGTTTCGGCACCATTTATGCGACAGTGAACAAATTAAATAAAAAAAAAGGAAAGGGTTAAGAAATAACCAGCACTACTTCTGAGACAAAACTGTTTATTCATAAAACTAATCCTCCTTATATACAGACGGAATGTTGTTTACATTCCAGGATGGTATTAAGGTTGATACTGCCACGCTCTGGTCTTTAACTTTTATATATATATATATATATATATATATATATATATATATATATACACATATATAATATTATTGTTGCTACCACTTAAATTATTGTACTTTTATAAGCTCGTAAATGTAACTACACTAAATGATGACAATAGCATTTATGAATGCTCTATGATGAGGAAGAACACTGACGCTGAGAAGACTGAATTTACGTCCCTTCCGCTTCACCGCTAATTAAGTGCATTTTCTAAGAAACAATTTCGAATAAATTAAAAAGTGACTATTGGTTTTTAAAGAAGAATAAGTGCTCCACATGTTTTATTTAAAGACTTTTTCGTTATTGTCGGTCGTTTAATGACCACTGGTCTTGAAATTTCAACTTTCGTATGAATGACTTGAATAACTTTACCGGTGCTTTTTATGCCCAAGTCAATTATTTTTTATCAAATTATTCTATGTCTTTTGATTTTCTGACTATTCAGCTTTGAAGCAAAGTCAATTATGGCGAAATTAAGCCAAATGCTGAATGACAGTGACCAAAAAACTAAATCAAGTCAAAGTCGGCAGTCCGCCATTTTGGCAAGGTGCGGCCACTATTTTTTTCTGGGAACATTGGCTTTTTTTTAATCATTAGTCAAGGAACACAACGATGTGCAATTTATAGGGATGTGGAGGGGGGGGGGGGAGTGCACGATAGGGAGGTCTGGTCCACAGTCTATACAGCATTCGCAAGAGGTTGAAGAAGTGAAGCAGCTGCGCGACATCTTAACAGATAAGCCAAATTTCGAGTATGATATGAGACCTGATCTCCTTTCTTTGTTAATAGAAGTATCAATTAATTAGATTAAGTAATATTAATTTAACACTAATACTAATTGCCCTTTCAGGGATATAATTTGATGCTTAATATGTTATCTTATTGAATGAAATGGGTAAATTATTTCATAATCACAGTATTTATTTTAACTACTTTTTTTGACATACACGAAAAGAGTTCCCGGACATATGACATGTGCCGCCCCCCCCCCCCCCCCCCCCCATATGTGAGAGGAAATTTCCCATCCCTCCTGTGAACTAGTGACGGAGCTCACGTTTTTTTTTTTATTGTTCTGTTTTTCTAATTAAAGCAATATGAAGTCAATAAACTGTGGAAAGTTTCAACTTTAGTCAAACCAATTAGATCACTCATATCTTCTCTATGTTACTTTATTCAACGGCTGATGAACTACTTACCTTTGTGGATCCATATATCCCCATACCTGGCGAACCAAAAATTGTAGCAAGGGAACTTATGTTTACAATAATGCCTTTCCTCTTTGGTATCATTTGTGGTAATACGATCCTCGTCATCATAGTTACAGAACCACAGTTAACATTAAGTTCGTCCCAAATAGATTCTTCATCAATTTTGCTGTATTCTGCTGGAATTTTTCTAACCATCCCTACGTTGTTCACTGAAAAAATATACAAAAAAAAATAAGAATTATAATTTAAAATAATGATTTGATGAAGAAATGTTTGGGCCTTGTCTTGGTAAACTACTGATTTACTAAACGTATCCTATTAAAGTGGTTTAGAATGATTGAAAAAATAATCTTTATTCTGGGACATTCAGTCCCCTAAGGATAACAAAAATGCACAACTTTTTTTGTTATAGAGACACAACACTGGTTGTTTTGTGTCTTAAGTGGTTGTGTTTGCGTCGTCGATAGTAAAGAAACCGGATTTCATAACATTATGATAAATTATAAGAGTAAAACTCAAAATTGTTTTTCGAATCCAAAATTTCATATCGATATCCCCCGATAATCGCAAACAAAATACCGACAATCTATATATCGGCCTTAAGTAAATGGATGAAAAAGCAAAAAACTATATATTAAATGAGTATGATGAAAAACTGAAGAAGTTTATGCCATAATATAATTATAATTCATAAAATAACATTTTTATTAGCCAGAAATCATTAAAAAAAAAAAAAGATTGAAAGGAATTGTTCATGGGCAAAACATATTTTTTGATTGTTATAACTAGGAATTGAAATTAACTCTTATTTTTCTCTCTTATTGATTAAAAGTCCAGATATGATTTTTAAATTTGGCATCTGAAAATATGTTATGATATCTTAAAAAATAAAAGTCTTGATTTGATTTTTGTATTTTAAATAAATAAAAAAATAGGCAATGTTAAATTTTTTTTATTTGACTATGAATATAAAAGTTTTCCAAATATTTTTTATATTGGAATCCATTAATAGGTTACCGAGGGTGCTGATAATGAAAAGAATATCTATTTTAATATCACGACTTCATGTATCGACTTATTTTAACAATTCGGATATCATCGATATTAAGGTCCATTATAAGGTTACCGAGCCAACCTTTTGTAGTAAAGTTAGATAGAGTGACCTCCTCTCGCCACTGCTATTTAATATTGCCCTTCAAGTTATGGTGAAAAGAGCCGAGCTTAATCGGTCAGGTACAATTTTTAATAAAATGACTCAATTGCTTGGTTATGCTGATGATGTGGCTCTGGTTGGGTTGTCCCTCAAGGCTATAAAGAAGGCCTGCGAAGGGTTAGAAAGGGAAGCAGAAAGAATGGGCCTATCTATAAATGAAGGTAAAACGAAATCATGGTGATCAGGAAAAAAATACCTATAAACCCGCCAAAGCATTATGTAGTGGGGAAGTATACGTTCCAGTACGTGTCTAGTTTTAAGTATCTTGGCTCCATAGTAAATGATCAGATGGAGGAAGAGGAGGAAATTCAAAATCGTACTAAGAAGGTTCCTCCGGAAACTGCTAAGTCGGTGTACCAAAATGGCTCAGTACAAAACAATCATAAGACTCGTGTTGACCTATGCCTGTGCAACCTGGACCCTACGCAAGACCTTGGCTGAAAAGATTGAGAGAAAAGAGTTGAGGCGCATCACGGGGTCTATCAGGGAAAATGGTTCGTACAACTTGAGAAGGAACAAAGAGATCTACGACTTATACGACGATCTACTAGCATCCCATTTCGTGCGAATTCAGGACTTCAAATGACTGGGACACGTAATCAAGATGAATGGTTGTAGAGCAGCTAGACAATTATATTATGGAACCCTGGATAAAGTCAGACCGCGTGGAAGACCGGAGGGAAGGTAGAAAGACACTGTTGCTGAGAACTTGAGGATGGTCGGAGTGTCCACCAGACTTGATACTGACCGCAATGACTGGAAAAATGCGAGGCCAAGAGCAGCTTCAGGCGCCTTTCAAGCCGATAAATAAATAAATATGGTTACCGAGGGTGCTTATTATGAAAAAAATATAGATTTTTATATCGCAGCTTTGCCTATCGATTTATTTTAATATTGCGGATGTCCTCAATATTGAGGTCCATTATTAGGTTACCAAGAGTGCTCATTGTGAAACACCTATTGAGTTTAAGACAACATTTTCTTGAAGATTTTAACCCGCATTTGCAGCCTCCAAAACCAAAAGTAACACACACACGCACACGCACACGCACACCCACACCCACACGGACACGCACACCCACACCCACACGCACACGCACACGCACACGCACACGCACACGCGCGCGCGCGCACACACACACACACACACTCACACACATACACACACACATACACACACAATTGTATATATTATCGTGACTTCAAATACCGATTTATTTTAATATTTCGGATATCATCGATATTGAGACCCATTATTAGGTTGCCGAGGGTGCTAATTATGAAAAAACTGTCGATTTTAAGATCGTGAATTTACGTATGGATTTATTTTAATATTTTGGATTTCCTTGATATTGAGGTCCATTATTTGGTTATCGAAGGTGCTGATTATGAAAAACTATCGATTTTAATATCGCGCTCTCGTGTATTGTTTTATTTTAAAATTTCGGATTTCCTTGATATTGAGGTCGTTTAGTGGTTTTAGGGCAGTTCATTTTCAATGATATAATGAGAATATATTAGGTTATCGAAGATACTAATGAAACCATGAATCATCAGGAAATGATTAACTTTGCAGTCAGCCAAGTCATCCCAAATTCTATTCCACATATGCTGTTAGCGCAGAAATATCTTATTTCGGGATCCTCCGGGAGATGCTGCGCTCTAACGAGGGGAAATCTAACTAGGCGTTAAGCCGCCTAAAAGATAAGGTTTTTAATCCCGTGTCGTTTGTTGAGACGTCATGCGAGGAGAAGGCCAAAAAAGAAAGAGATCGTTTCTTCTTTGGGTTTTTGTCCCCGATCGGGAGTGTATGTTAAAGAGAAGGCTCGTGGCTGCTACAAAAGGTTCGTGCTTATCCTATTTTTCTATCCATCCATCCCATTTCCTGGTTTTACCTCAAAAGGCCGAACTACGAAGTTGGAAGTAGGAAGAAAGATTGAGGTGAGCAAATAAACTAGAATCCACTTATTAGTTATCTTTTGGCTCAAAAACTTGCTATAAGCCAAAAAATATACAGACATTTTGAAAAATCTGCCATATAAAGCCTGCTAACTTCATGGAAGTGACAAATTTTTCATCACCGTTTTTTTCAGACATTTTTACATAAAAATTCATTAATAATTTTTAATTTCTAAAGAAGGCGTTTAGCATTCTAAGCGATATGGTTTTAATCCTGTCGTTTGTTTAGACCTCGTCCGAGTAGAGGGTTTGAAAATACAGAAATAGTTTCTGTTCTTTGGTTTTGTCTCTAAACGAGAATTTGATGTTAAAGAGAATGATAGTTGCTTCTATAAAAAGGTTCGTGCTTGTCCTATTTTCCAATACATCTTTTTCTATTCCTGTTTTCCTTCAAAGGCGGAACTATAGGAAGAAAGAAGTCATCAAGGTTGAGGTGAGTGAAATAAAATAATTACAGTCCACTTATTCGTTTTTATTGGCTCGAACATATGCTCTTATTAGCATAATGCATATTTATATTAGTATGGTAATGAAATGTATGCTTAAAATGCCAGTAAATATATTAAAAGTGTCTTCCGTTTTACGTATGCGAATAAATGGTTTAAAGCCGTTGGAAACTTCTGTTGCTTTAAATCATTAATCATCGGAAATCCCGAAGAGGCATAAATGAAAATTCTAATTAGCTAATAAATATCTGAAGGAAGCTTTCAAATATAAAGTCATCACATCAGAAGAGCATTTTATAACTATCTGCTGTTTGATTAATTTTGGGACTGTTCACTCGTACTCCAATAATAATCTACCATTTTTTAAATAATAAAAAAGTTTATCTTTTTCACCTATCACAAAATCCTATTCTTACCTAATATGCCGATATCTCTTCCCTCAAGGTTTGTTTTAATGTTGCTATAGCAGTCACTTTTCTTGAAATCTGCTTGAATGGACAATGTTTTAACCCCATATTCTTCTTCTGAAAAAAAAAAAGATTGTATTTGTTTAATCTTGATTGTACATTAAAATATTTTCAGGCGTAATTATTTACGGTCACCTATTTTGTCTGCTGTATTTTTTAACTTTTCTTCATTTCTGCTAATAAGAATTATGTTGAGTCCTCTTTTTGCTAGTTCGTTAGCAAACGCTTTTCCTATACCATCAGTACTGCCAGTCACCACTGTAATACAAATGAGACCAATTGATATTTATTTATGAGTGAGATGAAGGGGTGAAATAAGAGGTTAACTCATGAGAGGTTAAATATTGCAATGTCACCAAACCTAAGGAATGAACCGTTTATTGGTTATAAGCTACGTTTCATGCTTATAACAAGGCATGTCACCTACATACATAAAACAAATTAAAAGATAAGAAATGAATATACACATATACACAAAAGATACCGTATGGAAGCATTTTTTCATTTCAGCAACTCTCTATGAGGGAGGTAACCTCTTAAATTCCTAGAAGTTTTTCAAAGCCTAATGCGTTTATGAATTTAATACAATCCCGATTGTAGTTGTTTGACATGTCGTAATATGTCAAGGAATAAGTATTTCCTGCCAATATTACTGTCATATTAGATTTGGATCCCTTCCTATCATATAAGGAGAAGTCTTGTACATATTATATTTGATATACTGCTTTTTCTCCACTTTTCTTTACCACGTTTTAATTACAGTATCCCTTATTAAAAAAATAGTTCAAGACTTCCTTTAGCGTTGCTTGTTTACCAATTTCGTCTGCCAACGCATTTTCTTAAAAATAATTAAAAAGAAACATGTGTTTAATATTTTATATCTAGATTGTTTTATATTACATCTACTTTTCGTTACCACATATTGAAACAGTCATTTCAAAATCTGCCTATTATTAAAAAAAAATATATGACTGATTCAAATGTTAAAAGAAAAACTCTTGAAAATAAAATTATTATTCTAAAATGAAACATATCCCCATTCCAACCGATAAAACAAAAATAATAAACTTTTAAGTAATATGATCTTAAAACATTGAAATTCGAAATATATAATTATAAAAAATTAAATAATAATGTTGGTGACGGGAAAGATAAAATTGAAAATGTTAAGATACAAGATAGTTAACAAAATAAATTGCACTACAGTCGTCCCTCGTTAACAGGAACTCGGTTGGGAACCAAATTCTTCAGTTCATGTTAAACAAAATTCATTTCAAATGAAATTTTGTTTAAGATGAACAAATACGTCTTATCCAATTGACTAAAAGTTTCTCTATACATACTTGTCATCATTTATTAATTTTTTAAAATAACTGATTTCACAATAAAAAAGAGAACAAAACACATAATGCAATAACATCTATAATTTAAGGAGCATTAAATATCAATACTAAATGAAATTATATATATAATAAGATTCTTCGTATTCGCCCCCTAATATGTATATATAACAAATTAAAACAAACTTACATTACAGAGATAAGAACAAAATAATTAAAAATAAACACTCAGTTTTCCCAAAATCGGTTATGGTTGTTTGGCACATCTTCATAAGGTGATATTTGAAGCAATTCTTTCCTAATCTTGTATTTTTTTTTACCTTTAATAATTCGTGTTAGCCGACAGTTTCCCTCTACAGTCTGAAACTATTTATTTATTCAGTAATATCACATTCTGTCTCAGCAGGGACAATGGTAATAGTGATCAAAGAAATCATTCATACCATATTTTATAAAAATAATAAACAAAACAAAACTGAAATAATAAAAAAATAAACTTAATACAAGAAATAATAAATAAACTTACATAAAATAAAATAAACGTAACATCTTAAACGTAGGCATACTTATATACACTATTTACAATCGGCCTGGGAAACCCCGAGGTAGGCTTGTCCCCCCACTTATGGATGGAAAAGCATGACTCCAGGATATCCTAGCGCTTCTCACTCAATCGCGTCACTGGCATTGAAAGTCAGTGGAGACTGAGCGAGAGCACTATAGCCGCAGACATACAGAACTTGAGTAGAGATTCTGTCCATTGGCAGAACTCCAAAATACGTCTAAATGATCAGTATGATGAGCAAGGTTCTGCTGAAATTTGGAGAATTTGGATGGAATATGGTCTAAAACAAATAGGATATTAAGGTCATGATGTAGGGTATTGTTGGTTACATAGTATGGTGCATTGACTATTGTTTGTAGGGCTTTGGTCTGAAAGGATTGAATGCGTTTCTTGTTGGAAAATTTCTGTTCCCCAGAGTTCGAATCCATAGGTCCAGACAAGTTTCAGAATTGTCTTGTAAATTAGTAGTTTGTTGTCAGCTAAAAGCTGAGATTTTCTGTTTAGCAGTCTATATACTTGGCCAAAACGATTAAGTTCTTGTCTTTTAAGTCTAGTATGTGGGTTCCATGTTAGTCTTTTATCAAGTTGGAAGCCAAGATACCGGACTGTGTCTGGGGAAGCGGTATGGAGTTAAAATAAACTGGCGGACAGGATCTGCCTCGGAAGGTAAACGTGGCGTGTTTACATTTACCTTCGTTTACTATGATACGCCAATTATTACACCAGTGTTCGATCTGGGAAAGGTGCCTTTGGAGGTTTAAGGATGATGTTTCAGGATCTGAGTTGGATGATAAGAAGGTGTCGTCAGCAAATGTTGCCAGGAAGGTTTTGGAATGAATAGGAATGTCAGCGGTAAATAAAATGTAGAGGATGGGTCCCGCCAAGACGCTACCTTGAGGAACACCGGCCTCAACTGGATAATGGTTGGAAAATTCTTTTCCACTGTGGACTCGGAAGGAGCGGTTAGAGAGGTATTATCGGAGGCCTAAAGAGCTAAACAGATTGAGGTAAATAGATTTTAAGCTTAAAGAGCAATCCGGCTTGCCATACTCGGTTGAAAGCTTGTGCTATGTTCAGAAAGGCATCGGAACAATATGCAACTGTAGATGTGTGTAAGAAACATAGCTGCTTTAGGTCGAAGTTTTCGAAGGATCTGAGAGGTAAAAAGGTCGTATCCAGGTGATTTACGGGGAGTAAGTTTTTGTGATATTTGGCTTAAGAGGGATTAACAGCTTTAGGAGGTAAGAAGAGTGGGATTAGTGATATAAGGAATTCTTCTACTGGGTGGGATAGGTGTCTGGATGAGGAGTGAATGTATTGGAAAGGTGTTTGGAGAATTCCTCGGCTTTATCTTCATCAGACGCTGCCCAGGAGCCATCCTTCGCCGGAGGGGGTGGGAAATATGATGGAATATTAGAATTTTTTTAATGGTATTCCACAGGTAATTGTCACGAGCAGAGAGGGAGGATAGGTAGAAATTAAAAGATTGAGAACGAAAGGTTGCCAACTCCCGCTTTAATTGTTTAGAATAATAGTTATAGGAGCGGCGATCGTTTGGATGTCTGGTACCTTGCCATACTGATCTGGCGTGGCGCTTGATATGGACTAGGTCTATGAGGTGTTGCAGTAATTGGTTTTTGTTAGGAGTGCTTGGGGAGTGACTGGGGCAAGAGGCAGTCTTCCCATGCAACAACTTGTTGCACTGTGGCGGTAAAGGAATAAACAACATCATCAAAGTATTTTGGAGTTTCTAGGATTACTCTGAGGTAAATTTCATTGTCCAGGATTTGACGAAAGAAGTTCCAGTTAACTGGGCCTCTGATGAAAGATGGTGGTGAGGATTTCGGAATGGGAGCTATTGATACTTTTAGGATTAATTGACTATGATCAGAGGAAAGTTCATCAAGGCGAGTAATGGAGCAGTTGAGAGGGCCTAATCCGCGGTGGATGAAGAAATCAAGGATATCAGGATTACGGTTAGGATCAGTAGGCCAGTAGGTAGGGGAGTTGGGGGAAAGAAGGTTAAAAAGTTGGGAACTGAGTGCAGACAGCAATGTACGTCCACGAGAATTCGTGTTTCTGGAACCCCTAAAGTACAAAATTATAATTTTGTATAATAAAGTACAAAAGTACAAGTACAAATTGGTACAAGCACTAGTATTAATATAAAAGGTTTTCAATATTTTCGATATTGAGGTTCATTATTGAGTTATCGAAGGTGCTTATTATGAAAATACTATTGATTTTAAGATGGCATGCTCGCGTATCGATTTATTTCAACTTGTCGGATAACCTCGATAATGAGATCCATTATTAAGTTAACGAATGTGCTAATTAAGAAATATTATCGATTTTAAGACCGCGCGCTCACTTGTCAATTTATTTTAATATTTCAGATAACTTCGATATTGAAGACCATTACTGGGTTATCGAAAGCGCTTATTATGAAAATATTATCGATTTTAAGATCGCAGGCTCACGCATCGATTTATTTTAGCTTCTTAGAGTTCTTCCATGTTATAATCGATTATTGTGTTATCGGAGGTACTTTTTTCAATATAGTGAGCGTGCATTAGTTTACGAAGATACTAATTATGAATTTCGTATCAATTCGATTAATTATTACTTTTACAGAATTCTTCGGTACAGAAATAAATTATCAGGTTATTAAGGGCGGAAATTCGAATTCATTATAGAATTTTTGATTGCGCATGGGCATTTAGATTTACTGTTTATATTGCTCAATGTAAATACATACAATAATAAAAAAAAAAATGTGGAAATGAACTTTCCATACATACAAGATCTTATGTTTTATAAATTAAAAATGATGGAAATTGATTTCGAGGAAATCTGAAAAGTTAAAATAAATCTATACGCGATCACGTGATCTTAGAATCGATAAAACTTTAAAAAAGGAAGCAACTTTGATAACCCAATAATGGACCTCAATATCAGAGATATCCGCAATGTTAAAATAAATCGATACGTGAGCTCGTTATCTTAAAATCTATAGTATTTTCATCGTAAGCACCTTCGATGGCTTAAACATGAACCTCAATATCGAAAATATTCGGAAAAACCTTTGTATTCATTCTTAAATAATAAACAATTAACTTTGACTTGTATATCTCGATGCTGAATACAAATATCATATCGTGATTTTTTTCACCCCGAAAGAAAAATAATTTTAATCGCTGCCTCATTCGCGAAATTATTATATTTTACAATTATAGTCTTATAATACACTTAGGTCAAAAAGTTTATTATGAAGGAAAATCATAATTCCTATTTCTTTATGGCTTTAATTAAAGAAAAATATTGTATTGCTTTATTCAATCAGAAATGAGTAAAAACTATTTTTTTTTCAATTGATGAATGTAGATTAGCAAACACATTCTCAATTCATTATACTTTATTTCGTTGTGAGAAGCTTTTGGTGTCCAGTACCATATTCATCTCTATTTACAAATGACATCAAGATTAAAACATGCTAATTATTCAGTATGCATATCATTATATTATACAGTAGTAATTCTAATTTTAATTTATTATCATGCAAACAATGACTATCACTCTATCTTTCGAATCATTTTTAATCAATCTTCCTCATAAGGAAGGGAGGGGGATTGTTATTTTGAACATTAGTGCATCGTCTAATATTTTTTTTTTTTTTGTATATTATTTCCCCAGGCCTGTTTGAATAAAATTCGGAAGTGCAACACTCAAACTAAAAAAACCAACAGACCATTCATAATATTGCCACAGTTTTAATGTGATTTTATTCGAGTTACATCCCTGCATGGGAAAGAGAATGATTAATGAATTGCGACTGTATTTGGTAATCTACCTTTATCAATTGGAAATAAATTATAGAACAGCCTACCTATTTCGAAGTAAAAACTAAATTAAATCGGTTTTTATTCGACTAATTTTTTATCCGAATAAAATTTTAAATCTATGACTAAAAATTTATTCGAATTTTTTAGTTGGTTTTTTAATCGGATAAGATGTTAGTCATTTTGAATAAACTTTTATTCATGATTAAACATTCCGACTAAAAATTTAGTAATTTTTTTAGTAGGATAAATTTTCAACCGTTTTATGCCCAACTCTGCCGCATAGTGATTCTTTAATTTTCCTGCATCTGTCTTGAAGTCCTCTGCATTATTTATGTTTTTTTTTATATATAATGCAAACTTTTTTTTTTTTTTGTTGATGATATTTTCAACAAAGGTTTTTTGGTTTGCTGAATCAAAATCTGCCATCATTTTTGGTGTAAACAAATCTATAAGGCTAGTTTACTTGGCAATTTAAACATTTTTAAAAGTATATTTGACAAAAAAAAAAAAAAAAACCGTTTTAATGAAAAAAACATGTCGATATCATCTTCTAAACTCTATTAAATAGATCAGTTTCAACTTGATTTATTTTTTTTATCTCATCTCCTAGAGCACATTGGTCGAAACAGTTATGAGCGAATCGATTTTTTTTTTCAATCTAGAATCATAAAAAAAATTTCGATCAAAATTGGCGATGGACACACCGGCAGTGTAGTATAATTCTATTTCAAATAATTCTACTTCCTATTCTGGAATAACCAGAGATCGATTATCGGAAATATTAATAATTAATGAACTTTCAATTGTTGGAAGCAATCTGAAATAAAATAATGTCACGTATAGACCAAAATATGCTTAATTAATGATTCAGATTTCTCACAGTTACAAAAACATTTTGTATAAGTAGATCCTTAATTTTTTTATTTCAATTTATCACGTTTTTGCTATTGATTATTCAATAATCGAGTTCATTAAACGAAGCCTTGTTATTTATTATATTCTAAAGTGCACTTAATAAATCTCGAGCAGTTTGAGTAATGATTATAATAAATAATTAAAATTTGGTCAGTATTTTGTGCTCAAATGGTTTCAAAATATTCACGGGATCTCACTGAATAATTGGAGCCATCAAACTTAATACTCGCTTAAGCCTTTCGGTCAAAAAATCGTTGCATATCTACAATTGTATAGGCAAAACACATTACCCTCAGTAGCTGTTTAGATTCCGGCCGAGACAGTCGTAGACTCTCCGCACAGTATTAAACAGATAAGAGTTTTCCTTTATTATAACATTAATTTATTTATTGTTTTGTTTTTTGCAGTCTGTTTTACTTTATTATTATTATTTTGTCTTATTTATCTGGAAGAAATTCTTTTATTTAGTTAAATCACTACTATTTATTTTTCTTTTATTATTTTTTTTTCTTTAATATTTCTTTAAACGAAAAATGGGAGAGCCTCCTGACCCTCCCGAATTAACTAGTCCTTTAAATAAAAAAAGAAAATGGGCTCGGGGTCGAATCAAATTTCCCCCCGACAAAATTTTACCACAAAGAGGAGAAAACATACCACCAACCTATTTATTAGTGAAAAGAATAGATGAAGAAGACTTTAAAAAAGTCTCCCCTTTTTTTATCCATAAAGTAATCTCTAACTTGGTAGGAAACGTTAAAACCGTAAAAAAGCTAAGAGACGGGTCTCTTCTAATACAAACAATAAATGGACAACAATCCAATAAGCTTCTATCCTATACGGACTTTGGTGGACAATACCCAGTACAGATAACTCCTCACAACACACTTAACTATAGCAAAGGCGTGATCCGTTGTTTCGATTTTCAATATATGGAAATAGAAGAAATTAAAAAAGAACTGACCCCAATTATTAAAGACATAGTAAGAATTAAATCAAAGAATAACGGAAACGAAGTATTAACGCATAATTATATTATAACATTCCCGACCCCTAAACCTCCAGATACAATACAGATTGGATACGAAACAATTAGAGTTCAACCGTATATACCTAACCCATTACGATGTTTTAATTGTTTGGGTTTTTCTCATCCTACGGCACAATGTAAAAAAGAAACTGTATGTATCCAGTGCGGTCAGAATAAACATGGCGAAAATATTAGGTGCAATCTACAGGCTAGATGCATTAACTGTAACGGCTCACATAATGCTCTTGATCGCTCCTGTCCCGTATTTAAATTGCAAAAAGAAATAAAAGCAATACAAGTTAATAATAAAGTATCGCTCAACGAAGCAAAAAAAATATATAAAGAGAAAAATCCTATCCAGTTTAATAAAACCTTCGCGGAAATAACTAAAAATCACCTACCTGCTGTTCCGGTATCTCGCACGTCTCACCGAACTCCCCCACTCCTAGCCTACCACTTCCCAACACCCTGACTCCTTCTCGACCCCCGCCACTTAAACCAGACCCACCTCCCGTCGATTTAATTAATGAACAAATATTAATTAATAATGAACAGGAAGAAGATGGATATGTGGTTCAAAAACCAAAAAGAGGAAAACAAAGGAAAAAACTCTCCTAGTAAAAATAATAATACATAGATTTTTTCTTTTCATCAAAAACACATATATATTCTTAGTTCTAGTTAGAATATATTTTCATCCATACATATATATGTATCTTTCCTTCTTTATTTTATTTCTTTTAAATATAATAACCATATATGTCATTGATTCAATGGAACTGTAATGGCTTAAAAATTCATTTTAATGATTTGAAAATATTAATACGTGATACTGATCCATTTTGCCTAGCTCTTCAGGAAACACATCTTGCAACAAAAGACAAAATCACAATAAAAAACTTCGAAATCTATAGAAAAGATAGCCCCAATCCAAATCATAATCACCATGGAGTTTTAATAGCTGTACATAAATCCATATATTCAGAATCAATTCCGATTAACACCCACCTTCAAGCGGTTGCTGTTAGAGTTCACCGAAGTTTCGCCTTTTCCGTATGCAATATATACCTACCACAAGACCGTACAATAGATACTGAACATCTATTAGATATTTACAACCAACTGCCCCGTCCTGTTCTTTTTATTGGGGACCTGAACGGCCACAATCCTCTATGGGGATCCCGAGATATCAACATGCGGGGTAAAATAATAGAAAATTTTCTAGATATATCTAATCTTCTCTTACTTAATACTGGAGAATCTACCTTCCTCAGCTCCAGCTACGGGACCTATTCAGCCATTGACCTTTCTTTCTGTAGTCCAACGTTTTTTAGTAATATTTACTGGACAGTATTACCTGATCTATATGGTAGTGACCACTTCCCGCTACTCATAAAATTTACTAGCATGAATCCCACGCACGTAAAACCGAGATGGGTGTTGAAAAATGCTAATTGGTCTCTTTTTACCTCTTTAGCCTCACCACCCCAAACACAGCCATCCGATATGACCATGGACGAAGGCTGTGAAATAATTACAAATACGATCATAAAAGCAGCAAAATCATCGATACCAATGACCTCAGGTTTACCCAGAAGACCGCTAGTCCCTTGGTTTAACGATACGTGTAAAAAAGCTATTAAAGATCGTCGTAAAGCGTATAAAAAATTTGAAAAATCTATGACGTCCGAAAACCTGATAGAATATAAAAAACAGCGGGCTATATGCAGGAAAATATTTAAACAATGTAAGAGTGAGTCTTGGAAAGAATATATAAGTTCCATAAATGCTTCTGCTACGTCAGCTGACGTATGGAACAAAATCCATAAACTTACTAAAAATCCTTCTTCCTCCCGTTACACTATTTCAGTTAATAGACAATTGTCTGACAACCCTGCACTGATCTCAAATACTTTTGCAAATTTTTATTCCGAGATATATAATTCCGAGAGAAATAGTCCCAACCTTGACGAAATAGAAACTGATAATACAGTAAATGCCGAAACCCCCTATTATAACCTTGCTTTTTCAATGTGGGAATTTAAAAATATCTTAAATACCGTTAAAGGAACTTCGCCTGGTCCAGACCATATCCATTACGACATGATAAAAAATCTTCCAGTTGACACACAAAAATGGCTGCTTGGATACTATAATCACATCTGGTTCACTGGGCTCTACCCAAGCACCTGGCGCGATTCAGTCATAATCCCGATTCTTAAAAACGGAAAAGACAAACGGGACCCAAACAGCTATCGCCCCATATTCCTAACTAGTTGTCTAAGTAAAATTATGGAACGTATGGTCAACAAAAGATTAATGTGGATAATAGAGAATAACAATCTAATACAACCATTTCAATCTGGGTTCCGCAAAGGACGATGCACAATAGATCATCTGGTTACATTAGAGGCCGAAGCCCAATATGCCTTCATCAACGCTCAACAGATGATCGCTGTATTCTTTGATATGAAGAAGGCTTTTGATAGCATAAACCACGCAGTAATTCTCAATAAGTTATCATCTATAGGAATCAGAGAGCAAATGTTCTATTTTATCAAACAGTTTCTTTCAAACCGTCACTTCAGAGTTAGAATAGGATGCGAACTATCTGAGAAGTATGAACAGGTCAACGGTGTCCCACAAGGCTGTGTCCTTAGCCCCACTCTATTCTGCCTAGCAATAAATGACCTGGGACTCAGCTTACCTAGGGGTGTCAAACCGCTCTTGTTCGCAGATGATCTAGCCATTATTTGTCGATCTGATAACATTACCACCATACAACTTAAATTACAGGAAGCCATCAATAGAATTAATAACTGGTCTCTCTCCATTGGTCTTCGTTTCTCTACCGAAAAAACTAAATGTTTACATTTCAGCAGAAAGAGAAATACTCCCACCTCTCCCGAACTACTTTTAGGTAATTCCTCGATCCCATATACAAACAACCATCGATTCTTAGGGATGATTTTTGACCGAAAACTGACTTGGGAACCACACGTCTCTACACTAAAACTAACTGCAACAAAAAAATTAAATATACTACGATTTCTCAGCGGTACTTCCTGGGGCTCAGATAGAATCACTCTGCTAAAACTTTACCGATCTTTAGTATGCTCGAAATTAGATTATGGGTGTTTTATCTATGGTTCTGCCCGCTACCGGATCCTTAATAAACTCGATACTGTCCATCATACCGGAATACGCATCGCGACCGGCGCGTTTAGAACCAGTCCTATTCTCAGTCTGTGTTCCGAAGCAGGACTACCGCCTCTTTTATTTAGAAGAAAAAAACTGGCAGTAAACTATATCTCTAAACTCTTCCCTCAAACGGAACACCCAACACATAGGTACATTTTCAAACCAAAATTCTCCAAAACTTTTGAAAAAAAAATTAATCCAACACTTCCTCTATCAGAGAGAATTTCTTCCGCTACATCGTTCCTTAAAGGAATTCCTTTATATAAACCTGAAATTCATACTCCTCCATGGACGCACAAACCACCAAAAATTATGTTACATTTATCACGATTACCCAAAAACAAAACATCGCCCTTTGAATACAAAACTGAATTTTCCCGCCTCCTCCAGAATATTCCGGAACCATTCTTAATCTATACAGATGGATCTAAATCCTCCGACTCTACAGCATCTTCCTTCGTTACCCACAGCTCAACCCACAAAATAAAACTACATAAACTGTGCAGCATTTATACCGCCGAACTCCATGCAATAGTCTCAGCCCTTCACTTCTCAATGTCAATATCGCCTACAACCATCGCAATAATAACTGACTCTTTAAGTTCACTAAAAGGTTTAAATAATACATATCCAAAACACCCTACATTACTTAAAATCCATACTTACCTCCATATGCTCGAAAACCTAAGAAAATCGGTATACTTCGTATGGGTACCAAGCCACGTAGGAATAGTCGGTAACGAGCTCGCGGACCTGGCAGCTAAACAGGCACTTACTCTTCCAGGTCGAGGCGCTGCCGTTTTAACACCTCTAGAACTCAGTTTTCCCCTCAAAAGAGAAATTACTGATGGGTGGCAGTCCATGTGGAATGAGAGCCCACCAAGTAAACTGAAGACCATTAAAACATTAGTCAAGCCATGGATCACGTCAAATCGTTCTAATCGTAGAGAAGAAAGAGCAATAACCCGACTGAGAATAGGACACACCAATTTGACCCATTCCTATCTTATTAGCAAGCAACCGCCACCGAAATGCCAACACTGTCAAAACACCCTCACGGTCAGTCATATCTTTCAGGAATGCCCATTTTATATTTCGGTTCTAGCCAGGTCAGGACTTACACCCGATATCGCAACCAGTCTAGGTAACGATGAAAACAAGATAAAATGTGTATTAAACTTTCTAAAGGCAAATGACATAATAAATAAAATATAGTTTTTTATAATATATTATATCTTATTTGTTTATCTATGTATCTGTTTTTGTTTATTTATCTGAATCATTTTTTTATCTTTGTGTGTGTGTGTATGTGTGTGTATATATGTTTGTATATATTTGTATATATATATTTTAATTATCATTATTATATATTTACTTACTTCTTTTTTTTTTTTTTTAAAGTCTCGATTTGAAAAAAAAGGAAAAAGAAAATAAATAAATAAAATCAAAATCAAAAATAATGGAAAAAACAAAAAAATAGCCACAGGCGTTGATGACCTAGCGGTTTTACGCCTTAAAACCCAAACAAACAAACAAACACATTACCCTTCTCGCGTCAACGCCACACAGTGGGGTGGGGGCAGAAATTACCATGTCTTTTGGGACTCTATTTCAGTGGTTTCCAGTCCTTCAATAGTAAAAGAAAAAAGTTTTGCTATAATTTTTCCGAAATGATATATTTAGATCTCTACAGAGGGGATTGGAAATGTGCTATTGTGGCCAATCCAAAATTGTTTACTCTGAGAAAAAATTTAGTTTTTTACGTGTATCTATATTATCAAATGATAACAAATTGAAATTTTTCGGATATCCATCTCATATATGGAAGAAAATAAAACACCATTAACCCGTTTAATTATTTACGTTATCATGAAGATTTGAGGTATACAATATACGAAATAAAATTAAAAAAAAGACACCAAAACGGAACAAGAACCACTAAAAAAAAAAAAAAAAAAATCAACTTTAAAACGGTAAACAAGAACTACTAAAAATAAATAAATAAAACCTTAAAAAAAAAAAACACTTCAAAGCGGTACACAAGAACCACTAAAAAAAATGATTTTTTTTTTTTTACAGAATTATATTATTAATTAAATATTACACTAACTATTCAAGTAACTCTGTCGGTGCCAATCCGCGCTACAACTTTTTCGTTGTGGGTTATATTTCTGAATTAACTTCGAAGGGAAGGACACTGTAAAATTATTTTTTCTTTTTAATGGCTCTTGTGTACCGCTTTATTTTTTTTAAAGGGTTATTTTTTTTTTCGCATATTGTATAACTCAAATCTTCATGATAACGTAAATAATTAAACGGGTTAGTGGCGTTTTATTTTCTTCCATATATGAGATAGACATCCGGAAAATTTTCAATTTGTTATCATTTGATAATATAGGTACAAATAAATAAATAAATTTATGCTCAGATTAAACAATTTTGGATATGCCACAATAGCACATTTCCAATCCCCTCTAAAGAGATCTAAATATGTCTTTTCGGAAAAATTACAGCAAAAACTTTTTTCTTTTACTATTGAAGGACTGGAAACCACTGAAATAGAGTCTCAAAAGACATCGTCATTTCCGCCCCACTCCCACTGTATGGCGCTGACGCGAGAAGGGTAGTGTGTTTAGCCTATACGTTTGTAG